>CAJQZJ010000220.1:3265703-3277507 GCA_907164525.1 Lophiomys imhausi
CGCCTTTAATCCCAGCACTTGGGAGGCAGAGGCAGGCGGATCTTTGCGAGTTCGAGGCCAGCCTGGTCTACAAAGTGAGTCCAGGACAGCCAGGGCTACACAGAGAAACCCTGTCTTGAAAAACCAAAAAAAAAAAAAAAAAAAGAAGTAAAAAGTTATAATATACACAGTCAACAGAATAACATTTTTAAAGATTACTTAATGACATAATAAAGTGTTCTTGGTACAGTGTTAAGTGGAAAAATAAAGATCTAAGATGGTAGGAGAGGGGCTTAAGAAATGATGGCTCATCAGTTCAGAGAATATACTACTATTGCTGAAAACTCAAATTTGGCTATATCAGGCAACTCACAACCACCTGTATCCCTAGCTACAGTGGATCCCCCACCCTCTTCTGGCCTCCATGGGCACTGCATCCACATGTGCACATATTCACACATAGACATGCATTGTGCGTTCACAAATTTTAAAATAAAATAACTGTTAAAAAAATAAAATGTCAGCAAAGTCCCATGGCAAACACCTTCAGGCCCTGCCCTTTTGGTTGATTGCCTCATAAATAACAAAAGCTCATGGAAAAACTGACCAGATCTTTCCATGTACTGGGCTGCTTGGGCTGTTAGACTCAGATGACTCTGGAAAGTGTCAGGGTTAGAGACCTTCAGTCTTGTGATGTCTTTCCATTTTCACCCTTATTATCTCAGGGCTCTGGGGAGATCAGAATTCCTTGTTGTGAAATGGGTTCATGGGGAGGTAGTAGTTCATATAGTCATGTCTTGATATCTGAGTCATATTGAGAAAAATTGAACACAAATCCCTTCCCACTCAAATCCCCCATACAAAACAGTGCCATTTGTATGTTATCTACACATATACTCCCATGGCTTTAAATTAGCTCTCAATCACTTCTAATGCCCTATATAATATAAACCCTGTGTAAACAGTTCTGCTGACAGATACAGTGGCTAAAGAAAGTCTTCCCTACTCGAGAGAGAGAGAGAGAGAGAGAGAGAGAGAGAGAGAGAGAGAGATCCTAACTAACAGGCCAGGGCCCCAGAAACAGCAACCCACTGAATTCCATTTGCTCCAAGACACAGATATAAGCCAGGGGAGACTCATGAAGACTCCATGCTCTAAAGTCCCTGGGGAAGCTCCTAACCACACCCTGGCAATAATCTAAGAGGGTATCCATGAAGGTGAAGTCTGGGCCAAGTTGTGTCAGAGGAATGGCATTTTCCTCCTGGGAGGTTATTACTAAGGCCTTACTCTCCATTGCGCTGTGCCCCTCACCCCCATGGGGCATACATGATTTGTGTGTCAGGCAGGTGGGGTGCCTAATATCTTCCTTTCAGAATTCCTGGAAATCCTTGAATGAGCGAAATAAATGAGTAACCATTTGGATATGGCAAGATGAAAGTAAATGAGCCGGCCCAAAACCTTGATGAATGCAAATGAATTCTGGGCCTATCCACAGGTCAGGGGGAGTCTAGAGCAACTGCTAGTGGCAACGGTTGTCAGAACATGAGAGGGAATCAAAATCAATGGGAATCGGGAAGAAGAGAGGGAAGGGAAATGTAAAGTGGTCCTTAGAGTAGCTATTAAGAGAGCCCTCCCTTTCATCACGACTTCCTGGCTTGTAATCAAGTCTCTGAATGGTTTCTGCCACTGGCCTCCTGGGACCCTTCTCTTCCAAGGCCACAGCTCCAAGGGTCTGCACCAAGAAGGTTGGTTCCCCATCTCTGCAGGATGATCATCACCCTGTGTCCTTCACCAGCTGCCTGAAAAAGATACTGGAAGGGAACAGGCCACTTACTGTGGCTGAGCCTAAAGTTGCCCTCATCTCTCCTCCCCTTCCCTACCTTAGACTCTCATTCAGAAATGTCTACATGTCTGTACCCAAACCAAAGATTTTCCCTGCTTGCATGTTGCCATTAGATTGGCAGGAGCACCCCCTCTCCTGCTGTCTCCCTATCTACCCACTGCAGGCAGCTGCCTGGAGTCACAGCTGATGGAGCTGCTCATGAGCCCAGTGTGGTGGTGCACTTGTGTAATTCCAGCACTCAGGAAGTAGAGACATTAGGAGGATTTAGGGTTCAAGGTCATCTTCCTCCTATACACAGAAAGTTCAAGGACAGGGTGAACTACAATGAGACCCTGTCTCAACAAAAACGAAAAGAAGGAAAGATTTGGTAGGGGGGCAGGCCAGGCACTCTGAAGTCTTACACTTAGAGTCCGGAGTCAGTTTGTGGAAATATACCATTAAGATTGGTTTTTTAAACTGGGTTCACAGTTGCATCCTTACAAAGTATTTACTTTATACTAGTTCATGGTGGTGGTCCATTGCCCAGTTGAGTGCCTCTTCTTCCATAGTGTAGTTGAGGCCAGTAGAGTTTCTGAGATGAGATTTCCATCCTAGGGTTGGATTAGTGGCAGTTTAGAAAACTACAGCTAAGGACAAATAAGTATCTTAAGTTTGAAGCTTGATGGGAGGGGAAAAAGAGTACTTCTTTAAGAAAAAAAGAGAGGGGAAGGAGCAGGTAGGATAATGTCCCCAGGCCAGGAAAGTACCAGCCATTTTCAGATAAATTATACCCTCCTCCTCCTCCATGGGAAAAAAATCATAGTCAGACTTAACTGTCCCTTTGGCACTTTTGTCAAATGAGTTTTAGTAGCAGGAGCTGCTAAAAATATAAGCCAATTTCTTTCTTCATTTAAATCAAGTGCTTAAAAAAAGCAGAGAGCCTGGAACTGGTACAGTGGAAGCTTTGCAGTAGGGCTGTCTTCCTGCAACCTGGCAGCGTCAGCCTTGGTCCCTGAATGGTCCTCAGTGGAGCCCAGGGTCCTCGGAGTATCAGAGGGAGGCAGCAGAAGGGTTAGGGATGGTCCTCTGGAGAGCAGGGGCTTGTTTTCAACCTTCAGCCCCTAGACCCCAAGTTCAAAAGCTGCCCTTGAGTCCATAGTAACCAGGCTAGTGGTTGGTTACTATTTTTCTCTTTATGAAAAATGTTCAGGTGCATCAGCACACACCTACACTGGGACAGGATGTGTGCAGGTGAATGAGACATGTACCCTCCTCTCAGGTGTGATGTGATTCATGCCACCACATCCAACTCTTCCGATTCCACCACTTGTCATGTTTAGAAAATAATCTGGCCACTTTCTCCTGCCTCCAAGGTAAGAGCAAGTGGAGGTTCCAGAATTCATAAGAAAATACCCTCAAGAGTGCAAAGATCAGGATAGAGGGGTGGCTCAGCAGTTAAAAACATGCACTGTTCTTTCAGTGGACCTGAGTTTGTTTCCTAGGGCCCATGTTGAGTGACTGACAACAGCCTATAACTTCAGCTCTGGGAGGATCTAATGCCTCCAGGCTCCATAAGCACCTGAACTCACAAGCACATACATATATATATATATATATATATATATATATATATATATATATACACATACATGCACACACACATACATCACACACACATCATACACCCAGGAATACACACACTCAGCATCACACACATACGACACACACATGAACACACACACAATTTTTTTTTATTTGAAATAAACATTTCTTAAAAGAATTCAAAAGGCTTTGAAACCGAGGGAGCTAGATCCACAGTGAATTTTCAGGAATGCAATAGTGCGAGTAGAGCCCTTGTGTCATCTTGTATGCCAGTTGTTTGTTTGTTTGTTTTGTCCAAGAATCAGACAAGTTCCATTTAAATTACATCTCTTAAAGACTATCATTGATTCCAAAATCTAGACATGGATAAGCCCTCAGAAACTAGTTAATCCAATTCTCCTATTTTTACACAAGAGAAAATTCTGGAAGTTCACACTATGGGGTGCTAGTCACTGTTCTTTCCTTTTCCCCGATCCTGGTCCCTGAGAGCAGCACATTCCCCTTTCTTAATGGAGCCTTAAGACAGGGAGGCACCCTGCTGCTTAGCACCCACAGATGGGCTTGGGATTCCTCTGTCACACCTCTAGTTCCTTGCTTTGTGCTTCTTAAACGAGGCCACCTGGAATCAAAGCCCCCATGGAACATCAGGGATTCAGACACACACACACACACACACACACACACATGTCCTGAATGAGACCATGAGAGAGCTTCACTGGGGTTCGGTCTCAGTCTGTAATGACTCATCAACACAGCTATCCTTGTCACTGTGACCTCCACGGCGTGAGCTACACTTTACACTGTTCCCTATGTCAGCCACACCAACCCTGTGTCAAAACAAAGCATGCATGGTATGGATCTGGAGCTACTTGGGATAGGTTTCACAGTGTGGACTGTATCCAGCCATGCCCACAATACTTCTTCTAATGCTACCTGGGAACGGTGTGAAAAACTTAACAGCATGTGCCTTTTGCCATGTTACTGGAAGGGGATCACTGCTTCAGAATAGCTTGACCTCTGAACTTTCCTAAGAATCAAGCTCTAGTCACCCAAGCTAATTAATTCTCAGGGATTAGCATGAATCAGATCCCCAAGTTCCTGGCTACATAGCATTCCTTTATCCCATGTGGACTGTCTTTATGACATTTTACACTCCACCTTTCAGGTCATCACTGACACATTTTCCATAGGCATAAAACTATCTTTCCTAGCCGGGCGGTGGTGGCGCACGCCTTTAATCCCAGCACTTGGGAGGCAGAGGCAGGCGGATCTTTGTGAGTTCGAGGCCAGCCTGGTCTACAAAGTGAGTCCAGGACAGCCAAGGCTACACAGAGAAACCCTGTCTCGAAAAAAAAAAAAAAAAAAAGCTATCTTTCCGTTTGTCAGCTGCTATTCTGTCCCTTAGCAGTTATAACTTATTTGCAGTATCTTTTGAACAAGAAAACATTACTTGAGGTCTGGAGAGAGACTTAGTTGAGTGGTTGAGAGTCTACTGCTCCTCCAGAGGACCAAATCTTGATTCCTAGCACCCATGTCAGGTGGCTCACAATTGCCTACATCTCTGGCTTCAGGGACTCTGCTTCTTCTGGTCTCCATGGGAAACTCTACCAACATGCACATACCCTAACATACACATATACACATAATTAAAGGTAAGAAAATATAAAATCTTTTTTAAAAAGAAAACATTCACAGGAGTGAAAATAGTTTTGGTTTCTAGATAAAGCTTGCTAACTAGGCCCTCATATGGGGTGTGTGCTATGAAACTTTGGCAGTGCTATAACTTAATCTTCACAGTCACAACACTATGATGGGGGCATGTGCTCCATTGCACAGATGGGGAAACAGAGCAACACCACATGATGTGATCTGCCAAAGTTCACGGAGCTATTAAGTGGCAGGGTTGATGAAATCTCACTCATCTGGTCTAATGACTACAGCATATGCTTGCTAACACACTGACTGTTTTAACATGGATTTATTATTGAATGTAACACCCTGGTTGCTGGCATGGTGGGGTTCTTTTTACAAGGGAAGATGTCTGTAAAATGAGCAGTTGGCCTCTGTCAGCAAAGCTGTATTTAGAGTTCACAGAGATAATTGTGTCTCCTTATTTGAACTCCTAAGAGATATCCAAGAGCAAAGTTTGTCTTGACTTCATAGATGAGAGCTGTTCTCCACACCAGGACTAAGGGAAAATACTGGCTGGCTTAAATCCCTAAAGCCTACTTGAGAGAACAGTGTCTCCCCATCCTAATTCTGTTGATCTATAATATTCTTTTCCTCTGTGATTTCTTCCTTGGGTACCCTTGGAGCTGATTGGGTGAGCACCCACTGACTCAAGTATTGGAGGTGTCTGCCTGTTAGAGACAGCCAACCCCTCATGACTTACTAAACAGACTCTGTGATTCCTTACCAATGAGCCAGGCTCTGTTTTCCCAATAAATTCAAAAGCCAGAAAACCTTGTCATAAACTTCATTTCTTCACACAAAAACCTTACTAATATGCTGCCCCACTCCCAGTGCATTTAATAAATAATCAGGCAAATGTACTCTTTTGGGCAAAGTTGTTAACATTAACTTGGGGGGGGCTGTCAGTATCTACTCTTTTTTTTTTCCTTTGTTTATTTTACCTATTTTCTTACTTGCTTGCTACCATGAAATGGACTTTCTTATTTTGGGGGAAGATCAAACATGGCTATGTCTCTGTATAACCCACCTCTATTAGGCCATGACAATAAACTCCAAGAAGTGAAAATTTCAATAATATGCCCACCTCACCTATTCAGATGTATAATGTGTGCACACATTGTTCATCTCCTGAATGTATTCATTGAGCTTCCATTCCATTTCAGGCATGGGTGCTCTGAGCCTCCAGAAGCAATAGTCTGAATTCAGAAACTTTTCATCTAAGGCTGGGATGACAGAGGGTGTGTTGTAGTTTTTACTAGCTTGACACAAATCGAGGCTTACCTGGGAAGAGAGTATGTCTCCATCAGATTGGCCTGTCAGCATGTCTGTTCAGCATTTTCTTGGTTGCTGATTAATGTGGGAGGGCCTGGCCCACTGTGGGCCAGGCAGGCAGTATAAGAATGGAAGCTCTACAGGCCAGTAAGCAGGGTTCCTCCATGATTCCCACCACTGCTCTGGCTTGAGTTCCTGCCCTAATGTCCCTCCATGCTAGACTAAAGTGAGGCTGAGATGACCCCTTCCCTCCTCAAGTCTCTTCTAGTCACAGTATTTATCACCAGCAGCAAAAAAAAAACCAGAGGGCAGGCAAAGGACACCAAATGAACAAAGGTAGAATTTTCTATCTGTCTTTGTCATGGAAACTCACAAAAGAGTGCTTTCAAGAGAAAGCAATCCTGGTAGAAGATTTGGCATTTCAACTATTGCCTATGTAAGGCCCTTAGGATGGAGAGCATTGCACTTCCTTGTTGGGTCACAATCACCTCAGAAATTAAAACCTTTTGCCTGGCCAGAGCCTCGATGTTTAGTTTGTTTGGGCCATGTCCTCAGCATAATGACCACAGTGTCAGTGGGAGGGGGGAAGGTGTTAAAGATAACAACAGAAACGGAAGCCAGATATACCTGGGAGGGCGGTACTGATCTCTGAATGCTAGTGTGTACAGACCTAGAGGTAAAGACCCACCCAAGCTCTGATTCACCACTCAGTAATCAGTCTGTAGGGGGAATCATGCCTTCTTCCGGGGTGGATCTCCCAAATCCCCAGTTGCAATTCGATTCTGTAATTCTACCCGCCTGTCACACGAGAGCACTGGATCTTGATGGACCTGCTTGCCTTGAATTTGAGCTCCAGCAGGGAGTGCTTCTGCTGCGGAGGAATTTACATCACAGAGAGCTAGGCTATGTTTGTTCGTAGCTGGGAAGCCGAGGACATATGTTCAGAGACCCACATTCACTCTAAGTTTCACTGAGATCAGGCAGGGTCTGACTCTTTGAGCTGAGCCTTCCTCGTTGGGAAAAGGAGGATACCAACTGACTGGGAGGGTGGGCAAGCTGTTTTTTTTTTTTTTTTTTTGAAATCATATCCTAGCAATTCCAGTTATGGAAATCAATATGAAAACGATACTTCAGTCTCTTCCTCCAGTAAAGTAAGACATGAGATTTCTGAGACTATTTTCAGCCCCTGGTGTGATGGCTCCACCAGTCACCAGAGCATTTAGAGAGCAGTTGATACACACCGGGAACTGTTCCATGAGCTTCCTAGGATCTTATTTAATCCAAACAGTAAAACAACATGGTCGATTCTGCTGTTATCACCTCTGCTTAGGGAGGTGAAGAAACCGAGTAAGAGAGTAAAAGACCCCGCCCGGCTCACCCAGACAGGGGTGGCAGACTTCATTCTTAACCTAGGCCACGCTGGGGCTCACACCCACAATACTGCCCACGGCTTCGGCTTCTCTGCTCAGTACTTAAGCCCTCAGTTTCTCCAGCACTCAAATCACTTTCTGTGCCAAATGCTCTCTGCTTGCTGTACTTCTGTGGACATTGCTAATCATTCACTGGCCTATATTTGTTTTTATTTATTCAGCAAACTTACAACCTTGGGAATCTGACTGCCGGATTCCTACCGTGAACTAACGACTTACTGTGTGATCCTGGTCAGGTCCCCTAAGCCCCGTGCCTTCCCTCCCTGGCCTCCTTTATTTAAATGGGCCTGGTAACGGTGCAGATCATGTAGAGGATAAAGTGACAGGGCACATACTGCATAAAAGTGGCATACTACCCTAGGTTTGTGCCTGACAAACAGTAGGTCCTCCATCAGTGTTTATGCTAGAGGCACCACGCCCCACACTGGTTGCTAGGGATGCCTCTGTGAGTAAGACATAGACTTTGGCGTCATAGCGCTTATAACTTAGGCAGGGTGGAGAGGTGGGTACAAGTCATTAAATTGGATCTGAACCCACAGAAGCGTGTTCCAAGCCTTTGGGGCATAGAGAAGAGGGAGTGGTTCTTCAAAGCGCAGGAGGTAAAGTGAGGTGAGTTGCCAGCTCCTCAGGCACACTCACAGGAAACCATCTAGACCACTCTGGGTGGGAAGAGTAAGGAGTAGAAGGCTACTGTCTTCATGGCAACCCTGCTTTCTGGATGGCTGCAAAATAGTGGCAGGGAGAAGAGACACCCTCAGCCCCAAGCAGTCAAGAAGGCCATAGTTGGACCTAGAAAGGATAGGAAAGGCAATATAGAGGCAGGCAAAGATTGACATAAACTGGGAGGGGCTTGGCTGGAAGTACTGCACACACATACTAGTGATCTGGGTGCCTGGAGGGCAGGAGGTGGGTCCCTGACATTGCCAATTGGCCTTGCCAAGAAGTAGAAGGAGTCAGGTCTGGCTGAGGTCCTAAGCCCTGTAGCCAGTAATAGGTAATGGTGATGTTTGGTAGAGGGGAGTTGCACCTCGCCAGTGGCACAGCCACAGTACTAGCTGACACTATCTTCCACAGAACAGCAGAGTTGGGATAGGGAGGAGGAGGGCTTCCAAGATTCCTGAGTGGCATCCTCCCTCCTTCAGGTCAGTGACTGGGAACCTGCATTCTAGCAAGCGTTCCTGTGACTCCAATATCTGCACTGAGTGACTTCATGTTGTAAGACTGTGGAAGAGGGAAACTTGCTTAAAAACAGAGATATGGGACTGGCGGTGTGACTCAGCTGGTAGCTCACCTAGCATGCACAAAGGCCCAGGTTCAATTCCTAGCTCTGCCTAAACCAGACATGGCGGTAAACATATGTAGTTTCATCTTTCTGGGGGTGGGGAAGGAGGAGTTCAAGGTCATTCTCAGCTATATGATGAGTTCAGGACAGCCTGAGCTACATCCCAGGCTTCATAAAGCAAATAGAAAGGAAGGGAGAGAGGAAAGAAGAGGGAAAGGGTATGTGCTTGTGTGTGTGTGGAGATTTAGTCAGTTAATAACAAAGTTGGAACCTTCAGACTGTCAGTTTTGAGAGGTTAGGGGAAATTTGTGTTGTTGTCCTCAAAGTGTTTTGTGAGCCTCATTCACCTGCTGCCCCCACCCAACCATCTCATTCTCAGTGTGAAAGCTACAGGCTAACAGGCGAAGACTCGGCTTACAGAGAATTTATACAGTTTTTACAGGAAGCTGAATGGCCTAATTTGACCTCACATCTTCACCGACTTTATGCAAGGCGAGCCTTGTTCCCAGCAGCCCTCTCCCACATGTGTGATGCTGAATCAAGGCTCCAGTCATCTGCTTTCTTAAAACCCTCTTGAGAGAGAGAGGGAGGGAGAGAGAGAGAGAGTTCTGTCTTCCCTTTTCCTTTCCGCCCATGGAAAACTAATTCCTGGTCCTTTCCAGTTTTTCCATACAGAGGGGACCTGTCAGAGAGCTTTGATCAGCAGTATTCACCTATTTCTTTGTGGTGCTAAAAGAATAAAAATAAAAATGTGACATGCTAGAACCTGTGAGGAGTAAGAGAAACCTTGTAAATTCTGGGAAGCACCCTTGGGTGGCTGGGAGGCAGAACTGGGTGTGCTGGCTTGCACTATCCTTGTCAGCCTGTCTCAAACTTCTAGTTTCCAAATGGCAAACTAGTAAGGAAGGTTTTAAACATAAGTGGCCCACCTGAAGACCTACATGGAACCCCACCCTCCCACCTACTCACATTTCCCCTTGGACAGTGGGACTGAAGGGCTCCATGGAAGAGATTCCTTTCATTCAAAATGGAAAGGGTATCTATCCATGTACAGATGGCCAGTGCATGTGTGCCTGTGTGTGTGTGTGGGGGGGGGGGGGTAGATGTGTTTGAAGCTAGTCCTTGGCTGGTATTTTCAGGGAACCCCTTAATGGAATTCAATTGCCCATCCAACTGGAGAGTCAAAGCAAGAGAGAAAAGAGCTTGCACAGAGTTCCCTGGACTCTACAGACAAGTCTCAGCCTCTAAAGGGCACCAGCCACAGTTGAGACGCTGAGGAAATTTCTCTGGGGAAATCTCACAAGCCTGTAAGAAACTTGACCTCATTTGCATTTTCTGATTGAATCTGGGAGAGATTTTAGTTCTCGCTCTTCCTTTTACAAAGACAGGCCCTGGGATGAAGAAAGCCCAAGTTACCTGGTGTTTGCAAGAGAAACATGATACTATTGGTTGTCCAATGGGAGAGGTTCCTTCATCTTAACTAATTGCATCATGGATGGTCTGCTTTGTGTGACTTAATAAATCTTTTCCTGTTCTCCTCGTACATCAGAATTAAAAAAGAAAAAAAATAGTCCAACAGCATCAAAAGTCAGTCCTGAAGGATTTATTTTGTTAGCAGACCCTACCTGGTCCTTATTATGGTGAAGATGGAATTGCTGGCTTGGAAGATAGTTTATAGGGATCTTGTAAATCAAAGATGAGACTGTTACTTGCTCTGCTCCAAAGTCTTGTTTTGAATTGCATGCCCCAAAGGAAAGAAGAATTTAGATATAGAACCCAGAGAGTGAGACTAAATTATTATGTCTGGAGCTATCGGGGATGGAGGACTCTACTCAGTGGTGTCCCAGAGCCTGTGCAGAAGTCTTAAGATGATGGAGCGAGTGTTCTTCAGCATGCCTGGTGTCCTTCATTGGGCGGGTTTGCAAAAGTCCTTAAGCACCGTTCTGTCTGCCTGGCCCAGACTGGGTGGAAAATCTTGCAGGGATAAGGACTTAGCAGCCCTCTTGCTGGGACTATGTACACAGAAAGGCTCTGAGACACACACCTAATCTTAGGAAAGTGGAACCAAAAGCCAAGGAAAATCAGCTCAATTTGTTTTCCTTCTGATGATGTAGGACTTTTTTTTTAATAATTTATTTATTGTTTCTTCAAGTTACATCTCAATCACAATCCCCTACCTACTCCCCCCTCCAGTCCCACCCTTCCACCCTCCTCCCCCTCAACCCCCCCATCCTATTCCCTTCTTTTTCTTTTTTTTTTAGTTTAAGGTATTTCTTTTTTCCCCCCAACAGCTCTCCCTTTCAGCCCAAAAAATGGTTCTTTTTCTTATAACTATAAATACAATACAAAACAACAGAAATAAATAGGCCACAATTATAAGAGTTATATGGTTTAGCATACATTCCCAGTGTCCAGTCCATATGTATTTGGCACCTGACTTTAACATTCTACTATCTAACCATCTCCATGTGTTTAAAGTTCTATATCTAACTCAGCTTTCATACTAACTTGCCTCATAATTTTAAAAATATCTTCTTAGATCCAGAACACCCTCTTGATTCCTAAACAACTCAAAATTTAACTATGAGACTCTAGCTATCTATTCTTCAACCACCTCAGAGACCTGAGAGGGATAAATATATCTGATTATATAGGAAGTGCAGGGCCTGCAGCTTCCAAAACTAAAAAATGACATACCAGTGGCTGCCTGGACAGTTCCCATTTT
>CAJQZJ010000220.1:3277907-3315015 GCA_907164525.1 Lophiomys imhausi
GGGATAAATATATCTGATTATATAGGAAGTGCAGGGCCTGCAGCTTCCAAAACTAAAAAATGACATACCAGTGGCTGCCTGGACAGTTCCCATTTTGTCTCCATACATTACAGCATCAATCTTCAGCCATTTGGCTCCATTTCTCTGACAGACATTGATTGTAGAGCAGGAATTATGAAGGACTTACCTACCCTGTCTTGGCAGAGCTAGGCTGTCGACTTATCTGCTTCCAAGTTTTATCCTTTTTGGACAGAAGTCTGTCTACAGTTGAAGCAAGGGGTTTGTTTTTCTTGCCAAGAGAATGGTTTACCACCAATTCAATCATCTCCCACTGGAGATTCTTCGATGTTCATCTTCTACTTGGAGTAGAATAGGGGGTGCTGTCAGGAGCTGACATGTCTCGATATCAAAAAATCTTAAGTTAAGAAAACATCTTTGAATGCCATATTCTGCAGATCTCTTGAGGTTTTTGAAGATGCCCTATCTATCTCTTATATTTAGATAAGCATTAAGATTGTATAGGGCTACATCAGTATTGATCTTTGTATATTGATACAAAATTAAGATTATATTTGGCCACAATGGTATTGACCCTTGTATATTAATGTAAAATTAAGATTGTATTGGGCTACATCGGTATTGATCTTTGTATATTGATACAAAATTAAGATTATATTTGGCCACATTGGTATTGATCTTTGTATATTGATACAAAATTAAGGGTAATGCTTCTTAAAGGTATTGTTCGTAGTAATACTTAAAAATGAAATGTCAAGTTTTGACCTCTCGCTACCAACTGACATAAACTGTTTAGGATAATTAAGAAACGGAAACTAATAGTCATGAAAACGTGTCATTTTGTTAGTTACTATGACAGTCTATCACAGTTATTTTCTTTTTTTTTTTTTTTTTGGTTTTTTTTTCGAGACAGGGTTTCTCTGTGTATCCTTGGCTGTCCTGGACTCACTTTGTAGACCAGCCTGGCCTCGAACTCACAGTGATCCGCCTGCCTCTGCCTCCCAAGTGCTGGGATTAAAGGCGTGCGCCACCACCGCCCGGCTTGACAGTTATTTTCTAAGCTACTCAGAAATCAAGTTGCTAAGAGACAAGCAATATTTGCTAATCTAAAGATGTAGGACTTTTTAATTTTTCATACAAAAGCAACAGATTGTTGTTCAGTGTACTTAATACCTCACTGGACGCTAAGGTCCCATTGGTTCCTGCTTATTAGATATGTCCCTTTCTTGCCTGGCTCTCCAGAGGTTGGGGGCAGGGGGTGAGACAAAGCCCTTATATAAACCAGGCTAGTCTTGGGTGTATAGGAGATGTCACTTTGAATTTCTGATCCTCCTACCTTTGCCTCCCAAGGCCTGGGATTATAGACATGTACCACAAGACATAGTTTTATGTGTGATGCTGGGCAAGAGGAAGTCCAAGGTTTCCTGCATCCGAGGTAAGCATTCTACCAACTTAACTGCCTGTCCAGCAAAAGAGGGGAGTTTTAAGAGCCCCAGAGTCCCAAATGAATGGCACTCCACCACACTACTTACTAAATGGGCAGAGCTGAAGTTTGAATGCAGATTCCCTGCATAGGTTCATGTGTTTGGACACTTGATACCCAGCTGAGGGCAATGTTCAGAGAGGTTACAGAACCTTTAAGATTGTGAAGCCTTGCTGGAGGAAGTGTGTCACTGGCAGTTAATAGCCCTGCCTTACTTTCTGATTTCTTTCTGCTTTTGTTGCATGGATCTGATTCGCCAGTTTCATTCTCCTGCCAACCTTTCCTGCCTTCTCTGCCATGATGGAATTGTAAAGTAAACGTTTTCTTCCTTAAGTCGCTCTGATGTGGTGTTTTAGCACAGGATCAGAGAAGTTGTTAATACAGGCAATACCCCAAGTTGCCTGTATTAGCAACTTCGGGTTCAGACCCTACTTAAGTTTTGTTTGGGGCTTTTCCACTTCGTGGTGTCATCTTGAACAAGAGACATTGTCTCTGGGACCTTCTGTATCATCCTCAGTTATATGTGGCTCAACTTCCTGTTGAAGAGAGGGAATGGAAGGAGTAGAGGAGGTAGTGCTTGGGGAGGGTGGTAGCAGGTGTCCCCCCTCCCACCTTTCCTCTTGTGTAGAACATTTCCTTAAAAATTAAAACCTGAGGATGGCTTTATTTTCAGTATCTCACATGAAACTCCTGTTCCTGGATTTTGTTTCAGAGCTTCCCTTTCTCCTGTCTCACTGGGCTGTATTCCTAATCCCCCTTTCCCACAGAATTTCTATCCTTTTGAGAATCTGCTTCTTTCTTTTCTCCCTTCTTCATTTATTTTGGTCAGCAGTGATAGAGGTGGGTAAGGAAAGCTTAAGTTCAGGCTAGAAGGTAGAATATAAGAGAATAAAGAAGAGGGAATGGGAGGAAAGCCCCATTTAATTCATTCAACAAATACTGAAGAACTGCCCTACTGTGTGCCACCCTGGAAATCAGTGTTGACACACTATGCCAGTGGGCAGGGAGGTACATAGGCAAACCCAGAAGAGTGAAGTGGATTTGATTCTCTCTGTCAGGGTTTGGTACATAAGACCCCTAGGAGTGGCCTCAGTCCAAACTGAAAAAGAAGATACTGGGAACAAAGATGAGAAGGACTCATCAAGCTGAGAAGAGTGAGATTGTAAAGACGTAGAAAATAGAATGGTCCTGGAGACTGGCACGGGCACTTTGCTCGGGCTGCAATAGGTTGGGTCCTCTTCTCATTCCTATGTGAATGTTTCCAAGTTACTCAAACCCGAGCCTTGAAACCAGCCACTTTGCTAAAGTGTGGTGATTTCAATGGGCCTGAGAATAATCGAGATGAAAAGGCCCCCCTAGGCCAGGCGCTACTAAAGGACTCTGCAGAGGGTTTCAACAGATAGTTTTGAAACGAAAGACAAACCATAATCACTATGCGATACTCTCTTGTTTTACCAGAGAGAGACATTTGTGGGTATTAAACTTGCTCCAGAAGGCCTCTAATACAATTCCTTAAGTGCACTAATAACACAGAATTATTAGTGGAAACTATTATTATTATTCCAAGTAATAACATAATTTTGTGCCCATGGAGGACATCCAAAGTGCCGAGAGAAATGAGCCTTGGTTAATTAAGCCTCCACACTCCTCAGTGAGTTGGGCAAAGCATCATTAGATTCGCTTTTATAGAGGAAGAACCTCAGACTGGGGTAGGCGAGTTTGATTCCTAAGGTCAAACTGTGGGAAAGGAGACTAGAGACTTCTTCACCTATGAGGACCCAGTTTCATCTACTACCTAAGTAAGAATGAGTATTTAGAGTGAGAGATTTGAGAGACCTAGACCCTTCCTCCCTCTATCTGAGGCAAGAACTTGGAGAGGTCACCTGGAGAGTGTATACGAAATGTGCCCCTGCTCTCTGCCACAGAATTGGTACATAAGACCCCAAGGAGTAGCTAATCACAGATTGATAGGAAAATGATCCATGCATGCAAGCAGGGTGGCAATGGGTAGGAAAACAGAGAGGCCACTTTTGTTAAGGTTCCCTATTATAATTCAGGAGTGTGAGCCCCAGCAATTCCTAAGCACCAGGTAATGCAGTGCTACCCCATCTTCCTCTGCATTTTCTTCTCCTCTACTGTCCTATCTCCAGACTTCCTGTATTAGGGCAGGAAGATAACAAGTGGGTAAACTGCTTGCTGTGCAAGCATGAGAACCTAAGTTTGAATATCTAGCAGTGATGTGAAAGTCATGTGGTAAAGCATGCATCCATAATTGCAGTGTTGGTACAGTGAGGTAAGGGGTATACACAGGAAATCTTCAGGAGCAGGAGGACCAGCTAGCCTGGTGTACAGAACAGCAAACAACAAAAGCGAGACCCTGACTCATACAAGGTGGAAGGTGAGACCTATGCCTGGGATTGTCCTCTGAGCTCCATATGCACAGTATGGTATAAACATGCTTGCAGTCACACACATGATCACACACACACACACACACACACACACACACACACACACACACACACCAGGATTACAGAATGGAAGAAACATTAGCTACTTATGGAACTACACCAGTTGATTACACCATTCCCCCTTGTCACTATTGATTTCCTTTTCATTGCATGAACCTTTATGTCAGGAATGTCAGGAATAACCCTGGGCACTGGAGATGCATGCAGAATAAAACTAGTTGCTCCTGCCATGGGACTCCAGCCTGGAGGAGACAATGAGGCCATGTTCATTCATCCCTCATTCATCACTCCCACCTCCAACCAACCCTACCATTCTTACCATGGGATTTGTACTCTGGGACAGAAAAGACATGTGAAGGACCATCAAAAATGGGGAGCATACTTGGGGAGTTGGGAAAGGCTTTACAGGAAGGGCAACATTTTTTCAGGATAAGAAAGAAAATTATTGGGCTGAGAACTAAGAGAAACACGTTTTGAGCAGAAGGAATAGCCAGGGACACGTGACACTATAAAACTTTAGTTATATATTCAAAACTTAGGGACCATTTAAAAACTTAGCTCTCCATTACCTAGAATTCCTGCCTCTGGACCGTAAGAGCTTTCTTTGTCCCTAATTATGTTCTCATAATTTTCACAGTTAGTTTTATAAAGTACAACATGCCTTTCTAATCCAAACATATTATAGGTTACTTAAGTTCCAAGAGCTTGTTTCTCCCGTAGCATGGAACTGGGGACTGTGGAATATCCAGTGTGAAGAGATCTACAGGGACAGTCAAAATCAAGTACATGTTTAAAGACTAGAGGTCAAGGGCCATTCTGTACTTACCTTGTGAATGCAATGATTCAATATTCTAAGCCGAGATATTCTAACATGAGGGATCATGGCCACTGTACCACCTCTAGGGATTAAAAATGTGTATACAGTATTATCCTGTCCTAAAGTCATTTTAGCAAATAGTCCACCAGGTCAAAAAGAATCTGAGAGACTCTATTAGCTCATCAAACACTACAGAACACATTGTCCCAAAGGTTTAGGATCTGATACCACCAAAATGGGGTTGGGGGTTTCCTTCTTTCTTTCTTTCTTTCTTTCTTTCTTTCTTTCTTTCTTTCTTTCTTTCTTTCTTGAGACAGGGTCTTATGTAGAAGCAGAGGCTAGCCTCCAACTCACTGTGTAGCTGTGGATGGCTTTGAGTTCTTGGTCCTCTACTCCCTAGCCTGAGTTCTGGGATTACAGGTGTGCACCACCCACATCAGGTTCATGTAGTGCTAGGATTGAGCTCAGGGCTGTTTGTTACAAACCTGTTTTAGTAGGAGTTTGAGCCCAGATCCCCAATGGGACTCTGTCCCACACTCTCCTAAACTGGATAATTATCCTTTGACTGGTGTCAACTTGGGCCTCTAGACTTGGGACCCTCAAAGACTGTGATGCTCAGAGTATGTTCCTGTCTTCATGGCAGTTGTAAAGACCCTTGAAAGGGTTGTGTCTTGTATGTGCATTGTCCATTTACAAAATCTGTGTCTCTCTCCCTTAACACCAGAGCTTCACTCTATATTTAAACTCATTCTTAGTGAGCTCTAATGTTGATTCAAAACCACCGAACACAAAAGGAATATATTCAAATGTTTAACTGGAGCATCCTCCCTTCTCTCTTCCTTGGACATTACTTTAGAATAATAGTAGCCACATGTGTACTTCTAATCAAGAACAGGAATCTTTTAAGACCAGTCTAAGAGAAATAAAATACTCAACAGCGTAGTCATGGAACTCCCCAAGGAAATGGACTAATCAGTGTGGGAACCCCTCTTTTGTGCCCAGAAATCACCCATCTTCTTAATACTCCACTCCTTAATAGGAGTCAAAAACTAGGAGTGGCTGGCATGTGATGTGAAGTACAAAGAGTATTGTTCTTAAGGCAGCAAATTAAAGGAAACTATATGACAAGAAAGAGACAGGGTGGATTGAGGGGAAATGTCTGGTCTTTAACAAACACAGGAAGACAAGTAAAGATGGTACAGCCATGAGAAAAGCTGACTACTGTCCTTTAAAAAGGCAATTTAGACATAATAATGAAGGCCTGGGGCTGGAACTCACTTGCTAGAATGTTTGCCTAGCATACATGAAGCCCTAGGTTCAATCTCTAGCCCTCTATGAGCCAGATGTGGGGACGCACACTCAGGTGATTGGAGGCTGGAGGACAAAGAACTCAAAGTAATCCTCAGCTACATAGTGAAAGGCTAGCCTCTGATAATACATGACACCCTGTCTCAAAAAAGAGAAAGATCTGTAGTGAATTTAAAAATCTAACAATAGAAATAAAAAGCAAAGGGTGGAGGGTGTAAAGGATTAAATAATTCAAGAGTTAATTCCAGACAGTTTCTCCAAATTAAAGATTCCCACTGAGTCTCTCACATGGCCAGTGCAGATCCATGGGAAGCCAGAATCATGCAATTTGTAACTACTGGTGACAAGAAGTCCCTTGGTTTCCAAAGAGCAATAGCAGTCTGACATGAAGGATCAAGAGAGGGACTGACATGGGATCAGTGAGAGAAGAGGCCAAGAAGCAAGGTCCCCATTGATCTATGGGAAAGTGACTGACTCTGCAGACTTTTATTCCCAACTAAACTGTCTGTGGCTTGTGACATTCGAACAAAAACATTACAAAATTTTACTTCTCACATACAGTTTTTCAGATTACTGAAGGACATGCACTCCAAGATGATGTAAGTCAAGAAAAAGAGAAGCTCTATAAATCAAGGAAGCTGGAGCTGGAGAGAAGGCTCAGCAGTAATCCTCACTGACTACTTTTCTGGAGAATTGTGGGTTCTCAGTACCCATGTGGCAGCTCACAACTGTCTGCAACTCCATTCTAGAGCATTTGATGCCTTATTCTGGCCTTCATGGACACCAGACACACAGACAGGCATGCAGGCAAAGCACCCATACACATAGAGTAAAAATAAATGCAATCTCAGAAAAAAAAATAACAACAACAAAACAAGGAAGCTAACACAACACAGTGAGATGAGCCCCCAGGATTAGAAACAGAGAAATTACAACAACTAGAAGAAAAAAAAATGTTAGAACTGGAGATTTTAAAAAATAAAATAAAATAAGGACCCGGAGACAGGGCTTTGAGAAGATGAAGTTGCTAGAACATGAAATACATTTGAATGTATAGAGACTTCACAGCGCAAAGAAAGTCTAGTGGATGAGTAAGTGGTAGGCATATAGAATACTAAGCGAGAAAAAAATGGTGAGTTATTAGGTCTAGGAAAAACATAGCACTGTGTAGGAAATTTGTAAGACTTGTGGTATGCAGCAGGATGCAGCAGTGAATAATATTAACCTTCTCCTAAACACAGAAGTACAGACTAAGGCACCAACCACAAGGCTGACAGAGTGGCATTGGCAGGACGTGGAGGGAGGGGAGAGGGCAGAAAATGTCCATGAAAATGGTGAAGGTAGAAGTACCTAAAAGAAAGACTGTGGATGGTCAGTAGGCAGAGCCTAAAACAGAAAAGCCAAGAGGTTGCTGCCAAAGCCGCTTATTCAAAGATGTGAAGGTAAATACCAGGAGCAGCTGCTGAGGGAAAGGAGAGAGCTTGCCCTAGGGGCATGAGAAAGGGCTGTGAGTCTGTCCATAGAGCTTTGTAGGATTCTCTTCGTATTATGGCTTTGAAAAGCAAAGGTATTTTTAAAAGGCACTGGAGCCAGGGAAGATAGCTCAGATGGTAAAGTGTTTCTTTGCCATGCAAACATAAGGATGTACGTGCAGATCTCTGGCACCCAGCTGAATCTGGACATGGTGGCATGCATCTGCAATCCAAGCACTGGGGAGGCAGAGTCAAGCTAATTTCCTGAAGCTGATTGGCCAGCCAATCTAGACAAATTCATTTGCTTTAGTGGGAGACTCTGTCTCAAAAAATAAGATAAACAGCCTTCGAAGAAGATGTCTCATACTCAATGTCAGTATGTGGTCTCCATATCACAAATACATGAGTATTCACCATGCACACACATGAATACAGACCCCAAAAACACATGCACACAGATGAATACAGACCCCCAAAACACTCACACGTACACACACACACACACACACACACACACACACACAGAGAGAGAGAGAGAGACAGAGAGAGAGAGAGAGAGAGAGAGAGAGAGAGAATTGCACTGGGGAGGTATCTCTGTTGCTAGAATCTTTTCTTAGCCTTACAAAGACTTAGGTTTGATATCCAGGAATGAAGAAACAGAGCACAGTGGTTCACATTTATAATCCCAGCAACTGGGAGGTGGAGGCAAGAGAATCAGAAGTCGGAGATCATCCTCCATGACATAACAAATTATAGCCCTGCCCGGGGTTCCAGAGACCTTTCCCCAAAAATTAGTAATTAAAATAAAAACACAGAACCAGGAAGAACCACATCCATTAGAAGGATGTGTGTTGTGGCCACTCAGGCCACTAGTACATCAAGTTTCCTATCTAAACCTTGAGTCAACTTTGTCATTCGGAGGCATTGGCTTATTTCCAGAATTCAGAAATGGCACTGAGGACACTGTTACTAAAGGAGTCCTCACTAGAAGTTAAGTGGTGTATCCACAGTCCTCCCAGCTCAGGGAGGGGAGAATCCATCCGAAAGCCAGTGTCCGTCACACGGGGACCACTCTCTTCTTGACTCCTTCAACCCTGAACTTTCCTCCTTTAGCTTGTGAGATGCACCCTAACTAAGGAACGGGGTGGGACAAGGGAGCCAGCCACTCAGGTCCTAGGGCTGCTGCTGTCACCTGCTGGTCCCTTGAAGCATGGTGGTTTCCCTGTCTGTAAAATGGGTATGATTGTGCCTGTGCTACACTGTTTGCAATGTTGTTATGGGAATTACAGGGGAGAATATGGGTGAAACCATGTACGTCACATATCACTTCTAGATACCCAAAGTTCTTCTCATTATCATACCAACTCCCTGGGAGCAAAGACAGGAAGCATCATTTAGAAGGTCCCATTTAGGGACACCAATGGGAGTTATGGGTCATATTGAAAGACATCTTTAAGAAGACATGTAGGAGGTGTTTTGCCCATACCATCCTGGCCTCACCTGGCTACTGCTCTGTGATGCTGCTGCTGCACACGGGTTAAAGGACCTTCTCCTCACAGAAGCAAGTCTTCAGCGGGCACTCTGTGCCAGGCTCATTGCCAACTGCCAAGTATGTGCTTTCCTCTGCCCTGAAGAATTCTTTTGTCAACCCTCACTTATTTTTCCCTCTTGGGCTCTTACCAAGAAATCAAAAACAGTAGAGTTAGATGACTTCTGACAGATCTGACTTCCCCACTGGAAAGTAAGTTTCCAAGCAGCATGCCACAGCCAAAAATGCTTAGAAATGCAGAGAAATTAGCTGGAGCACCCAGGAAGGGGGTGTTACAACAATCCCCAGTGTTCCCAACCCTCCCTGGTCTTGGAAGACGGGGAGCCTTAGAAAGAAAAAAATGTTGCTGCCGAGGAAAATGTTCCTGGACCCCTGAAATATAAACCTCAATCACTTGTGTTGACAGTTTGGTACTGAGCAGTGGGGACCGCAAAATATATCACATTATAGAAATATCAAGAAGCTCCCAGAAGACATCCACACATACACTTAACAGAATCCTGTGCAGGCTCCTGGGAATCTAATGTGCTTCATCCATTCACTGGCAAAATCAGAGCTAGGATCCAAGCTTCACCCACCGTCATCTCTGTCCTTCTTAATGCTGTGCTACTAACTGCTGTCTCAGAGAGCCAGGGTGCTTGCTGAGAAATCCTGACAACCTAAGTTCAATCCCCAGGACACACATTAAGGTGGAAGAAAAGAACCCACGCCACAACATTGTCCTCTGATCCCCACCCATGTGCCCTGGCAGCACCAACCCCACTCCCCCCAAGCTCTCTCTCTCTCTCTCTCTCTCTCTCTCTCTCTCTCTCTCTCTCACGTACACACACACACACACACACACACACACACACACACATATACATTGCAATGATATTTAATACAGCTGGTTGGAGTAAGCTTCTCTTGAAGCTGTTGAGTTCTAGAATGTTTTATAATGTACAAGGGTATCATACACTTCCATATTAGTAAAACAATTTAATATCAACCATCATAGGTTAAGTTTTAGCAAATATCTATATGTCCAGCATCAAGACTCAGAATCTTACAACTCAGTAAGGCTTGACTCGTTAAAAGTTTATTGGTCTATGTTATAGCAGAAACAGAATCAGAGAGGGTAAGGAACTCTCTCAAGACTAGATACACTTCCTAAGTGCAGGGCTTTCAATTGCAACAACAGCCCATTTTCTTACTCTCTGCCCTTTGCCATGATTCTGTTTGGGCTCTCCAGCCTGGCTGAAACATCATTTACGGTTTAAATTACAGGCTTCTCTTTGGACTGCTGTCACAGTCACTGGGCTTAGTGAAGTCACCATCTGGCAGGTGTTCCCTAGCCAAGCAGAAGGAGAGTGGAATCAAGAGGGGGGTGGCTACTTGGGGGTGGGGCTAAGGGGACAGAGAGGCTGGGAAGAGGTTGGGGAAGCAGTGATTCATCATCCTGGATCCAAGAGATTCTACCGTTTCACACCCTGAACAAAACCAAAACCAGAACATTTAAACCTGTGCCTGGAACATCTTTCCCCTGTGGTTGACATGGGCTGGGGATAAGTCATTTTTAAAGATACAGCCATAAAGAGTCAATGATTATATTGAAAGAGAAGCAGGAGGAGGAACAGGAGGAGGAGGAAGAGCAAGAGAAGGAAGAAGAAGAGGAGAAGGAAGGCACACTATTATGGAGTCAAGGATCACAGGCATAGCAACTGAGAAAGGGCATCTGGTTGTACAATTCAAACACATGCACCCTGGCTAATGTGAAAGGAGAGTGATTTTTGTGTGTGGGGGTCTTGAAATCCATCCTTGAATTGTATACATGTGTAATTTTGTAGTCACACCCCTTGCTTGTGGAAATTCAAAAACATTTCTAGCTCCGCTCAGCTTCTCACAGATCTTAACCAAGGGATGAGCAATTAGACCTATGTAGCCAGAGCTGAAATAATCCCCATTCATAAGCTCACCCATTCAGCAGTGTGAGCACAGCTCTCCTTGGGGATATAGAGGGTGCTTGCTACAGAGAGAGATTATTTCGTTCCCAGTATGGCCTTGCATAGGCTTCCTCAGGAGCACCTGCCCCTTTGTTTCCAAATGGACACACAGACACAATTAAGGTACACCACAGAGGTTGTTTGGGTGGTTAAGTAAGAGAATTGTATTAAAAAATTATGAGATGATGGCTGATCATGGGTCCATTCGTGTTATGGACTCATTGCTGCACTAATGACCAAATACTTGACTGGAGGTTGGGGAATGTTGGAGAAGGAGAATCTTGGACATTTTGTGTTTTACTATGAAATCAACTAAGACCCAGAGAGTTGTTGTGATGTAACCAAGGTGACAGGAAGTTAGCAGAAAGGCAAGGGCTCCTCTTCAACACAGCCACCCTGTCATCTCTGGCACTCTGAGAAATTGCCTCCAGGGTACCATAAGTCCCTCTGTCCCTCTGTCTCACTGTCACTTATCTACATATCCTTCCTTGAAAGAGCCAAAAAGCTGACACACATGGGCTGGGGAGATGCCTCGGTCAGTGAAGTGCTTGCCTTGCCAAGCATGAGGACCTGAGTTTGATCCTCAGAACCCACAAAAAAAAAAAAAAAAAAAAAAGCTGGGTGTAGTGTCACGAAGTTGTAAGTTCAATTCTAGGGAAGTGGACACAGGGGATGGGGGATGTTGCTGCCTGGGCAGCCTAGCCTGCTTGGTGAACTCCAGACTAAGGACAGATACTGCCTCAAAAAGCAAGGTGGGGGCTAAAGAGGTAGCTGGGTGGTTAAGAACGCTTGATGCTCTTTCAGTCGACCCAGGTTCAGCTACTAGCACCTACATGGTGGCTTACAGCCATCTCTAACTCTAGTTCCAGGAGATCCAGCATTCCTTTCAGGAATTTGTTGGCACTAGGCATGTATATGGTGCACAAGCATACTGTAGCCAAAACATCAATATATATATATATTCCCTTTTTAAAAGAGAACAAGGTAGACAGTGCCTAAGGACTGGCACCTGAGGTCATCCTCTGGTCTCCATGCACATGTGAACAGGTATGTGTACCCATCCAGTCACAAACACACATATATAGAGAGAAGACATGTTGCATGTTTCCTGTTTCATTTGAATTTAGCAAGCATTCCATCATAGATTGCATCCTTGAATAGCAACTGGCTGACAAGCCCTGTTTTTTTTTTTTTTCCCCTGATCCTTTCTTTGCCTCTATGAGGGTAAAGGCTGGTGTGGCATCTTCCTGCCCTGGGTATGTATCCTTGGTCCCAAAGAACTGCTGCTCTGGACGTGCAGATGAAAGGGAAGATTCCATCCAACTGGAGTCCTAATTTGAGGCATAAATTAACGCACACCTGACCAGGTGACATTATCCAGATGATAAATTGCCACAGGCACAGGCCATTGTGTTCATAAGGGTGATTTATGGCCTGGGTTTGGAAATGAATAGAGAAAGAAATATTTCAATGTAGCCATTTAAAACCCAAACTGTTAGGTTTGGTAGGGGCTGTCTTTAAAAGATTAAGGTGTCTTTCTTTTGTTGAAGTTGTCCATATTAATCAGAATGGCATGGCTTTTTAAAAAATTTAATAAAACAAGGGGAAAGTACTTGGGTTTTACATCGTACGGTGGAGCAGGTAAGGTCTTTTTTCCCTGTTTTAGTTTTTGTAGAGCACAGAGCTCAGAAAGGAGCTCATTGGCATCTCCACACACCTTTACTTAGGCTCTGTCAGCATCATGTCTTTGGGGGCTGAGCAGAAAATGAAAACCTTCATTGATTTCCTGCCTTATTGAATCTGGACAAAGATTTTCATCTTTATAGACACAGAAATACCTAAAAAAGACAAAGGTGGTTTGTCAACAGTAGGTGGGCGGTGTCTTAAAAGTAAAGATCAAAAGAAGTAGCCACCAGATTCATGACTCACACACACACTCACACACACACACACACACTTTGTACAAACAGTCACCCTCACACATGCTCTGCTTATATAAACACAGCCACATAAATGCATACACACACTGTCTTCATATACACAGCCACTCCTACACACACACACACACACACACACACACGCACGCACGCACACACACATACACACCCTGCCTACACACACACACACACACACACAGGCACACGGCACACACACACACTCACATCTTATGCCTCATCAGGTTTGGGGTCTTCTTCTGAGTATGAAAACCAGTCACTTCATCTGATTGCCATTTGCTAAGTCCCTGCAGAGAGATAGGGATAGGACCTCCTGAACAGTTTGAGAGAATTCCCACCCAGGCAGCATCATGAGGGAATAAATGAATTTAACACCTTCTCAGGGTAGGTGACCCTCTGTAAAGTTTAAAATAATGACTTAATGTTGGTAACTGTCACTCTTATAGTATCTACTGTGCTCTTCCCTGTCACTTGATCCTAGCATCATTCCATGATGGCCCTTGATCATGTGATCTGTCCTTGGCAGGGTGCAGGAGCAGAGTGTGACCCATGGGGCCCCAGCACTTCTGCCCTCACCTAATCTCTCTCCTTATATTCTTGCCCCTCCCTCTCCACTGTGCTCACTGCCACCATCCTGAAGCCCCTCTGGGCTCAGGTGCCTTGCATCTATGGCCAGGAAGCAAACCCGAAACCAGCCTGCTCCTGTCAGCCTTCATCGTCCACGTGTGTAGCATCACAGCCATACATGGCCTATGTAACTAGTGTGGGCATTGGATCAGTCTAAAAACAGCTTTTTACACCATAATCACTCTGTAATCATCATCACCATCACACCATCACCACCATAATCACTTTCACTACCACAGTCACCTTCATTAACATCTTCATCATCAGACATGTTAAATAAACCATGTGCTGTACAGTTGAGTTTTCCAAGGCAGGCCACTTTGCTCCTATAACCTAAGGTGCCCCCCCCGCCGAAGGTGGCTTTGAAATCTTTGAGTCTCCCTACCACCCCCTGGGGTCTGCTCATAAATCCCACCTGGTGGCGGGCCTCTCCACTGACCACTCCCGGCCTTCTAAAGGCAGAGCTTCTGTCTTTATGGGGTTATGCATTAAAGTAATCTGTAAAATGAAGGGACATTCCAAACAGCTCTTCTGGTTTTCTTTTCTTTTTTTTTTTTTTTTTTTTCATATTGGCGCAGGGACAGAGCAAATTTTCCAGAATGTTTTAAAGAGGAAAAACCAGCTATTCTCTAGACAGCTGTTTTGTATTGCACAGCCTCTGGATCACATTCCATCAGAGATCTCCAGACCACTGAGGTTCCTGTTTCTTTAAATGGGCTGTTTCTTTTATTAAAACAAGCAAAGGCTGAATTCATCCCTTATATAATCTTCTTACCTCAGAGCCTGTGGGCAGGGAGGGTTCGAAATCCTGGATCAAGCAGTTGGGACACACTGACAGGAGGAGAGGCAGCCTTTGCTGTTCAGAGGAACATGTGATGTACCTCTATACTGGTTTCTTTCCCCCATGAGCCTACAGATGCTTAGCTCATTTTAGCCAGTGGCAGTGGATTAAATGCTTGGACGGGGGTCTGTTCCTATTGCCCTGGAAGGATATTTCTCAGGATAGTCAATAGTGTAGCACCCTACTGTGAGTCTGCCTTTATGATGGCCATAGTTTAGAACCCCTTCCCATCCTGTTTCTCAGAGGACCACTTTGATAAGCACTCAGCCCTCAAGTACTGAGTACCAAGCACCATAAAAGCAATGAGAATGTAGACATCTGCCCTTCAGAGTAACTGGAGGCATTAAATCAGCAGGGGCTAACTGACCCAACACCGTGAATACTGGAAGTGAAGGGTGAAGGGACCCTCACAGTGAGAGAGCATCCAAGTGGGTCTCAGAAGATGAATAGGAGTTTGAGAGGTTTGTGGGGAGGTCTCCCTGGGGGATAGGCAGAGAAGGCGCCATTGACTAGTTTATAAAGGAAACCCGGACCCAGAGAAAGTCCCTCTCTCACTGAGGTCACCAAGGGGAGCTGCCGTACGTGACTGCACCCCTTGAGCCTGGCATCCTTCCTCTCTCGGCTCTGTCCTGGCATTTAAGACAGTTCTCTTTTGAACATCAAAAGAAAAGAGAGATGATGGTAGGTCCCTGCGTCTTCCTTGAGGGTTTCCAAAGTTGACAACTTTCCACCAGACTTGAGTCAGAGGCAGTGTTACCAAAGAGAGATTTTGTTTTAAGTTGGCCCTCCTGGCACTGCCATCTGAACTTCAACAGCTAATCCCAGGATGGGGCCAGAGAGGTGTTGGTGCTGGTTCAATTCAATGCAACCCTCTTCACTCTCCCTTTGTGGATTTAACAAATACCTGTTGTGTGTGTTTGTGTGTGTGTGTGTGTGTGTGTGTGTGTGTGTGTGTGTGTGTGTGTTGTCTAGAAAGTCTTTAATTCTACCAGAGGAAAAAAGGCAGAAGCCACGGCTCCATTGGTAAATTATTATGAGGACCTGAGTTGGTTCCCCAGAACACACTTTTAAAAACCAGACATGGCTTTGCCGGGCGGTGGTGGCGCACGCCTTTAATCCCAGCACTTGGGAGGCAGAGGCAGGCGGATCTTTGTGAGTTCGAGGCCAGCCTGGTCTACAAAGCGAGTCCAGGACAGCCAGAGATATTCAGAGAAACCCTGTCTTGAAAAACAAAAAAAAAAAAAAAAAACCAGACATGGTGGTGTATATTTGTAATCCCAATACTAGGGAGGCAAAGATTGACAGGTCCCCTGGGTTTTGCTGACTGACCAGCCAACCTAGCCTACTTGTTGCAGGCCAGTAAGAAACCTTGTTACCTAAAAACCAAGGTGGAGCTGATGAGAAGTCTCACTGGGTAAAAGTGCTCACCACCCAGGCCTGGCAACCCGAGTTCCAACCCTGGAACCCATGTGAAGGCAAATGGAGAAAA
Organism: Lophiomys imhausi; assembly: GCA_907164525.1. NCBI lineage: Eukaryota > Metazoa > Chordata > Mammalia > Rodentia > Muridae > Lophiomys > Lophiomys imhausi. The sequence goes on from CAJQZJ010000220.1 coordinate 3,293,920, forward strand.
CTGGCTCCAGAAAACCTGTCCGCTGACCATCAGGTGTGCACTGTGACACACCCCCACATCTCTCCCAGTAGTAACAAACACAACACATTGTTTTTAAATAGCCAGAATCCTGAAGGACAAATCCCTGAGTTAATCTCTGGCCCCCGCAACCACACAAACATGCACACATGCCATAAACATTTTAAAATAAATGAAAATAAAATTTCTGGTGTGGAGTATTTGCCCATTTCTGTAGTGCGTGTGCTTACTGTAGCCACTTTGAGATACCCAGTATGTCTGTTATAGAAGGCAAGGTTGGGAGGGGATCACAATAAGTCCCTGTAGCCCTGGGCTAGGGATGAAGATAAGCCTCTACACAAGGCAATCCAGCTCTCTAAGACTGAGGCATCCCTAAGGGTCACTATCTCCTGATGACGTCAGATATTGCCCATCCAAACCTAGCAATGTTTTGAAAAGGACCCCTTGATAGAAGCATGGAAGAAAGAGCAAGATAGAGAGGGAAAAGAAAAGAAGGGTATCCCGCATGAGTTGATCAGTTCTAGATCAAGATGTCTGTCTCTTCCTCTGCTCCTCCCTCCTTATCTACCTCTTTGCTCTCACAATCTCCCTGTGTGGGGGTGGGGGCGGTTTTAGAGAACATCAGACTGCAGAGGAAATGAGACAAGGAAAATGAAATGACAGCTATCTCTCAGTTTGAGTGTGAATCATGGTGAGGCACTTTGTGCCTTAGCTGTGGGACCTTCTGGCCACTGATCTTCCCTTAGCAGCTGGCCCATCTCCCCCAGTGCTTTGTGGCCCATGTTAAGTGTGAACAAATTATATAAATAAATAATCCAGGGTTAGGGAGATGGCTCAGACAGTAAAAATGTTTGCTGTGCAAGTGTGGGGGCCTCAGTGTGGTTCCCAGAATCTACCTTAAAATGCCAAGAATAACAGGTACAAGCCTGGGAGGCAGGGAAGGTGGATCACTGGGTGTCTCTAACCAACCAGTCCAGCTTGCTTGGTGAGCCCCAGGCCAATGAGAGACACTGCCTCAAACAAAAGGTGAATAGGGCTTGAGGAATGACCGTTGAAGTTAACCTCTAGGACTCTACATGCACAGGCAGACATGTGCATATGTACACAGGTCCCCATGCACATGAATAGCCTCCACACACACAAATAATCCACATGAGTGAATCAGAGGGGAGTTGTTTTTAATGGCTGTGAACCAAACATATCACTGTTATAGGGAAGCACAAGATCTCAGCAGTAGCCCTTACCTTACACTCAAAGGCCCAGAACATTATAGAGCCCCAGGTTTCTTAGGACAGTATTTCAGACTGGACAACAAGGGTAGACTGGTTGTAAGGCATTTTGGTGAGAACTCCAGATGTCTCACTTCCCCCAGCCTAATTTCTCATTGGTTTGTTGCCTTTGTTGGGGAGGGGACTGTTGGTTCACAGCAATGTTCTGACTAATGTCTAGGAAAACTCAGGCTCTTATCAAACACACACTTCAGAGTAAATTAGTTTATCAAGGGCAAGGACTTGGCTCATGAGGCACTGGGTTCGTTTCCCATTAGTGCATAAACCAGAGTGGTGGTGCACACCTGTAATCCCATTACTCTAAGGGTAGAGGCAGGAGGATCAGAAGTTCAAGGCCATCCTCAGCTAAATAGTGAGTCTGAAGCCAGCCTGGGCTACAGGAGACCTTGTATGAAAAACAAAAATGGTTTCTCAGATATAGTGTGCAGAGAGAATGAACTGAAAGCAAACCTCAAAGAGGAGGGGAGGTTTGAACTCACTTCTGAGGTGGAACAAGGGTCCTGAGGTAAGAAATAGCTCAGTCAGACAAGATGGTAAAGAATCTTGTTGGGGGAAGGTCATCTTCTCCCCTGTATGTCAGCTCTCTCCAGGTGACTCAGGTCTCACTGTGAACATAAACAGACCACCACACTGCAAGAGCCTGATGGCTTTGGGTATTTAAAGAAACACACATGCAGAAGTCTTTCTATTGAGCAATATATGGACATCTGTGTCAGTCCATTACATACATTGTCTCCTATTCACAATAACCCTGCAAGGAAGGTATGTTCCTTTGTGAAGGGAAACCAGGGCTCAGAGAGGGGAAATGGCTTCCCCCTTCCCCAGTAGTTCACAACCAGGAAGCACTTCTCCAGCTCCGGTGACTCTAGCTACTGAGCTTGAATCACAATGCTGCCTGTTAGGGTGGGGGTTGCTCTCTGGGACTGTCCGAGGCTCTGTGCCAAGTCTTCCGTTGCTGCAACAGAATTCCAGCCTGTGGAGTCCCTTCTCCCACATTTATTGTGGATCAACCTGGCTCCTGCTTAAAAGAGATATGGTGAACACATCTTCAACCCTAGCACTCAGGAGGTAGAGGAAGGTAGATCTCTGTGATTATGAACCTAGCAAGTTCTGGGCCAGCCATATCTACCTAATGAGACCCTGCTCAGTAAATTTTAAATAAACAAACAAACAAATAAGAGATTAATCCATGAGTCTGTAGGTGTGAAGCTGAGTGACAAGGAATCCTACAAGTTTTATAACTAACTACATTTTTGAGACCCATCTTGATCAGGCCTTTAAGTTTTAAATGGATTATTCAATGTCCTTTAGTAGTGAAATATTCTATATATGTTTAGAATCACTGTATGTGTGCACTTGTGATCTTGTGTGTGTGTGAGGGGGGGTGCACTTATATGCACATGTGTATAGAGGTCAGAGGTCAACTTCAAGCATCCTTTCTCTGGAGCCATTCTGCTTGGTGTTTTTGAGACAGGGTCTTTCAGTGGCCTAACACTCACCAATTTGGCTAGGCTGGCTGGCCAGGCTCCACCACCCAAGCCCTGGAGTTACAAACTCATGTGGGTCTGGGGGTGGTATGCAGGCCCTTATTCTTGGGTGGCATCCGCTTTACCAACTGACTCATCTCAGCTTTGATACTTATACATGCAATAAACACATACATGCACATGCTCCATATGTGTATGTGTCTATGAGAGAAGGGGGGGAGGAGAGCTTGGGGACTCAGTTCATTGCTTAGGGCTCACATATTAAACTTGATTGAGTTACAATGGGCAAAACCTTTTTAGCTCTATCAAGTCCTTCTTAAAGTCAGATTTCCAGCCCCAGCGATCATATCAGCCACCATTCTCATTCTCTGGGCTGATATAAGGAGGGCTTTAGACATAATGATGCCTGTCTTAGCTTCTGTTCAGGCTTGTGGGTGATTGTAAAGTCTTCAGGTACCACACCAGGAGGTCAACACAGCTCTTAGGAAAATCCTGGAACTTTCAGTGAGACCTGTTTGTGTAGGCAGATCCCTTTGCCCATCAGGGCCTCAGTGGCTTCACATGGAGAAGGACGGACAAGGTCGGATATGGCTGACCACTGCTTCATGCTTCCCATATAACACACTCTGGTCATAGTGGAAACTAGAAGACATTTGGTCCTTTCTAAAGGATGCCAGTCTTTGGCTGTGCTGTTAGTTCAGATCTCTTCTGCAAAATTGGAGACATCTTGCATAACTCATTCAGTGGCTGTGGGAAACCTCTGTCAGAGAAGAATCTGAGTCATTCTCCCTTTTCCCTAGCACCTCACAGAGGTGGCTTGGACCCAGGTCCTCACAGAGCTACGTCTGTAAGTACTAACTCCAGAACTTTCCAATTCCTGCTAAGTGCAGCGGAGTCACAGGGGAAATGGGAGGGAAAGGTTACATGACTGAAATGTCACAGAGCATCAGAGCTGAGGACAGCCACCCCACCCACCTCAAGCTGGCAGAACTTGGTGGCCAACAAACCTTAGGGTCTAGACTGGCGTCAGTCCCTCTCTGTGGCAGATCACCAGAAAGCTCTTTAAAGGGTCCAAGAGGTTCACCCCCAAGGTGAAGCACACATTTGCAGAATGGATAATGAAATGCTTTCAGTCCTGGGGGCTCCAGCTTCCTCTCTGCATGCTCCTCACTCAGCTGGATGCATACAGTGAACTTTTGCACTTGGCCAAGCATGTTCTGATATGGTGTAGTGCAGTTCATCAGTGTTGGAGAAGACTAAGAAGCTAGCATGCAGCATCAATGTCTCAAACATGTGAATGGCAGCCAGACAAGATGATAACAAAAGCACGTCATCTTTCCCTGCATTGAGCTTTGCAAAGTGCAGCCATTGTCATCTACCTCCCTGGACCATGTCCACTATGGGAGTGTATTAAGGGTTATTTTCAAAGATGAGGCACGAAAGGGTATGGGATAGGTCTAGGACACTTCTGAGATTCACTAGTCCTTTGTGAGCTTTTGTGTTTGTCTGATATATAAGGACAAATTAAAATAATAATAATGATATAAAATAAATGAAACCTATTTCTAACATACTGCTCCTGTAGTCTCACAGTAGGTAGGCCAACAAGATGTCTCAGTGGATAAAAACACTTGCAGCCAAGCCTGATAATATGAGTTCAATCCCCAGGACACATGATAAAAGAAACAAACAGATTTCTACAAGTTGTCCTCTGACCTCCACACATACACTGACACACATGCCCACCTCCCAATAAACATCATAAAATACTTAGAATCATGATATGTTTGGGCCAAAGGGAACTTATGTTTAAAATATCTTTCTAGCCGGGCGGTGGTGGCGCACGCCTTTAATCCCAGCACTTGGGAGGCAGAGGCAGGCGGATCACTGTGAGTTCGAGGCCAGCCTGGTCTACAAAGTGAGTCCAGGACAGCCAAGGATACACAGAGAAACCCTGTCTCGAAAAACCAAAAAAAAAAAAAAAAAAATCTTTCTATTTTATAAATGGAAAAACAGTACCACAGAGAAGTTAACTTTTTTGCCTGATCACACAGCCCAATAATAAATACAAGTTTTCTTTTTCTTAAATCTCTTCTATTTTTACTTTTCTAAGTTTAGGGCTTTCATACAGTAAAATATGACCATGTTGTATAAAGTTGCTACCCATTGGGGAAAATCTTATTACAGCAAACTTTTTGAAAGTAATCTGCAGCATTCCTTCATCCTCTCTGGAGATCTGAGCTACCACCCCATGTCCTGGCCCTTCTGATGGATGAATTTCTTCCTCTTATCTCTTAGTATGCATCTCTTTAGGGTGTGTTCTAGCTAATTTTCTATAGCTGCAATCAAATATTCTGACCAAAACCAGCTTGGAGAGGAAAGGGCTTATCTCATACTTTCAGGGCACAATCCATCTTGAGGGAACAGAGAAGGAACTCAAACCATGAACCTGAAGCATAAACCATAGAAGAACTCTACTTGCTGGCTCATCCTTTGGCTTATTCACTAGCTCTCAACTAGCTTCCTTATATACCTAAGACCCATCTGCCTGGGGAACAGTGGGCTGGGACTTTTCACATCAATAATCAATCAAAACAGTCCCTCACAAACATGGCCACAGGCCATGTCTGATGTAGAAAATTATTCAACTGAGGTTCCCTCTTCTCAGGTGACTCTGGGTTGTGCCAAATTGACAATAAAAACTAACTAGGACAGTTCAATAGGAAAGCAACTCTGCATTTATTTTTGAAGACAGACATTCTGAGTTGACAGTGTTTTTTTTGTTTTGTTTTGTTTTGTGTATACTTTAGTGATGTCATTTCATCCTCTTCCATATTTTGTTGACAGCTGAGAGATGTCAACTCTTGATCTATTTGGTGTTTTCTTGTATTCAGCCTGTCTTCTCCGGTTTCTTCAAAGATTTTTCTTTTTATCTTTCTATGTCAGAAAGCTTGGTTATAGTGTGCCTATATCTAGTTTGTTTCATTTTTTTGTATTTACCCAACTTGGGATATGTTGAGCTTCTTGAGTCTGTAAGTTGATATCTTCTACCACATTTGGAAAACTGTCAGCCATTCCTTCAACTACAATTTTAATTCTCTTCTCTCGCTTCTTAAAATTTTATATATTGCTATTGTGTGTATACCACAGTATGTGTGTGGATCCCAGAGAACAACTTTGGAGTCAGTTCTCTTCTTCTACTTTAATATGGTTCTAGAGGCCTAACTCAGGTCACCAGGTTTGCACAACAAAGCTATTTGATGATCTGAGATTCTCAGGACACTGGCTTTATTCACTTTTCTTTCACCTCCTCTCTCTATCCCTCTTATTTTTCTTTCACACCCCCCCTCTCTCTCTCTTTCTCTCTCTTTCTGTCTCTTTCTCTCCTTGTGATTGAACACTTTGACTATCCTGCCATTCTCGAATATGCTACTAAGAACATACAGTGATTTTTTTATCACATCATATTTGTAATGCCTGCTTGGTTCATTTTTTAAATTTCTATTTCTTACAGAGGTCACAACCTGCTCATTTATCATGTACACATGCTCTTTAATTTCTGTCTGCAACATCTCTTTAAAAGTCCTTGTCAGTTAACTGCATTCTCAGAGCATAATGACTTGGTTTCTGTTGGTTGCCATTTGACTCATTAATGGCTTACACTCTCTTGCTTTGCATGTCTAGTGACTTGCTTGGATACTATGTATACAATGGTTGTTATAGCACCTCTAGATTCTGTCATGTTCCTCTGAAGACTATGTTTGTTTTGGTAGCATGTTAACTTGTGTGAACTCAGACTCCACCTTTTTCCATGAGGCCAATGAGAACTTAAGTCTCTTCCTGTCATCAGATTCCTTACTTTATTCATCCTCCACCAAAACTGGACTTTTCTGTCTGACACTTAAGTTCATGGGGACTAAAATTCAACTGGGGAATGTTTCAGAGTCAGAGGGTAATTGAATGATTTGTTGATTAATTTTTCTTGGGGAAACCACTGCAGTTCACTCTCCAGTACTTGCAACTTCTGTTTGCTTTTGGTTACATTTCACTGCTTTCAACTATTTTTTTAAACTCATTTTTTGCCAGTATCTTAACTATTAGTTTCAAGATGGTTAACAGAACATTACCAAAACTAATACTCCTTATATTTACATTTAAAACTTGAAAACACTGACTCAGGTCGTATCTCAGTAGACACTTACCTAGCATGCACAAAACTGTAGGTTGAATCCCAGAACACAGGTGTCAGAGGCAGAAGAATCAGAATCTGAGAGTCATCTTCAGTTATCTAGTGAGTTCTGAGATAGCTTGGGCTACGGAAGACCCCATCTCATAAATAAAACTGAAATTCTTTGTCTCTATCACAGTTCTGAGAAAGAAAAATTAATATTATGATTCCTTATTACCATTGAGGAAAAAGATGTATGGATATATCCAAACCCAGCAGGCTTGGACACAGAAACCCTGACTTCAGCCTGGATGTAATTCCACAATGAATTCTATGAACTTTTGGTTCTAAAGGCAGCAAATCTTTTCTAATATCAAAGCTCCAATTGCATTGGTTTCCCACTAAACACCGTGAAACAAACAGAAGACCACCAAACAAAGGTTGGTTCTAGTTTAAGAACTTTTGTTTAAACATTTTTGCTTCTATATGCAAGTGTGTGTGCATGTTTGAATGAATGTAGTCATACATGTGTGCTTGTGCACAAGTGTATGTATATGCATGCCTGTAGAGGCCAGAGGTTGACATCAAATGTCTTCCTTGTCACTCTCTACTTTATTTACTGTGGCAGGATCTCTCCCTGAACTTGAGGATCCTGACTTTCGATAGTCTAGCTGGCCACATTGCCCTGGCCTCCTGAGCTCTGAGATTATAGGTGAGTCACCACAACCACCATCTAACTGGGTGCTAGAGATCTGAACTCAGGTCTTCACACATACACAATAAGTGCTTTGCCCACTGAACCCTCTCCCCAGCCAGCCTTCAGGCTTTTAAACTTTTTCAGCCATTTCCAAGATGCCTCTGAGAAGACAGCACATGCAAAGCTGGTATTGAAAGGAAAATACCTTTGATGACTCTAGAGCCAGCTGCTTGCTCTGGCATGTGCTCTTGTGAAACTGAACCAGTCCTGGAGTTTCTTTCAGTGGGAGCCATGTAAAAGGAGGACAAGAGAGCAGTATTTTAGACATCCAGGGGTTACCACTTGAAAGTTTTAGCTTAGCAGAAACCTCTCAGCCTGTGTTGGCTGAGGCTAGGGAGGGTGTTCTGTTTCTCTCTCAAGAGAGCTCAGTGGGAAATATCTACGAGTTAAGATTCATGTGGACAAAGACTGTTCTTAGCCTCGCGTCTGTTCTTCCTCTATATCCTGTTAACTCCAGTAGAATGTTTTGCAGAGCAAAGAGTCTCCCCTTTGACAAAATGCTACATCAAGCTCAGGTGGTAGCCCTGTTTCTCAAAGGAAAAGTAGATCTCGACCAACCCTCTGTGTGAGTTACATTTGTCCTACTATGACCCTAATTCTTTTTGGGGTCAGAATGACAAATCCCCCCATAAGTTCAACTGTTTGACAACTTGGTCCCTTGTTGATTGTGCTGTTTGGGAAGGTTATAGAACCTTTAGGAGGTGGAGCCTTGGTGGAAGAAGTATTTCATGTCATTGGGGCATATTGTCACATGGGCATTGAAATTTTATAGCCTGGCCCCCTTGTCTGTATTCCTTCTCTTCTTGTGCTTGGGTAAAATGTGACCAGCTGTCTTCTGGCTGCCTCCACCATGACCATGATGCCATTGTCATGCTGGCCTCTATCCCTCCCCTCACTTCTAAGTTGATTTTGTTCCAAGTATTTTGTCATAGCAACAGAAAAGAAATAAGTATACTACCTGACTGTCAACCTAAAAGGAAAAAGATTTGTTTTAGCTCACACTTTGAGAGGTCTTCATTCCATCATAGTAGGAGAAGCATGGAAGAGAAGCTCCATTCATGGAGGTGCAAGCCTGTGACTGAGTGTTCATGTCACAGTGGACCAGCAGAGAGCAAGGGGCAAGAAACACGGACGGGACATAACCTTCAAAGCTCTACCCCTATGGCCTATGCCCACTGGCTATGCTCCACCTTCTAAAGGCTCCACAGCTTCCTCAAATAGTGCCAGCTACAAAGCTAACATCCAAAAGCTGAGCCTGTGAAGGGGCATCTCATATTCAAACTACAGCGCCCTTCCAACCATCTTTCACAGAGGTCCCCCCTTTTCATATTGACACTGGCATTTGATCCAGTGTCTCTCAAGAGTGCGGTTGTGGACAGTTTGCTACAAGGCTGTGAATGGGCACTCATGTTTAAAATGCAGGTGTACAAGCTCCTCTCCATTGATAGTCACAAGAACAGGCCTGACACAAAGTTCAAGACTGCATGCAGCCTGGCCTCCACAAGCCACATGTCATTTTGCCTGGGGGCATCATACCTTTCTTTCTGGGGTCACAACTTCTCAGGTGGAGATGCTCAATTGGAAATCAATTCTGGCTCCCGTTGTATCTACCTGGACTGTTGAGATGCTTCAGGAGACTCCCTGGACAGAGTTCTTTGCTGTTCCCATCACAAAGTACAGACTCAGAAGTGGCTCCTGTTATACCATTTAATTCATGCTATCTGCAGTTATCAAATGCTTGTACATAAAATTGTGTGTATGTGTGCATATGTGCATGTTTACTGCTCAAGAGATTGGAAGTGAACACACTTCAAAGCTGATAAATCTTAAATTTCAAGATCTTTCAATGAGAGTGTTCCTAGCAACATGTTCTCATGGTTAAATTGTTCTGTGATATAGGGATGTTAAATGTTTTCCATGACAAGGTTTCATGTGGTTCAGCCTGGTCTTGAACTCCATATCTCTCTGAGGAGGACTCTGGAGTTCCTCAGCCTGGATGCTGGTATAACAGGCATGTACCACTATGTACAGTTTATGTGGTGCTGGAAATTAAACCCAGGGCTTCCTGCATGCCAGGCCAATGCTCCCTCTACTGAGCTATATCCCAGCCCCTCAATTCTTTTTTTCTAAGGTAATTCCTTCCACTTGTAAAAACTTCTCCTACCCCAAATGTAGATTTACCCCTGCAAGGAGCTCACAGCCAGTAGAAGAATGATACAAGTGCATAGACTTAAAGGATGTGGGTGGTGGGCACAATACAGACCTGGTCCTTGGTGTTCTGAGTATATATTTTTGAGGAAGGCAAGTGACAAGGGGATGCTGATGGAGAAAATGATACTTAAGGCTGTCAATGAACTAGGAAAGTGGAAGGCTCTTCTAGATAAATAGTAACAGTGAAATTACAGAAGTGAGATACATCATTGCTTCGTGATGTATATATGTGCTCCAGTGCATGCCTATGTAGTACTTTGCTAGGGAGAACTTTCTTCTAGTTGGGAAGCAGCTGATGGTAATGTGCAGAGATGCCATTTCTAGGGAGCTATATAGACTGGGGACTATGCTCCCAAGGGTCCTCTAAACTACAGACCCCAGCTAGCCCTTCTGCTCAACCTTTGAGGAACCTGTTAGTGACTACACTAATAATTGTTCTTCAAGGGAAACAACCCCTCTGTTACCAGTTCCTTCCTGCCATCCCTCCAGCCCTCCTCTCCTGTCAGCCTTGCAAATCAATATTTCATTTTGAAGAGCCTTGTTTGATGCTGGTTCTGCTTATTTGCTTCGCAGCCACTGTGGGTAATACGCTTTGTAGGTCTGTCAGTATGTAAATTAAACCAAGCATAGATAGCTTTGTGTTGCTTAATGTTCAGCTGATAAAAATTAATGTGGTGTGAAATGAGCATTTTATCTGACTGCAGATACAGTGATGGAGTTAATTAGACAGGCAGAGGGAAAGTGCTATTAAATGGGCCAGGGGCTTTCTCCCGGAAGGGATGTTCTGACCCTTAGACAGCAGGTTGAGATGGAAGGGAGAAGCTAGAGAAACTGGGCAAGAGGAGGCTGAGAGCACTAAGGCAGGGAAGAGAACCTCCTTAAGCAATCGTCCTCATAGTGCTTATGACTGGATCATGCCTGGGGAAAATGAAGGAGGTACAGGCCCAGCCAGGCCCAGCCCGGCCCAGCAGGGCACTTCCAGCTCACTGTAAAATGCATGTGTCAGCATTTGCTGAGGCAGCTTCCTTTTGGTTGAAACCTCATAGCCACTGGTAAAGAAAGGATTTTCATTCCTGAGCGAGTGAGGAGGCATTAGGCACCACACTGAATGTCAGTCAGTCTAGAGGACTGAGTAGCCCCTCAACTCTATCTAAAACACCTGGAGTGTTGTTCTCTTAGCCTCCGTGCTTGCCTTTCTCTCAGGCATGAATGAGCCCCTTCTCATTACAGTTATCAGCACCCAGAGGCCAGCCTGTGTCTTCCACTTCACTGAGGGCCCTAGGGCTGACAGTGTTCCAACAAACAGCCCTGCATGAATGCCAGTGGAATGTAGAATGTGTACAGTGCTCCCTCACCTGGAAAGCCCTCCCTGTCCTCGCTTCAAGCCCCTGGACTTCACCCACTGCTGAGCATCCTTCTGTCTCAGCTCCAGTGCCACAAGCTGACCCAAGCTGCTTCTGCCTTCCAGACCAGATCAGTTCCCCAGGGAGTCTCTCTTCAGACACCTTGTACTTCCCCTTTATAGCACTTTCCAGAATTATGGCTGACTGTGTGCATGTCCTCCTCCCACTAGACTGTGACTCCCAGGAGGGCATGGCTGGTACCACTCTTCCCTCTACTGTAGCCCCAGTACCTGGCAAGGGCGGCATAATCCATCCTTCACAGTGTTTGTGGAAAGATAACGAATGGACTGATGGGGCTGAGGAGGTTCCTCAGCGACTGAACTGTTTGGTTTACAGGAATGAGGACTGAGTTTGTTTCCAAGAACCTATCAAAAGAGAAAAAGAAAGGAAGGGAGGAAGGTAGACAATAGGTTTCAAAGAAACTCAGGACAAATAAACAGCTGACTGGGATGCTTACTTAACATACCAAAGTGGACCCTGGCCACCAGACTATCAGCATCACAAGCACCTTCACAGACCCATCCCAGCTGGCATACTCCATCTACCCCCTACCCTAACCTAACCCTTTCCAGCCCCTGAGCTTCTTCTCATCCCTTCCCCCAGATTCTCTTCCTAATTAAACTTAGCTATTTTGGCTAAATGTCCTTTTGGTCTCCTGGTTCGCTCTTGGTTTCCTCTTGCCTTTTCCCTTCTCTTCCTTTCTCACTATCCCCACCCATGAACACATGCACTCATACACACACACACACACACACACACACACACACCATGCATGGCATGTGTGAACACATGCACTCGTACACATACACACACATGCATGCATGAATGCAGGCACTCACACATACACATGCATGAACAAACATATGCACTCATACACACACACACAAACACACACAAGAAGATAAGACAGATAGTCTTTTGCATGCTGCATTGGTAAGGCTGTGCAAGGGCAGTTGTGCCTCTTTTTTAATGTTTATTTATTACTTCAAGTTACATCTTCATCACAGTACCCTCTTTCAACCCCTCTCAGTCCCACCCTCCCAGCTTCTACCCCCTATCCCTTCCATCCCACTTCTCCAGAGTGGAGTGACCCTACATATCAGTCCCCCGCCCCAGTTCAGCAGTTATATGAGGGCCAAGAGCCTCTTCATACACTGGGGGCCGACAAGGCAGCACCACTAGGGCAAAATGTCTCATTGATAGGAAACAAAGTCTATGATCCTGTACCCTTTGGTGCATTGGCTGTAGTATAGTTATCCTGTACTATATGGCTAAAATTCAATTATAAGTGAATAGATGCTATGTGCATCCCTCTGGGTCTAACAGGAAACAAAGTCTATGATCCTGTACCCTTTGGTGCATTGGCTGTAGTATAGTTATCCTGTACTATATGGCTAAAATTCAATTATAAGTGAATAGATGCTATGTGCATCCCTCTGGGTCTGGGTTAGCTCACTCAGGATGAGCTTCTCTAGTTCCATCTATGTGGCTGCAAATCGCATGATTTCGTTGTTTCTGATGGCTGAGTAGTATTCCATTGTGCAGATGTACCACAGCTTTTTTTATTCATTCCTTGGTTGAGGGACATCTGGGTTGTTTCCAGTTTCTAGCTATTACAAATAAGGCTGCTATGAACATAAATGAGGAAACATTCTTGAGGTTTGGTAAGGAGTGATTTGGATGTATACCCAGAAGTGGTATGGCTGGTTCTTGAGGTAGAGCTATTCTAAGTTTTCTATGATACACCAGACTGATTTCCATAGTGGTTGTACAAGCTTGCACTCCCACCAGCAATGGAGAACTGTTCCCCTTTCTCCACAACCTTGCCAGCATGTACTGTCATTTGAGTTTTTTATCTTAGCCATTCTGACAAGTGTGAGATGAAATCTCAGAGTCATCTTGAGTTGCTTTTCTCTGGTGATTAAGGATGCTGAGCATTTCTTCAAGTGTCTCTCAGCCACTAGGGATTTGTCCTTTATGAATTCTCTGTTTACCTCTGTTCCCCATTTTTTATTGGATTATTTGGTTTCTTGGCATATAATTTCTTGAGTTCTTCGTACATTTTGGGTATTAGCCCTCTGTCAGATGTGTGGTTGGTGAAGATCTTTTCCTAATCTGTAGGCTGCCACTTTGTTCGAATGACAGTGTCTTTTGCCTTACAGAAGCTTTTCAGTTTCATGAGGTTCCATTTATTGATTGTTGGTGTTAGAGCCTGAGCTGTTAGTATTCTGTTCAGGAAGTTGTCACCTGTGCCATGAGTTCGAGGGTTTTCCCCACTTTCTCTTCTAATAGATTTAGTGTGTCAGGCCTTATGTTAAGGTCTTTGATCTACTTGAACTTAAGTTTTGGGGAAGGTGATAATTATGGGTCTAATTTTATTCTTTTACATGTCGACATCCAGTTAGACCAGCACCATTTGTTGAAGATGCTGTCTTTTTTCCATTGTACGATTTTGGCTTCCTTGTCAAAAATTAAGTGACCATAGGTATGTGGGTTCATTTCAAGGTCTTCAATTCAATTCCATTGATCTACTGGTCTGTTTCTATACCACTACCATGCTGTTTTTATTACTATTGCTCTGTAGTACAGTTTGAAATCTGGGATGGTGATGCCTCCAGATGTTTTGGGGGTTTTTTGTTTGTTTGTTTGTTTTGTTTTATTTTTTTGTACAGGATTGATTTAGCTATTCTGGGGTTTTTGTTATTCCATATGAAGCTGAGAATTGCTTTTTCCAGGTCTATAAAGAATTGTGGTGGTATTTTGATAGGAATTGAATTGAATCTGTATATTGCTTGTGGCAGGATGGCCATTTTTATTATATTGATCCTACCTATCCATGAGCATGGGAAATCTTTCCATCTTCTGATGGCCTCTTCAATTTCTTTCTTCAAGGACTTGAAGTTCTTGTCATACAGGTCTTTCACTTGCTTGGTTAAAGTTACCCCCAGGTATTTTATATTGTTTATGGATATTGTGAAAGGTGTTGTTTCCCTAATTTCTTTCTCAGCCCATTTATTTTTTGTATAAAGAAGGGCTTCTGATTTTTTTGAATTAATTTTGTATCCAGACACCTTGCTGAATGTGTTTATCAGCTGTAAGAGTTCTCTGGTGGAATTTTTTGGGTCGCTTATGTATACTATCATATAGTCTGCAAATAGGGATAATTTGAACTCTTTGTTTCCAATTTGTATCCCCTTGATCTCCTTTAGTTGTCTTATTGCTCTAGCAAGAACTTCAAGTACTATGTTGACGAGATATGGTGAAGGTGAGCATAGATGCAAAAATACTTAATGAAATACTGGCAAACCGAATCCAAGAACACATCAAAACTATCATATACCATGATCAAGTAGGCTTCATCCCAGGAATGCAGGGTTCAACATATGAAAATCCATCAATGTAATTCACCACATAAACAAGCTAAAAGAAAAAAAAAAAACACATGATAATCTCGTTAGATGCTGAAAAAGCATTTGAAAAAATCCAACACCCCTTCATGCTAAAAGTCCTGGAGAGAGCTGGCATACAAGGACCATACCTAGAAATAATAAAGGCGATATGCAGGAAGCCAGTAGCCAACATCAAATTAAATGGAGAGAAACTTAAAGCATTTCCTCTAAACTTGGGGACAAGGCAAGGATGTCCACTTTGGCCAGTTGTGCCTCCTAACCAACTAGCAAACAGCCCATTGAAAGTGTCAAAGCCTCTTACTGATCTGACTCTCTATGAACTCTGCACAGGGCATGTCCCTATTTAAGTGTTTAACACGGGCTGCAGACTTTGTCACTAGATAGGGATGGCATCCCTCCTTTCTTCAGTTGATATTTCTCTTAAACAGCTGCTTAGGCACTAGTGTAAGCTGTGTGCCCTCCACCTTCG
This sequence comes from Lophiomys imhausi, assembly GCA_907164525.1. Lineage (NCBI taxonomy): Eukaryota > Metazoa > Chordata > Mammalia > Rodentia > Muridae > Lophiomys > Lophiomys imhausi. The sequence goes on from CAJQZJ010000220.1 coordinate 3,309,132, forward strand.
CAAAGGGACATGCTAAAGACACGGCTGGTTCTGACTGTCCTCCTCAGTCTGCTTTATTGGCATTGGGAGAGGAGGAGACAGAAAGATCAGACATTCCAGGCCAGCCTGGGCTCCCAGAGATTTTAGCTTAAAACTAAAAAGCAAATGAACAAAACAGTACTGATAAGGCTTTCCTGGCTTCTGTTTTGTGGATCTGGAGTAGATGATCCCATCCTGGGAAAGGTAGGAACCTCAATCCATTGTCCTGTACTTTTCACACTTCTGCCCAAATGGTTGCTGAGTGTTCAGCACAAGCTGAGACTTCAGGAGAACTCTCCTCACCTGCACTGCTAGTAAGCAGTGAAATTGATGTGAGCAGAGACATGCAGGAGACTTCCTGTGTATCTGTCCATCACAAGGGAAAAGGGCTCGGAGTCCTCAGGGAAGCCACAGATCTTGGGGCACCCACATGCTGCCGTGCAGTAGAGCCCATCCCTTCACCCCATCCCACCATCCCCATTCCTTGCCTTTTTGATGCACACTGGATCAGAATCTCTGTTTCTGGTAGGGTCACCTAACTTATTGTCCTCCTGGGATGGCCAGAGTGGCAGTAGATTTGCCAGAGCACTGTGAGCCTAACTTAGCCCATCCTACAGAGCACGCTGTATCTTACCAAGGAGGGTTTCCATTATGGTTCGCTACTAAAGGCCACAGCAGGATTCCATACAGTTAGCTAAGTAGGTAGGTACCTAACGGTGGCAAGTGTAATCTGTATTTATTTTCTCAACGCATTTTCATTACTGCTGTCTGGTTTTATTCCCTAACACACCAATATGGATACCATGTGACAAAGGAAGAAATGCAAGAACAGAGACTTCTAGGGCCTACCCCAAACCAATGTTTATCAGCTGAGTACAGCCTAACTTTCCACCTTACTGATGTGTGTGTGTGTGTAAATGACATCTCTAGTGTCATATCAGCTATGTGATGTCACCACAGAGGCCATGTCTTTTACGTATTCCACAGTGCTTCTGGCAAGCATGACTCATTTTGAACACAGGTATTTTGATGACATTATTTGTCAGAGATTTGGTCACTCTGTTCAGTTAGTGCTAAACAAGTCATTTGTCAGCCTCTGCCATACACGGGGCTGGGACAGGATATAGAGTATGGTATTGTCTTCTGGCGGAGAACAAATCCATCAAACAGTCACGAAAGAAATGTAAAAGAACAACAATGACTCACTGAACAACGAGATATCCCCTGAAAATACATAGTCCTCAAAGCGGAAGGGGGCAAGAAATACCACAGGGACATGAGTAGTAGCAAACCAGGTTCAAAGGCTCCATGGAAAGATGAGGGTTTAACTCAGGAAAGAGTGTAGTAGTGGGGAAGAAGTTGAAAAGTAGAGATGAAGCTTTCCTGGAGGCCTCTAGGCTAAGACAGGCAGCAACCCTGACCTTTCTCTGGCCTTCAATTTACAGATGAGTTTGTTCACAGAATGTATAGAATGGCCCTAGCAGTTAAAACCTTCTTCTTCTTCTTCTTCTTCTTCTTCTTCTTCTTCTTCTTCTTCTTCTTCTTCTTCTTCTTCTTCTTCCTCCTCCTCCTCCTCCTCCTCCTCCTCCTCCTCCTCCTTCTCCTCCTCTCCTCCTCCTCCTCCTCTCTTCCTCCTCTCCCCCTCCTCCTCCTCCTCCTCTTCATCTTCTTCTCTCTTTATGTTTCACTTAGGAGCAATTAAAATCCAAGCCCCTTCTCTGTGTACCTCTGCATATCTTTAAAATATTTCTCACTGCAAAGTAAAGACCCACAGTCCCTCCTTTGTCTGCCAGTGTCTCTAGGAGTCTCTGCTAGAGTCTCCAGTAGACCATCAGGCTGTGAATGGAACCTCTTAGAACACTCTCAGTGCTGTTAGCTTTGACATGCATAAGTCCAGACACTGAAACTGATTATTCAAAGTCCCTACATTCAAGCAGACAAACACACATCATCTCTGAAGCTCCATAATGAGTATACTTGTGGGTACAGGTTATCTCATCAAACACAACAATCACAAGGAAATGGCAAGAAGATTCCATGTGTGTTTGATTCCATCTCTAACTGAAGCACACTGACAGCCACCTCTAGTCCCTTTGCTTCTCTGAATTGGGGCTTCTGGCCTTTGCTTAGTGATCCCTGCTAGGCAGGGTGGGAAGCATGCACTTAGGGAATAGGATGGAGAACACTGGATGAAACAAGAACAAACGTGAACACTTTCAGAAATGAACACAGCTCAGCTGCTGGTGTGAGGCAGAGGAGGCATTTCTAATTTACTGAAGCCAAAATGGCTTTCTGCTTTATAGAAAGGGATTGGATGCTGGAGATATTGCTCTGTTGGTAGGATGCTTGCCAGGCATACAAAAGCCCCTGGGTTCCATCCTCAGCAATATGTAAACAAGGCATGATGGTGGGCACCTGCAATCCTAATGTTCCTGAAGATGGAAGAGAGTCTGTAGTGTTCAGGGTCATCCTTGGCTACATAGAGAGTCAGAGGCCAACCCAGGCTATGAAAGACCTGATAAAGGGATGGGAGGAAGGAATGTAGAACCACAGAAGGGCAAGAGGTAGGTGTCGCATGTCAGAACCAGGATGTGCATCAGGTACCCTGAACTGTTTGGGGTGACCCAAAAGGAGTGTCCTGAGCATCCACCTGCCCAAAAGACTGGGATCCACAGTGAACGTTTTGAATGAAGCATTGTGACCTCAAAGTCACGAAGGGCAGCTGAGGGTTCCTGGGTTCTGTCATGTAGTGATAACAAAACAGTAGATAGCTCAATCTCTTTTCTACCACCCTTCCCCAAAAGGATGGAATTTTAACACCAAGAAAACAGAAAGGATGTTATGCTAGCTTTTGAACGCAGCCTCATCAAGCCATCATGGCATCCTTATGCCCCCTAGTAGGAAAGAAAGCAATGAAAAACAAGTCATAGACCCCCTCTGTTCCCTGGCCACGAGTGGAGGCTGTTGGGGTTCAGGGGAGTAGCTTCAGTTGCTCTGATCATACATCATGAGCTAAACCAATTTGGGGATGGGTTTATCATCACACATAAATAAAAACTCCCTTCCTTCATGATATTTTCATACATGAAAGTAAATAATGTATTTTGATCAGTTCACACCCTCACTATTATGTCTTTACAAACAGATGCTGTTTTAAGAAAAGAAAGAAATCTCCTTACTTAGTTACCTTTTCCTGACTAGTTTGGGTTCCTGAGGTTCAAGATGGTAACAGGCAGGTTGTCCATCTGGAAGGTTCTGGAACCCTAGCACTGGGAGTTTTATCAGGACCGACTGGCAGTAAGCAAGAACTTGTATGGCAGGACTGCTAGTGTTCGGTCTATGTCAGCACCCCTGAAAGTCATTCTACTTGGAGAAATGAAAGTTCTCTCTAAAGTTGAGACTCCTGTGGTACATACTGGAGTCAGGGGCACAGGGATTGAGGCCCTTCCTCCTTCATGCGTGATCTAGGCGGTCCTCTCTTCCTCTCCAAGGTTCTTGGAGGAAGCCTCTTGAGTGTTTTAAGTGTTCTCACCAACAAAAATGAGGAGATGGCTCTGGTTGTTAATGTGCTTATCATGCAATCCTGAGAGCCTGAGGTTGATTCTCCAGAACCCACATTAAAAGAAAACAACAACAAGAACAAGAACAAACCACATAGCTGGGCATAGTGGTCTGCATTTGTAATCCAAGTGCTGGGGAGGCAGAAGCAAGAGGATTCTTGGGGCTCACCCAGCAGCCAGTCTAGTCTATCAGGTCAGTGAAGGATGAGTGATGGAGGGCACCTGAGGAACAAAATGAGATTTCCTTGGGTTGCCGCAGCCACCCCCACATGTACCTTCACACACATGTGCACACATATACACACACATACTAATGATGCCTATATGATATACTTACTATATTAATTAGTTCAGTCTGTATATTCTACAATGGGTATGCATTTCAGAGCACTGAGTGGTATAAATATATAATTTTAAATTTCCAAATTTAAAAAATTGATTTTGAAATTATTAAGAAAACAGAAGTCCCTTTGTCTGGATGCTACTGAAAGGGTCATAGTCATCCAAACACCTCCAGGGACATCGTTGATCATATAGCTTCTTTTATGTATTAAAACACATCAAGAAAGACATTCATTCTCTTATGTCAATCCTATTACTGTGGTGATAATAATTTATTAAATTAATAATTACTAAAATTTATTCTGTGTCTTTTGGACCTTAGTGACTGTGTATCATCCATTATCAATACATTGTAATTTGCTAAGTCATCCCCAGCTACTAAACATTAGGTTCCTTCTAGCATTGTGTGTGTGAGAGAGAAAGAGAGAGACAGAGGGAGACAGACAAACAGACAGACAGAGATAGAGACAGAGAAAGAGAGTGTGAGAGAGAGGATGGAGATTAGAGGTGATCTGTAGTAGCAACAGCTCTGCAGTCTGTGTAGCTTTTCCCTTGTCAGATGGTTTCATTAGTATAAATCCCAAGAGAGGGATTATGGAGTCAGGGTGAATGTGCATCTTCTGATTCCTGTCACAAAGCAGTACCGTGTTCTTTGGTGAGGAATTATGCTGATTTACATCCTAAGTCTCTCAGGTTCACTGCAGCCTGACCAGCATGAAGGGTATTATTTTGTAAGATAAAATAAATAAAAAGTTACCTCCCCAATATCGAGTTAATCTTCATCTTTTATTACTAGCAGGGATAGGCATTTCCCCCACAAGTTCTCTCATCTAGGGTTACTCACGAGCGAAGTTTTAGGGGCACATTGCGGGGACAGATGCAGAAAGGAAACATCTCTTTTCTTGGCTAGAGGGTGGGCGGCAGGTGTGGGGGTGTGCCTAGAGTCTCTATTGCACAACTGAAATTGATTTCTGTGACAGGGAGAATCTATCCTGCCATCTTGCCAGTTCAAAACAAATAGATGCTGTCACTCTGTGGCCAAAAGAGACAGACCTGCAAAGTAAAGGACCCCATAGAGCGCTTTGTTCTTTTGTTGTCCTTATTGGGTGTCTTGGGCTCAGGTCTTTCCATTTTTTGGTCATCCCCGGTGAGGCTTCAGAAGTCAAAGCTTGGCTGCAAAATGCATGCTGGTGCCTGTCTTCATCCCCAGGTTTGCTCATTCATATTGATTTTCTTGTGTCCTTAACCATTGGTGTTCTGAAGACATGCAGATGATGGGGGTTTTGTTTCATTTTGTTTTGTTTTGAGATTGGGCCTCATGTAGTTCAGGTTGGCCTCAAACCTGCTATGTAGTCAAGAGTGACCTTAAACTTCTGATCCTCCTGCCTCTGTTTTCCTGGGATTACAACCACCACTCTGCCAGATCTTATACAATGCTGGGTATGGAACCCAAGGCTTCCTGCATGCTAGGTAAACACTCCACTAACTGAACCATATTACTAGAAGAGGGTTTATTTTAAGTCTTAATAAAGTAGGCCTGGAAGTCCCTGCCCTGTTCCCTCCGTGTGAGGACTGGAAAATTGTGCAATGAGATAGGGAGCACCATGCTCCTGGCTCTCAAGACAGCAAGCTTTCTCTGTCTGGTTTCTTATCACAAGGCTAATAAGTCCTTTCCTCTGCTCCTCTCCCTCCCCTCCCCCGCCAGGGAGGCAGCCAGGGCTTATGTAACTGGCTTGACACCACAGCCAAGTTGCTGGCTTGCTCAGCCCACCGAGCTGTGGAAAGCTGCTTTAGTTCTCCTTCCCTGCACTTGCCTGGGAGGAGCCCAATGAGACAACAACTCACTTTAGTCAGGAAATCCACTACACTGGGCTCAGTGGGCCTCTCCAAGCTGTAGAAACACCTAGAAACACTGGGGAACTGGCCAGGCACAGTCCTGCCGGGGGGGGGGGGGGGGGGGGGGG
>CAJQZJ010000220.1:3315115-3328006 GCA_907164525.1 Lophiomys imhausi
GGGGGGGGGGGGGGGGGGGGGGGGGGTTAAAGCCAACAGCTCCTCGGGTACCAGTGAAGTCCTAGCGTGCAAAGCCCCAGCTGCTCATCTTTTCTCTTCCCTCTCATGGGTGTGGTTTTTAAAGATGCCAGCCAAAAATGCTGTCCAAGCTGCTTGGACATGCAAGTTCAAGGGAGTCCCCAACCTCAAAGTTGACAGCTACAAACACGTTGCGTTCACACTCATCTGAAGCAATGGTGTGTTCAACTCTACCGACTCCCCACTCCAGCACAACCAGCCAGCCTGAGTACCCCACATCCATAGCACACCCCTCCCCCCACCCAACAGGCTTTCTACACACTTCAGCAGCAGGATATGATAGGAGATAAATTTGACCTGCCGAGTCCAAAAGACTCAACTCTCCTCTTTACTGATTTTGTGACTTGTTTTTGCATATGTTTGTGCGCTGTCTGTGTATGTTTGCATGGAGTATTGGGGGGGGCGGTATGTGCATGCAGGTGTGCATCTGGAGTCCAGAGGTTGTGACATCTGACATCTGCTCACTCTCTGCATTATTTGCTAAAGCAGGTCCCTCACTGAACCTGGATCAGGCTAGTCTAGCTCTTAAGTTTTGGGGGATGGGGAGACCACCCCATCTCTGGCTCCCCAGCCCTGGGTTGACAGATGGCCCACCACTCCTGTGTGGCTTTGATGCAGGTGCTGAGGATTCATTCGAATTCTCCTGGTCCTCTTGATTACGTAGGAAATACTTTATCCACTGGGTCATCTCCCCAACCCCCTGGTTTTGTAACCTTTGAGAAATGATGTAAGCCTTCTCAGATTCAGGTTCTTCATCTATGAACCGGTCACAATGAGAGAACCCATCTAATAAGACTTTGGAGAAAGTACAATGAGTTGTAAAACAGGAAACCTTTGCAGAATTGCATGACCTGTGTAAGATGAAAACCAAAACTCTCTTTTTTTCCCCTGTCCCTTTCTAACCTAGGCCAGGTGCCATTTGCTTCAGGGACCATGTCTGCATCACTGATAGCTGGAAGTTCCTCAGCAAAGTCACTCCACTGAATGGAGTATGTTCCCTGGAGGTCAACAACTCACAAAGCAGCATAATTTTTCTTTTGTTGTGTTTCAGTTTTTTTTTCCATTTTCAGTTATTTTGAGGTCCATGATGTATCTCATTTCTGCTCATCCATCAAGCAAATTATTTTGAGTCCATTTCAATAAAAATGATAATGAAGACGCCTTGTTTTAAGATAGTTTCTCACATGAAAACCACAAATAAAGTCAAACCCCTAATTGAACATCGATGCAGCTTGCCAGGGAGCAACAAGCCTGATTCGTCTTAAGGGACCATCTCTCTTGTCCATACCCTGACCTACAGTGTATCACATATTTACTGTTCACCCTCTGCACTCTGCTCCCTAGGTCAGCCCCAGGCTACCAGGCCTGTCTGGGCATAACAGCTGGCCACTCTCTGATTCTGGAGAAGGCAAATGCAGTGAGCACCAGTAGACATGATTGTTGGCTGGTACAATTTCGCTTTCTCTGTGCTGGGGAGATTGCTGTCTGATTCCCAATTCTCCAAAGTGACCCTGATAAGCAGCTAGGCTTGAGGTCTGCCAGGCTAAACCTTTCCACTCCCTATATGCAATAAAAACAGAAAGACAAACATCCTCCTACTGTTTATCTACAAATTCTTCTATATTCTTATGTTCTCAGCTAAAACTCCTCTTCTGTCTTCGCACCTAACACCATTTCAGGTGTGTTCTACAAAGTGTGAGTACTGTTCCTGGGATATATAAAGATTTGCTTGCAACCCTGCTGATGCATTGGGGAAAACACATTTCCAGATGTTACAGATGAGGGGAAGCTGAAATTCGAGTGTCACAGCACTTCAGCTGAGGCCACTCTCCCTGGTACAAGTGAGCCACAAAGATCAGTCCACTAGGTCTCAGTTGACCGTGCCATGACATTTCAACCCATGGAAAGGATATCTAGGCTTATCAGGTTAAGGCAATTCCTGGGGTAAAGATGGGACCATTTTCAGATCATGGGAGGCTCCAAAGCTAGAATTACATAAAACAAAACAAACTAAAAGCCTGTACAGTTGGCTAGAGTGTGATCAACAGCTTGTTTTTTGTGAAAGAGATATAGATGATTAATATTGGTAAACTAATTTTATTTTTTTAGTTTTTGATGTGTGTGTGGTTTATGAATGTGTTTGAATGGTTGTTTACATTGTTTATGGACATACACATGTATACACATACATGGAAGTCAGGGGTCGATCAGAATCCATTGTCTTTACTATGACTTTCTACCTTAAGTTTTGGGACAGGATCTCTCACTGAATCTGAAGTTCACTTATTGCCTAGGACAGCTGACTTTAGGGACCCATCTGTCTCTTCCTCAGCACTGGAATTATAGAAAAATACTACCCACTACACTCAACTTTTTATATGGGTACTCGGAATCCAAACCCAAGTCCTCATGATTAAATGGTAAGCAGTCTACTGATTATGTCATCTGTCTCCCTAGCCCTAAACTAATTCACATAATGAAAATATATAAAAAGAGTCGGCCTGTTAGCCTCCCCTCCCCCAGTCTCTTTGTGTGGAGGGTGGGGGGTGTATACTCATTTGATACTTAAACGAAATGGCATTCACTGTTATGCAGTCCTGTCCACCCATCCAGCTGCATGTACAGTGAGTGACCAAATTTGCAGATGTCATCCCTGTTAGGCTGGTAAAACCGAGGTGTACGTTCAGGGACTCATGTCAGTCAATTAGCAGGAAGGTCTGGATGTTCAGACAACATGTCCAGTGCCACTTCTCTTGGTTGTCTTGGAAGAAGGCAATCCCCTGAGATCCTCAAATTGAGACTATGGGATAGAAATGGAGTCAAGTTTGGTGGAGTGTGCTTGCCCACTGCACGGAGACAATGATGCTCTCCTCCTGTTCCTATAATGGTGAGGGGGCTTTCGTTAGTTTTTCTGAACAAGGGAAGTCAGACAAGCCCTTAGTGCACAGAAATCCAACTTGATCATGTCTTTCCAGATTACAGTGTATGTGGACTTGAAGCAAGAATTGCAAGCTCCTTACCTAACCATTCCCATCTATAAAATGGAACTAATTTATACCTCACACAGTGTTGAGAGAAGGAATTGATTAATTAATGTTTACAGTCCACTTTGAACTTGAAAAGGCTTCCCTGGAAGTTGTTATTAAGTCTATATCATTTTCACTTTGAGTTTTGGGCAAAGCCTGAACCTGAAACTCAAAGGGAACCTTCCAGATCATCAAGTAGGGAGACCAATGCCAGTACTCCAAACATGGCTACTCTTCTACCAGTGGGTAGGGTGCTCTTCATAATGTCCTGGACTAGGGACCAGGAAGCAAGAGGAATCATGGGGTATCCAGAAAATATAGGAGTCATCCTCCAAAGTGAGAAGGGCCAAGGGTAGAGGACTCTGTTCTTGGCTAAAGAAAGCTATTGGTTCCCAGAAAATTCACCCAGTGGCCTTCATTAAGTCACCAGGAAAGTCAGAGCAGAGATGATAAGGCTGACAGGTTTGGGTGGAAGACATTAGAGAATGTTCAAGACTGGGGAAATGGCTCGGTTGGTAAAGTAATTGTTGTGCAACATGAGGACTTGAGTTTAATCCCCAGATCATGGGTAGAGCAGCCTGGTTTTGTGGTGCCCACTAGCAATCCCAGACCTGCAGAGGGACATGCAGGCAGATCCTTGGGCCCACCCAGTCTAGGGCAACACACGAACTTCAGACTGATGAGAGACCCTGACTCAAAAATAAGGTGGGCAGCACCTGAGGAAGACAAGGCTGTCCTTGCTTCCATACCACAAACACACGTGTACATAAGCACTGGTACACACGTACACGCACATATGTATAACAGAATAGTTCATGTAATTCCATTGGTAACTCTGCTAATTTAGCCCATTTTCTCTAATTAGCAAGGTAGCCAGAAATAGACAGTTGTCTACAATCTGATCATCAGGCTGCGGTCTGGTTAGTTTTGATGTTTAACACAAAGTTATGCATGGCTGAGAGCCCCTGTGGAAACCAGGACTCCTTAGAGCTGAAGATGCTTAACCTTTCTGTTTGGATGAGGAAATGCTGGAGATATGGCTCAGCAGTTAAGAGCACTGACTGCTCTTTCAAAGGACCCGAGTTCAAATCCCAGCACCCACATGGCAGTTCACAGCTGTCTATAATTGCCAGGCATGGTGGCACACTCCTTTAATCCCAGCACTTGGGAGGCAGAGGCAGGCGGATCTCTGTGAGTTCAAGGCCAGCCTGCTCTACAAAGTGAGTCCAGGACAGTCAAGGATACACAGAGAAACTCTGTCTCGAAAAACGTAAAATAAAATAAAATAAGGTATAATGTCTTCAGCATGGGAGGTGGGGGTTCACAATAACCCAGTTTCATTAGAAAACTCAAAATGATAACAAGCGTGGGTCCAGCTCTTCAGTAAGCCAGATAAAAAACTTATTAGCCACTTTGATCTGAAAGCACTGACCATCCCTGCCAAATGAAGAAACCGCTAGCTGTGCATCTACCAGGCCCTCACAATTGAGTTGGATTGTTCTAGCCTGAGGCGAAGGCTTGAGTTTTAATTCAATGGAGTCTATATAACAGGAGTACATATTGATTATTGGATTAAACAGCTAGTCAATGTCCTTCCCCGAGTTCAATATTCAAGGGTGCATGAGAGCAAAGAGCCCCTCCAGATGTGCTTTTGTGAGGCTGTGGTAACCCACTTATGCTGCGGCAACACTTCCTAAGCCATTTGAAGTAGCAGACACACACTCCTGGCTCAGCAGTTCAATGTGCCCCCAGCTATTGGCATTTTGCTCATTCCCCAAGCTAGTGAGATGGCTGCTTGGTTCTTAGGTCTCCAGCATGGCTATTAGAGGTATGCACCTGACCTCTGCAGCATGGGTGGCTCCCACTACCCACCTCTTGGTTTAAATACCTGCTCTGCTGAATACGGATATTTACATGGAGGTGGTGCGCACAGGGACTGCAGCCTTCTATGACTGAGGTGGGGTGTGTGTACAGAAGTGGAGATTTATTTATTTGTTCATATGTATGTATGTATGAATGGGGGGGAGAGAGAGAGAGGACACAGACTTGGAGATGAGAGGACAGATTGCAGCAGACAGTTCTCGCTCCATCATGTGGGTCCCACAGTCCAGCTCCAGACATCAGGGTTAGCAGCAGGGGCCTTTATCTGCTGAGCCATCATGCCAGGCCAGAACATGCCATTGTTATTTCCCTCCCACTAAAGATTACAACTTTGGTAGTAGTCTATTTTGGCATCTTAATATCAAGCAGGATGAGGTCATGCTTGGTCACTTTTGAAACCGACTTTGATGCAATGAGTAGTCATTTGATACTTGAGTTGAATCACACTCAACTCAAATGGAAGACTGAGGCACAGAGGGCACAAGGACGCACCTAAGGTCACACAGCCAGTTTATACAAAGCCGAGACTTCAACGTTGATTTCTAGCACAGTGTTTTCCTGATCTCATGCCCTGGCTTTGGTTTTGTTTTCAGACTCCTCTTAACCTACAGTGTCGCATGTTGTTGCAGAGCACTGAGTCACACTGGTTCTTTTCCTTTGTGTTCATGTTGCTGTCACTTTGTGCTTGCTTCCATCACAGTGGCCCCTGAGTCTTCAGAGTGTAAGGACTGCTCAGATTGATGAACCGCATGTGTTCGTTCCTCAGGCTAGTGTTTGCTCAGCACCCGTTACTAACAAAGCCCCACTCTAGGTTCCAGGGATAATTCAGCAAGATGTACCTTTGAGAATTTATATACCCGCCGAGAAAATTGACCATTAGTAACAGAAAAGTAAGCCGAATATGTGCTGGATTAGAAACAAGAGCAGTGGGAAGAGATAAAGAGAGGCAGGCTTCTTCGGTTAAAGAGAGCGGCTGGGACAGACTGCATACACCCAGAGCTGACAATCGCTCTGTTACTGACCTAACACTAGAGAGTGACTAGGCAGTGGGTAGCACAGTTAAAAACTCCCATGCCTAGGCAGGGGAGGTGGAGAAGTTAAATGCTTACCATCCAAGACTGAAGACCAGAGTTCGGATCCCCAGAAACTTATAAATGCCATGTGGCCATGCAGGGCTATAATCCTAACCTCAGAAAGCACAGATGGGATCTCAGAGCAAGTTCAGAGAGAAACCAGCCATATGGAAGAGCTCTGGGTTTGACTGAGAAAGCCTGCCTCGATAGATAGGGTAGAAGAGTGATCCAAGATGATTCTGAATATCAACCTTAGACCCCCACATACATATGCCCCTAATGTGCATGAGCACCCCCACACATACACCTGTATACCCAAACATGCATACATACACACACACACACACACACACACACACACACACCTGTATACCCAAACATGCATACATACACACGTGAACACACACACATACAAAGAAAAAAATTCATGGACCCACAGTAACTCAACTCACTCAACCAGAACTGGACCCCAGACATCAGGCTGTAGCCAAGCCCAGTGCATTTTTTATTATTGACTCATTCAATACAACAATCATATGAGAAAGATACCATTATTCTCATTTTACAGGGAATGAAACACAATAAAATTGGCCAAAGTCTTGCTATTTTTAGGGATTGGAACTGTGATTCAAACCTCAGTTAACTGTGCTTACTCAATACTTTATCCCAGGCATGGGATAAAATGTAGCTCATGTTTGAATTCCATTTGATTGGTAGTGACTTCTTAAAGTTCTATGGTGAAGGACTTGGGTGCTGCACTTGATACTAAATGGAAAGAATTCTGTGATCAAATGGTAATGTCTGACATGGATTCAGGCAGTGAAAATATCTGGGTTAGGGCCTGGCTAGTGAAGGGGACATCTTGGGGCTGGTCCTTGTTAACTCACACTGAAATGTGGACTAGTTCCCAGCTGAGTCTGGGTTTCACTCCTCTGTCCATGATAGGAGCAGGAAAAGTGGATCCAGGAACAAGGGTTTTGGTCTGAAGAACTTCTAGTAAGAGTAGCAAGGGAGAAAGAGAAAGGCGGTGGGGGGGGGGTACTTACTCCTACAGGCAGATCATGAATTCCTTCATCTCCAGCTAGTCAGGTGTCATGATGTGCTTCTGGTTCTGTCTACACTGAGTTCTAACTGAGCCAGCAAAATCCTTTCCCTTCAACAAAGTTCCCATCGAATTATCGATAAAGACTAAGCCACAGGGTGTAAGCTGAGCTGGTTCACATGCAGGCATTGCTGAAGTTTGCAGATCTGAAGCATCCTTGGGCACTCACTTAGGGATAGAGAGATGGCATCAGATTGCAGAAAGAGTCAAAGCTGAAGGTAGGCTCTTGTTCCCACGTCACATCATATTCCATAATGACCCAGCTGTGAAAACACCTCGTGCTTCGCAAGACAATTCTTCTAAGTCAGTAATTTGAAACCTAAAGAGGTTTGATGTCCCATAAGCATATTCATCTTTCTGTGTTTATTAAATTAAGTCCTCCACAAATCAGCAACAACATACTGTTCATTAATAGGAAGAGAGACCACTGTGTCCCCCGAGGGAATATGTTGGCTCAGATGTGGTCCAAGGTAGGCATAAATGAATTGTGTGTGTGTGTTTGCACACCATGAGTCAAGAATACTGAAGAAACAATATGAACAAAATGAAAGAGGAGTTTAAAATGTCTTGAAGCTGATACCAGAAATATCCAAGAAGAATTTTATCAATACTAAACTTAAGTACTGCTGGCACCAAGCCTAGCAAGATACTAGCTTTTATAAAGGGGAAAAGAAATTGGTAATTACAAAGTCTCTATAGGAAAAAAAAAAAAAGCAGATCTGCTCAAGAGAACCCCCACACACATTTGAAACTGGCTTACATATAGGAAAACTGGGCCTTTCCCCCTCTTCTAGCAACATTAACAGAGTCAAACAACTGGAGAGAGAATTCTATTAACAAAGTGAGCCCCAGCAAGTTAAAGCCTACAAAAACCGCCATTGGGGCTCGGTGGGGAAGCTCATCATTTGCAGCTTGGACCAGAATAATGTGGAAATCCCATCCATTTAGACTTGTGTCAATGCTAAGGGTGAAAGGAGCTATCCTGGGAGCCCATTACGAATGGAGGGAACTCACCAGAGAAGTGCTGGAAGAAGAAAGAGGAAAGTAAACCATACTGGTGGCTATATGATTCACAGCTGAGAAGCCTCAGGGGTGCGGGGTGTCTCTGGTCCCACAGAGAACTTACTTCAGGAAAAACATCTTCAGAGGTTACAGTAATAGACTCCAAATATCAGTCACAAAGGGAGTCAAAGGAATGCTTTGAGTGATCATGAATTCATACTGTAGTTTACCCTAAAATTTTCAGGTTTCCACTTAAGGCCAGTAGTGTTTTGTAACAGAATCTAAGAAACATGCTTATCATGTCGGTTTTACTAAAAGAAAGCTTTCATCCTCAGTCCTTGTGTCAGCTTTAGGAAGAAAATAAGATCACCACAGGAGGGGCCGGATCGGAATGTTCTAGAAAGAGCCCACAAATGACTTCTGTCCATTCAGAGGAGCTGCAACAAAGGAGGCACATCTCAGGTCTTTAGAGAAAATAACGATGAAGGCGATGAGACCTTTGGGTGACCTAGATATTGAGGCATCTATGGCTACTTCCAAGAAGATACAAAGACAGGGGTTTAGTGAGGCAGGGCAGGGAGATAAGCAAGCAGCCTATTTCTCTCTACTAAAATCAGTGATACCCACAGTCACTGAGAAGGAGCCCTTGGGACCCAATATTCCATAGGATCCAGGAAGGATGCTAAGCCTCCCTAGGGGTGTCTGTTGATGGCCTTGTAGCATGAGGCCGTCTTCCAGAGATGACTACTGAGTTTAGGATGGAGTCTCAGATGGAGACAGCACAAAACAGACCACCATACTTGATAGTGACTGCTAAGATTGCCTTCATCTTTATAGACTCCACACAGACTCGGCTAACCCATATACCCTGATGAAATCCACAGTGATTGATCATGTGCTTAGGCTCCTTGGGGTATGAACCAGAGAAATGCCCTGTTAGCAATCTCCAAAAGTAGACTATGGAGATTCCTCCCTTAGTAAAGTGCTTATCATGCAAGCACAGAGGCCTGAGTTCAGTCTTCAGAACCCACAGTAAGCAAGCCAGCAACACGGTTCATGTTTATACCCCTGGTGTCAGAGAGACAGACACAGGAGGATCCCTGAGGCTCCACAATTTAGCCAAATTAGCCAGCTCCAGGCCAAGGAAAAGACCCTGTCTCAAAAAGCTTGAGAAATAGCACTTCAGGTTGATTTCCACCTTCCATATGCATATGTACACCAGAGCACATGCACATGCATGCACACACAAACACACGTGCGCATAAATAAAAATGCTTTACAAAAGAGAGATATGGTTACCAGAGAGATGGGTTTGTGAGAGAACTCTCTCCATCTTACAGACAGACACGAGACTGAAGAAGGAGGCACAACTTGTGTGTGTGTGTGTGTGTGTGTGTGTGTGCACACGCGCCTGTGTGTGTGCATGTGTGCGTGCATGGTGTGGCTGTTGGAGGACAGTTCCCAAGGGCCACTTCTCTCCTTCCACCATATAGAGATCAGGGACTGAACTCAGGTTGTCAGTCAGGAAAGTATGTTTCTCCACCAAACCATCCCACTGGCCCTGGAAACAAGACCTTGTTGAACACCTAGGGTGTTATTTCCTAAAAGGGTTTAAAAGGAAATCAGCATTGGTGGAATAAGTAAAGACAGTGTCAAAAAAAAAAAAAAAAAGTAAAGACAGTGTCCTCGTGTAAGTGTAATATAAAATAGCAATGATACACTTTTAAAAAGAATTTATAACCCTTATTATAAAAACCTTGCAAATAACACACACACAGGTACATAACATTAACAATTCCAAAATCTTTAGACCTTATTGAATTTCTTCACAGTTAGAACAGCCACTCTTGAAGCCAAGGAGCCTCACACTTCTCACTATTGAATACATTTTTATGTACTTATCCATCAGCAGTCATGAAAAATCTATGACAGAGTTAGAACTAGAAAAATGATTAGCTTTCTGTCCTTTCATTACTCACTGTTCTTTGGAATTTCACACTCCAGTATTAGACTCAAGGACCATACTATGTATATCCAACCCTCAAGTGGTTCAGTCAACAAATTATATATACTCAGCCAGAGAGAAAGAGAGAATTCTCTAAGTAAACAATATGAACAATAACCCAGGACAGAGTGTGTGGAGAATATTATTCTCCAGGTCAAAGTTCACCACAGATACAGCAAGCCAAGTTCCTGCTGAAGCCTGTATTCCACACTTGTCAAGATGGATCAAAGCCTTATCCCCCTCAACCCCGACCTTTAGGTGCAAATGAGCTGTCTCGGGAGATTGTCAAAAAGCAATAAAAAAAAAAATCTCTTCCTCAAAGGCCACAGAACTGAGGGCCCTCAATGTTCATCAAAAGAAGCTAAGTGGTGCTGGTAACCCCAAATATGTAATGATTCACCCCTCCTGGTAACAAAGCAGCTCCAGAGAATTCCCTGGAGGGATTACTCTTAATCGGTAATTAAGATAAAGTCTGGGCACATGCTAATCCAGGGCTTAATCGAGGACATTTTAATGTGGTGCTGTAGTGCAGATATAAAACCAGGATTCTACTAATTGAGCCTGGAATATGGGTGTGGGGAGGAGACCAAACATGGCTGGACTGAAGACCAGCAGTGATAAAGGTTTTGGTAGGTGTGCTAGGCAGTGCTGGGAGGTCAGTACAGACCCCGGATGTACACACAGCCCAATGGACACCCCATTACCTTTATGGCAGGTGACAGAAGCAATAGAGAGAAGCAAGTTCCTAAGGCAATGTGTAAATGACAGGCTTCCTCGTTCTATTCTAGTTTTATTTATTTATTTTTAAGTTATGCATGTGAGTGTAAGGATTTTGTGGAAGTCTCAAGAGGTAGTTGGATACCTTGGAACTGGATAGTTACAGATGGTTGTGAGTCACCATGTGGGTGCTGGGAATTGAATCCTGGTCCTCTTGGAGAGTAACAAGTGTTCCTATCCACTGAGATATCTTTCTAGCACTGGCGACGTGATCTAAAAGCCCCAGTTCATAAGGTGACCCCCTCACACGAGGTATAAACATCCATCTATGAAGCAGAAAACAAATTTTGACTTTTCAAGGAAAGATAATGCCTCCACCATCTCTCAGTAGGTTTTTTTTTTCCAGAAACTCATTTTCTACTCTCTTGAGATCCAGACCAGTGTGCAATATAGTTGGCAGATGGAAATTCTCAGTGGCCGTGACATAGAACCCCAGGTAACAAGGGGGATTCTGCCACCTGCTCAACAGCTACCTTCTTCAAGTGTCATTTTTAAGTCCCACCTTTCTCACTGTGATTGAAAGAGTTGATACTGCCCCAGAATTCTCACTGGGAAACTCAGCATCTAGTTTTGAATAGTAAATACTTTAGAGAAAGTTATTCTGTATTCCTACCTTCATACTTTGGCTATGGCCTGCTACATTTTTGAAAGAGAAAGTATGTCTTCATGATCCTTAAGAATAAAGAGGCAGCCGGGCGGTGGTGGCGCACGCCTTTAATCCCAGCACTTGGGAGGCAGAGGCAGGTGGATCTTTGCGAGTTCGAGGCCAGCCTGGTCTACAAAGTGAGTCCAGGACAGCCAGAGCTGTTAAACAGAGAAACCCTGTCTCGAAAAAACCAAAAAAAAAAAAAAAAAAAGAATAAAGAGGCACCAGGACTTTTTCTCAGAGAAGGCAACTGACCTATATGGAAATCAAGTGCCTTCCCCATCCCCCCATCAAATTTTTCATTCTGTATTTGTGGACTCATAAGAAATTAGACTAGACACACACTGGTCATCAGATGTCTGAGCCAGTGTATGTGTATGACTCTCCTGTGTTCACATTGTGGCCCTGAGCCATCTTCTCTCCATGCAGGAGAAAACAAATGCCAGAAAGCCAAAGCAACAGAAAGAAAAGCCAGTTGGTGACAATCAATAGTCATCTTGTATTTTGTGTATTGATATTTATTTATTTACTTGAGACAGGGTGTTATGTAGCCCAGGCTGGCCTCTAACTACTTAGCTGAGGATAACCTTAAACTTCTGATTCCACTACCTCTGCCTCTCTAATATTGAGAAATACAGGAATGTACTTCATCCCTGGTTCTTGGGTTCTGGGAATCACACCTAGGGCATCGTGCATGCTATGCTCCTCTACCTAGGGAGCCACTTGCCCAGCCCGTGAGTTGCCTTTTAAATCACCAGAATTCTCATGATTACCAACTACATAAAAGGCCTAGTGCTGGACTCTGAAAAAAATATAGGCAAAGTAAGCACTATCTAAGAGCTTCTTTTCCTCTGGGAAGAATGAAGGATGCAGGTGGAATGCCTAATGCAGCTCCCAGGAGGAACGTGAATGGTACGAATGAATGGGGCACACGTGAGTTTTAGGGCTCTTTCTAGGACCAAACCATTGCTTTGGGCTGGGCATTCCACAAGACTTCCTGGAATAGGCAGTCTTGAATAATCCATGGGAAAAAAAAAAAGGAGAGATGAGCCAGATGAAAAACAGCCCATGCTTGGTGAAAAGACTAAGTTAGGCATCACAGACATGTAGTAAGTTAAACTTTGAGACTACAGAAAATCATCAGACCTGCCTCTGGTGTTGCAATCTGTCTCCTTCATACTATGCCAAAGGTCATGAGAATCACCAAACAGAAATACAAGATGGACTGTTAGATCTGTATTCTGAGTAAATAAATGTGTGTGTGTGTGTGTGTGTGTGTGTGTGTGTGTGTGTGTGTGTGT
>CAJQZJ010000220.1:3335698-3347842 GCA_907164525.1 Lophiomys imhausi
TGGTCTCCAATGGGAAGGGCAGGTCTGTGGAGAGTTCACTGTGTGCCTGACTGGGCAAACAATGTAGTTTATGGAAAACATGTTTGAAAGTGAGCGGGAGGATGGGGGAGCTACCCTCAGCTGTTTGCCAAGCCATGTTTCCAAAGGCAAGCTTGCGTTCATACTGGGCCCCACAGAGGAACCCATCTGATCAGTTGATAGTTGGGGTTGACGGAAAGTCCAGTTTCTTTAGGAAGGCTGTAGCATTGTACAGAGCTTGTCTCCACCCTGCCTTTGATCTCGTCAGGAGTTTAACCTGCTGTGTGTAACCTCTTAAATTTAGAGAACTTTCTGAGGAAAGTTAAGAAGGATCTTGCAACTCAGAAAGTCTTGTTTCACAAAATACATTTCCTTATTAGAGACACTGGTCTTAAGAGTTAATCCAAGGACCATGTTGCTGGGCAGTGGAGACATCTAACCATGTTGTTTAGCCCTCCCTCCCAAAAGTGACCTACAAGTAAGTTGGCGCTGGTCATCTTTCCCTCTCAGCTACACGCTGTTATGAAATTTGGAGAAATTATCTGTGTGATTTTCCTAATGTAGTCAGTTTTCAGAATCTGCAGTCCGTTGTGTCAGAGCCTTGAGAAAACATGCGCATTCTTGAAATGAATAGGACTCTCGTTTGAAATCAGATGCCTTTTCCCCAGTTATCACTGGCTATCTCCTTCCTGCAAGCATTTATTAATTGATTTTTTTTTTACAAAAATGGGTCTATGTGAAGGTTAAGAGACCTTCAGCACTCCAAACAACTTAATAAAATGTCTGCGCACACAATTAAGCATGCTTATGTCCTTCAAGAATCAGGTAGCGGAAGTTCTAATTGGCAACACAGCGTTTGAATGTCATTTTCTAAACCCATTAGACCATGTCTAACAGAGAAAGAGCAGAAGCAGCTGTAGTTTACAAAATACCCACAGTGTCCCTCCTGGAGACATAATTTCAGGGTAGTAGTTAGATGGTATTAAACTTGTATCTGTAGCAAAGTGTAGGTGCAAAACCACAATTGCTCTGAATCCAATTCCAGTGCACACATATGTAAATATGTACACACATTTATAATAGTGAAAGTCAGTAGTATGCAAATAACCTGAACACTCCGTAACTGTGTGTAGTGTGTGTGTGTGCATGTACAGGTGTACTTGCAAGTGTGTATATGTATATATGTCTATAGATGTGTGCAAGTGTATGTATGTATATGTGTCTATATGTGTGTGTATGTGTGTGTGCAGATGAGTGTGTGTTGGTATATGTGTGTGTGCAGGTATGTGTGTATGTATGTATGCAGGGTGTATGTGTATACAGATTTGTGTGTAGGTGTGTGTGTGTGTGTGTGTGTGTGTGTGTGTGTGTGTGTCTGCACACACACAGAGGCCAGAAGACAGCCTTGGGTATCATTCCTTGAGTGCTATCCACTTGTTTGTGGTTTTGAGAAAGGGTCTCGCCAGTCTGTAACTTGCCAGATAGGCCAGGATGACTCCCTGGAGAGCCTCAGGAATCTTGCCTGTCTCCTTATCCCCTGCAACTGGGATGAGAAGTATATGCCACTACACCAAAGGTTTTGTTTTCTTTTCTTTTGTTTTAAAGTTAGGTTCTAGGGGGTGGAACTGAAGTTCTCCATTCCTCAACTGATCTGTCTCCCCAGTCCACTATGAGCCTACTTAATCATACACAGCCATTGATACAGTGAGGTGTACCATTTCCTCGACATTTTCACTTAGGTTGGGCAATTCCTAAGCCTAACAGCACATCAGTCTTCAGTTGTCTAATCCAGGTAGCACCATCACTATGCTTAAGTGATGTGGGTTTCTCAACATACAGATTCAAATTTAGAAAAATCTGAGAGTTTTTAAAGAAGATCCAGGTCTGAGCTGAGCCTCTCAGGAAACTCCATCTGCCTAGCATCACCTCATTCAGGACACACTGGCTTTGGGAAACAGGGATGAGGCTCAAACAGGAATCCGATTCACTGAAAACCAAAGGAAAATCAGCAGAGGAAATGAAGCTTTAGAAGTCACCTGCTTGAGTTTGGTTTGTTGTTTGATTATTATGTGGCTGTGTGTGTGTGTGTGTGTGTGTGTGTGTGTGTGTGATCATATTTTTGTTTCTGCTAGAAATTTATGTTTCAAATTGTAGTTACCAAAACCTTTATTATTATTATTATTATTATTATTATTATTATTGTTATTATTATTATCCCCTTTAATATCCTACTGATGTTTTAGACACCTGCGTTTTTAATTAAAAAAATTTTGCATGGGCTGGAGAGATGGCTCAGCGGTTAAGAGCACTGGCTGCTCTTCCAGAGGTCATGAGTTCAATTCCCAGCAACCACATGGTGGCTCACAACCATCCATAATGAAATCTGGTGCCCTCTTCTGGCCTGCAGATATACTTGCAGACAGAACACTGTATACATAATAAATAAATCTTTAAAAAAAAAATTTTGCAGATGTTGTGGATTAATTTATTTTTTAAAAGTTCCCAAGAAAGAACTAGACTGACACTCTCTTCCACCCCTATGTGTGTGTTTATATGTGTGCGTCATGTGTGTGTTGCTCTGGAACAAAGCCCTGGCCTTATGAGTGCTAGGCACTTACTTTCAACTGAACCACATACTTCAGCCCTGCTTTCTTTTTCCTTATCACTAACCTCCATGTTTTACAAAAAGGGAGATACCCCAAATTAACCTTGATTCCCTTGAATACAACAGAACCCCCTCTCTTGCTCTCAGAAATATTTGGAATAAGCAGAGCATAGAAATGTACTAACTGGTTCATACTTTTTAAAAATAATTTTGTTGGCTTTGTCAGACTAGACTTCCTAGATAATGATGTGAATTTATAGGCATATCTAAATGGTCAGGGAGGAAAAAGAAATGTATACTAGAAATGGCTCAAGAGAAGACAGTATTGTAGTCAGACCTACTAGCATATCTCTGTGCTGATAGAGTATCATTTCTGCAAAGAATAGAAGCAATATTTGGGACTGAAAACAACAGCAACGAAAAGGCCTGAGGTGTAAGGTGATTACTTTTCAATGTTATGAAAGAGGAGTTTCCAGAGCTTTCTCAACTAGGACTCATAATAAACAAGCTCTTCCACGCACTCACCATAAACTAATTGATGTTTGTGTCGCTGACCCTAAGGCAGGACAGAATCCTAAATCACTTTCTGAATCATCAAAGAGTGACTCACTATGTTCTGGGTGGCTTTCTTGTTGAGACTATCTTATTGTATACTAATCCTTTGAAAATTGCTAACACACCTTGATTAGTGCCAGGGGTTTAGAACTAACCATGCGCAGTCATGGGGCTAGGGATGTGGGTCAGTTGGTAGAGTGCTTGCCTAGTAAGTCCAAAGCCCTGGTTCCACCCCTAGTACTATATAAGAACAGTTGTGGTGGCATAGGCCTCAACACCTGGGAGGTGGAGGTAGGAGGATCAGAAGTTTAAAGTCAGCCTGGGATACATAAGACCCTGTCTATATATATAATATATACTACATATGATACACTCATATATCATGTATATAAGTATATTATTTATATAAATACTAGTGTATTATATACATTTACATATACATATATATGTATATGCACACAAATTGGTAACCAGGGGATTTCTTTGGTGAACACAGCAGTTTCCACACCATATCCTCCATTCTGTACCCCCGAAGAACTGCTGCCCATGGAGTCTGCAGACATTGGTCTCTGGGGAGGTTTTTTCCAGCTCATCTCTCTCCTCCCTCTCTTGTTCTTCTTTGTGCTGGTTGGAGCCTCACATGGAAATCACAGTTCCATAACTGAACCCTCCTGTGTCTGAAAGGAGAAGAGCCATGGAAAACTTAGAGCAGCCCACACTGACGTAAAACCATATGACCATTCTCATGTTTGACCACATTGTAATCTGCAAACTCAGTGGCTTCACGGGACTAACCCCGGTGGCTACATATACCAGTTCCCTATGTGTATATGGATCCAATGACCCAGAATGCCTGATTAATGGGAATACTAACACAGTCCTAACTCCAGGGTCTGTAGCCCCCCCCCCCACGGTGTGTCAGGCAAATGACTTTTCTCTCTTTACTGTTCTGTAGCTCTTGCATTTTCACAACATTGCTGTGTATCAGGTGAAAATGGTCTTCCCGTTTCTTGGCACACTCTGTTTATATTTTAATGCTGTTTACAGTTGGAATATTCCATAAATATTCATGCAGTGTCTGTACAAAGGCAAGGCTTCGAAGAGCTCTTTATTAACAAGCTCCCTTATGGAAGGGTAATGGTGGTAAGGGGGCTTTAATCCATCTTCCCAAACTTCTCATACAAGGACCAAACCACACTCTTTACACGGAAAGTCAGGGTGACCTGGGATTTGCCAGAGAAATTCACAACCCAAAGTATCAGCTAATGAATTATTCCAAGTCAATTAACAGACCAAGGAAATCCTTTCTTAGTCCCATACCAAGACTCCTTTCATGAACAAACACTCGTAATGCGGGTGATGATCAGCTGGGTACCAGACGATGCTTAGCCCACATTGAACTCCCCCTCATTAGAAGAAGAAAAAAGAATTAAATCTCAGAGAGCTTGTAATGAAGTACATTGAAACTATGTTTTAAAAAAGATTAAACTTTCACATTTGGGTTTCAAATTTGAAACTATAAAACACGTACATTTAAGTATGTTTAACTACTTAGTGTTTGGGTTGAAGAGATGGCCCAGTTGGTAAAGGGATTGTTGCACAAGAACGAGGCAAGAATGAGGACCTGAGTTCTATCCCCAGAGCCCATGTAAGTAAAGCCAGGATGGTGGTGTGCACCTGTGGGGAGTGGAGACAGGAGAATCGCTGGGGCTTGCTGGTCAACCAGCCTTGTTGAATTGAAGTTCTAGGTTCAGCAAAGGGACTTTGTCTCAAAATGAAGGAAATAATGACTCAAGAAGACACTGAATGGTTAGCTCTAGCTTCCATAGGCATATGTGTGTGTGCATGCATACACACAGACACATACACACAAACATATACATATTTATGTATTCATACGAACACAAACATACAAGTAAGCAAACCTGAGTTGGTAGGCTATCTCAGTGGGTATGTATTGTCAAACCTAATGACCTGAGTTCAATGCCCAGGACCCATCTGATGGAAGGAGAGAACTGACACCCACTAATGGTCCTCTGACTCCAGGTCTTGCCACACATGTGCCAATACATATGCACATACATACATACATATATACATACATACATACATACATACAAAAACATATAAACAAAAACTCTGAGTTACTGCATGATAGGAAAATCCAAGATAACATTAAATACATTGAATGTAACAAATTATTTTCTATTTTCTTGAAAGAGGAAATAGAATAGCAAATAGTAGTTTCTCTAGATCTTTTCATCAGATATGGTGAAATTCTTCCTCCCAGCAGATCACCTTAACCAGCACTAACATTTGGGGAAGCAGGAGGGAAAAAGAGGAATGAAGTTGGCTGGCTTTGAGATCCACGGGGCACCATTTGGCAGGCACGTCACTGAGGCCTACCCAGAAGTGGTTAATCAGAGGGTAGTATGATGTCAGATTACATTAGAAGCAGATTTCTCTGTGTTTATGGGTAAATTCAAGATGCCCAGTGTTCCGGGTCTGGATCTGTGGTTGTGAGCAAAATGTGATCCTGAAGACAGAATGCTGGTGTGTCCTCCTCCAGCTGCATGGTTTCTTCATGAGAATCATGTCTGCTACAGACTCAAGGTCACTCTTTCCTCCCTGTTTGGTGATGAATTCCTCACTAGAAGTGGACCCAGTTCACCTTACCCTGGTTTCCAGCTGAGGGTCCTACAGTAAGAATTCAGAGAATCTCAAGAGAAACCCCAATGGCGTCTTTTAAGTCTTGAAAAGTAGTGTGTGTGTGTGTGTGTGTGTGTGTGTGTTATGTTTCATGTGGCACTAGCCTTCCCACGGAGTTCCTCCTGGCCTCTGTAGGGCTAGATCATGTGGGTCCTCTCAGGCCTTCCTGGGGAAATATTTCTTAGCAGAGTGAGTTTTTGTTACTTGAAGTCGTAATAACATGTGGCTGCTGAATGAAACCATGGGGACGTCGATCAGTTCTTTTTCTAAGTCCTGATCAAAGGTCATATACCCTTTGTTTGGGTAAAGACAGGTGGATTCAATCCAACTAAACATTTAGCAAGGAGAAAAGCCACTGGATTATGAACTTAAGGATTGGTGTCCATCTCAGCTCAGTTATGAATCTGCAGTGTGTGTCAAATTCCGTGACTACTCTGAATTTCGGATCATCATGATCTGAATTTCAGAGATCATGTCAAATGATCTGTCTAGCCTGTCCTATCAGACTTTCAAGGGTTTTAATGACGAATAAAGAAACTGGTAGGCAAGAAATTTCCTATTTGTATTATCAGCTATAATTTTATTACACCTAATTAGCAGAATGCTAGCACAGGTAGGTAACTTGAGAATGAGTGTGTTGAGCTTCTGGGACCCATGCATGTCCAACTTGTAACCCACTGTCTGCATGTAACCCAGGATAGCTCTGAACATAACCTAACACAAAGTCATAGACTTAACTAAAACATGATTTCTTTTTAGCACTTTTTTTTCTGTAACTCTATCACACGGTTCTCAAGTGTAGACTTTGTAAACAACCATATTATTTTGCAGTGTCATAAAGGTTGGACATACCAGTGGACCAGTCCAAAAGCATCATTTTTTTAATGGCATGGAGAAAATGAGGGAAACAGATCAGCTGGACTCACTCATGACCACTTTAACAATGAGCAAAAGTCTTTGAGAGAATCCTGGTCGATCTTCTGCACTCTCTGCTACCATAGCAATGAAAAGGAAAACTCCTCCCCTCCCCCTAATTGTTCTTGAAAACAGAGAAGTCTAAAGGCCTGGAACAAGTTGAGATGAATGGACAAGATGTCCTAGAATGACACCCAGGGTGTAAATAAATCACTGGGGCTGATGGCATCCGCCCAACAGTTCCCAGGAACTCGAGGGTGAAATTGTGAAGCTGTTGACCAGGACACAGAATGTGTTACAAACGGGTTACTGTGCTCACAACCTGGCATATGGCCACTGCAACTCTGAAAGAAGAGAAGCATAAAATAGGTGAGTCTTGCTTTTGTACCTGGCAGGCATGTGGAGACTGTCAGAGATGATGTGTCACTGAACACACAGCCTCTCTTGGCACAGAGCATCCACTGTGTCCTAGGACTGTGTTAGATGGTAGAGGTGAACAAGTGGAAGTTTCTGGAAGGTGATTTGAAAAAGATGTCAGAAGACTCCAGTGCTGCTGCGGATAAATTTGGGAAGTCACAGGTGCATAGTTCAGAGGAACAAAGTGTGGCCTGTGGAGTGACACATCTCTGTCAACTTACAGACCCTGCCTGAAGTGCTGTGCTCACAAGGACTAGGTTACCTTGAAAAGAGCAGCACTCAGGTGGCAAGAGATATCTATCTGACTGACACTACATGGTCTGTATTAGCCATCTGCATAGAAGTGGCATTGGTGTTCCAAGAGTGTCAGTGGTAACTCAAATGGGGGTGGGGGATAGAAGAGGAGAAGCAGAAAGGCTCAGACCAAATATTTAAACTTTCATGCAGAGGGCACTCCCAGAGTGTCAGGCATGGTTTTATACCCTGGAGTCACCCTAGGAAACATGCAATGCTCTCTCTCTCTTTCTCTCTCTCTCTCTCTCTCTCTCTCTCTCTCTCTCTCTCTCTCTGTCTCTCTTGCACGCGCGTGTACATGCGCGACAACAAGAAAGAGTCAAGAGGTAACACATACATCACAGGAAGGCAACATGCCAGAGAGGGAGGGATTGGTTAGACACTTCAGCAGATTTGGTCAGCTCTTGGAGGAGCTGGGACTTGAATGACAGGATGCAGCCAGCTATTCAGCTTTCTAGACAGAAGCAGGTAGTACAAAGCCTCAAGGAGGAGAAAACAGCTAAATCCTCATCTTTCCAGAAATTTCATTGTGTAAAATAACAGCTTAAGCAAAAGATGGGGCTAGGACCGGGAAGATGGCTCAGTCAGTAAAGTGTTTGCTTGTCAAATAGGAGGACTTGAGTTCATTCTCCACAACCAGTCTGAAAATGTCTGGCATGGTGGTGCTCCATTATAATCCCAGCACCAGGCAGACACAGGTGGATCCCTGAGACTGTTATCCAAGCAGCCTGAGTCCTTGGTGAACTCTAGGCTAACAAGAGACACTGCTTCAAAATGCAAGGTGGACAGCTTCTGAGGAATGACAGGCAAGGCCTGGCCTCCATGCATGCATGTGCAAGCATGCATCCACAAACACACATGCACGCGCACAAACATACACACACACACATACACACAGAGCGAAGATGGAGATTTGTTGAAGGTGTTTAAGATTGACTAGTCCTCTATGCAGAACTAGGAGCCCTGAGTAGGTTTAAAGACTAAGGAAAAATTGGGAAGGGAAAGATTGAAAATACAGGAGAGAGAAAGGATGGTCAGTCAGGTTGAGAGGTCCATCTGTCTTCAAGAGGAGCACAGAGAGAAGATGAAGACAGAAGCTGAAATTAGAGTCTGTGGCAGCCTTTCCCACCCATTTTTACATTTGTGAGCTCCTCTTATACTAATTTTTAATGGAAATTTTTAATCATCTTATCATTTTGCATTTACAAGGAAAGTGAAGTAATTTAATGTTTTAAATGTATGCCATTTAAAATACATATATATTAAAAGTTTCATTACAAAATTAATTGAATACAATATTTACTAATATTCATAGATTATAATAATAAATTTTGAATGAGTTCCATCTAACAAGTGATGCACATGATTTGATTTACTTTAATTATATAAGTAATGACAATTTATAAAACACACTTTTAAATGACATCCAATGGCATGCCTAGTTTGGAAACCAAATATTAAACTTTGAACTGGTATTTAATTCTCTTTCATAACAAAACCAGACCAATCTGCTTTCAGAACTGGGCAGGAAAACCTTATGTTTTAGGTAAAATAAAAATGTGATTTTTCTTGCTTATTTTATTTCTAATGAACAAAATACAAGAACATCTGACTACTATTGGTAAACACTTCCATGAAAACCAGTAGAGGCCAAATTAGACACGAGCAACACCAAAATTTCTCATATTAGTCTTTTTTTTTTTTTAATGACAAAAACTGCAATGGGTGACATGAGAGTTGGGGAGAGTTCTGAAACATGGTGATGAAAATCTTCAAATAAGTGGAAAGATAACTCAGTTGATGAAGAGGACCAGGATTCAGATTCCCCGTCACCTATATAAAGCCGCCTGTAGCCACAATACTCATGCAGTGAGGTCTGAGACAGAGGCAGAAGAATCCCATGAATCTCACAGGTTCCTAGCCTGTCTTATGGAACAGTGAACACGAGACCCGGCCCCCAACAAGATGGAAGGTCAGGACTGAGGTTGTCCTCTGACTTTTCTGAGTGTGCTGTGGCATCAGTGTGCCCACATCTACACACATAAACACACCCACACACATACTACACATACACACGTTTTTAAGTCTTAAAATACAGTTGTCCCTCTATAAACTGAAGTTTTTCCATCCATAGATTCAACCAACCATGTATGAAAAATATCTGGAGAAGAGTTGCATGCATTCTAAACACATACTAACCTTTGCTTCTTGTGTTTGTTGCTTACACAATATAGCATGATTATTTACTTAAGCATTCACATGTAGTGGGCATTAGAAGTGGTCTAGAATGTCATATATGACAGGCTTAGGTGTCCTTAGAGTCCGGGAGTCTCTCCTCGCTAATCCCAGCCTGCATTGCCCTCTACAGAGTTGCTGTCATTTCAGAAATCTGCTATTTGCCTTTGCCAAGAAACCACTATTGGGGGAAATCAGACGACTTAATCAATGAGCAATCAATAGAAAATTTAAGTGTAATGATGATTCAACTCTAGGCACGGCTGGTAACATTTAGCACATCTCTCCTTATAATGGAGAATGAGTATAGGGCCTTGAACAATGGGTTTGAATTCTAGTCTCATTCACTAACATGAACTGACACAGAGTTATATAATGGCTCTGGGCTTAGTCTCCTCATCTGTAAAATGGGGGTTGTGAGACCTCTGCTTTCAATGTGGCTGTGAGGTTCCTTTTTCTTTTTTCTTTTTTTTAAGTGACACTTCAGGAGTCATTCTTAAGGGCATCATTCCTGTCCTTTGAGATGGGGCCTCTCATTTCCCTAGAGCTCACCAAGAAGGCTAGACTGGCTCCTCTAACTGCATCAAGGATCCTCCTGTCCCTGCCCCCCTGGCTCCAGGATTACAGACACACAGCCCTGCACAGATCTTTAGTGTGGTGCTTTAGATCTGGGCCCATGTCTTCATATTTCACACGGCAAACACTACCCTCAGACCATCTTCCCAGCTCTGGTTGTGAGACTTAATAGCAATAATGGAAGAAGGGTGGTGAGGTCAGGGCTTATTCCAGCTCTCCCGGCAAGGTAACTATTTTCTTTTCTACCTGCAACTGGGACCTGAAGGCTTGGGCCTGAGACTACTTCAGATGATATTCCCAGCTCTCACAGATTACTGCTCAAGAGGTATTTGCTGGCTGATTGGATAAACAAGATGAAAGGATGGGTAAAAAAAACAACCGTTTAAGAGAAATGAAAGAGGTAATGTAATATCTTCCTAGATAAGAGAGTCAAGGCTCAGAAAAACTAAAATGACTGTCTGAGGTTGGTATTAGACAAGAACTATAACCAAGGCTATCATGGCTCCCTTCTCCCAAACCCCCACAACAACAACACCCTCCATTGTAAACCTCTGGCCTTTGGCAGGCTCCTGGATTGCATTTTTCTGAGCTGCTGTCACATCGTTTAGAAAACCGGAAACAATATCTGCCTCTGCTTTTATGGCCAAGGCTCCTAGAGGAAAAAGCCAGGACAACTTTTAAATGTTTCATTTTTATAAGTGGCCATAAAGAAAGGCAAAGAAAAAAATCATAAGTCCAGGTCTCAAATATCTTCAGTTTGGACCACCCTTGGTCAGCTGGACATAGCCAGAAGCTTCTCGAAATTTCTTTCTCTGGACTCCCGGAAGTGTTTGCTAGGTTGGGTGACTCAACTGTGCCTCCTGCACCAGGCATGGAAGAGAGAATCGTCCTTATTTATTGTTCTCCACTTTCGTTTACAAGGTCAGACTGGATGTTTTGGTTGTTTTCCCAGCATTGCTCTACTGACCGACTTCACTCTAATCCCCTGATGTCACTTAAATCAACTGGAGGCGGGTGGGGGCGGGGGGCCCATCAGAGAGCTCCAGTGATTGCCTACTGCCCGGTTGTTCTCGGCGGCAAATTAATTTGATGCTGTTATGTAAGTGTGATCGTCCCCTCTAATCACATCACAGGACCGAGAGCTGCCAGAAATAACAGAAGGGAACATTCGAGATATCAAAGGGGAGCCACTAAAATAGATTGTTTATTTAGGTACCGAATTGAAACGCTATTATTGGGAGATGCAAAACAACCCTCGCCACACTTTACTCTCACACGTCCCTGCTTCACATACTGTGCCTCCAAGAGACCTGAAATCAGGGCTTCCTATGGAGCAGGAAGTGAGCGGAGCTGGGGGTGTCTGAGCAGTAATGGGCTGTGGGTGTCTGCAATTCCTTCTGTGCCTGCCTCTTCTACGAGGCTTCTCACTTGGTCCAAAGTTCTTTCATTGTGACCACCTCGGTGTCTCTCTGAATCTCCTCACACTATCCCATTGCCTGCCCTGCTTCCTCCTTATTCTTCCAGCAAGTCCAGCTGACATGCTACTCATTTCCGGCTATGGGTCCGGGAGAAGTTCAAACTGTACCGATTCCTCAGCTTCTGATGCACACTGTGCTTCTGTTTCCCTTCCCAAAATTCTTCTCCTCTTCCCCCTCTACATGATTCCTATTAAGGTGAAACATGGTTCTGGTCTTACCTTAGGGAGAATGTCTCATTGTGATCTACAATGTGTTGTGTGTTGGGAGGGTGCAACTGGAGGGGTGGAGGGGTGCAGTGTGTGTGTGTGTGTGTGTGTGTGTGTGTGTGTGTGTGTGTGTGTG
>CAJQZJ010000220.1:3352548-3368657 GCA_907164525.1 Lophiomys imhausi
TCTCTCTCTCTCTCTCTCTCTCTCTCTCTCTCTCTCTCTCTCTCTCTCTCTCTGTGTGTGTGTGTGTGTGTGTGTGTGTGTGTGTGTGTGTGTGTGTTTGCATACTTCTGTACTTATCAGGTCAAAGTTAGGTAAACAACATTTAAAGAAATATATGGGCTGGTAAGATGGCCCAGTGCATAAAAGTGCCTGCTGCCAACCCTGATGACATGAGCGCAATATTTGGAAATCAAATGGTAACAGGAGAACCAGGCTTCTCCAAGTTGACCTCTGACCTCCACGAGCAGTATGACATATGTGGGTGGGTACATGCACGCGCACGCGCACACACACACACACACACACACACACACACCACATTAATCTTTAAAATATAGTAAACTTTCCCCTTTATCTTTGCTCTAGTTTCATTTGCTCAAACATACACCACAGAGAGAAACAGGCTATTTGTACATGTTATCTCTCAGGGACTTTTCTGATGCTTCTTTGAAGCTGATGGATAAGTAGTGTTGAACATTTCATCTTCCAATTAAAAATGTCTCCCTCCCCTACTTGCCTTGAATCCAAGGATTGCAGTTTGTTATTTTTCACTCACTTTGGGGTTTTAAGCTTTGTTGTTATCAGGAAGATGGGCCACAGTTAGCTCTTTCTCCTTCACATAAATTACTTTATTGGTTTCTTAGAGATAAAAAGTCATTGGCAAGTTTTAGTTTGAGCATGAGAATCTAGGGGCTGAGGAGTTAGCTCAGTGGGTAAGCAACACTTGTTCAGCAAGCATGAGGACCCTAGTTTAAACTCCAAAACAAAAAACAAAAGCAAAAACAAAAACAAAAAAAAAAGCCAGGCATGCTGCAAGAGCCTATAACCTTGGCATTGAAGGCTAGAGACAGACGGATTTCAATAACTCCCTGGCCAGGAAGCCTGGCTGCAACTTAACTTCCTGTTCTGTGAGAGACACTGGACAGTGGTAGAGGAAGACATTGGCCATCCTGTTCTGAGCACACATAGGAGTGTGCATCTACATGCTCATATGCATGCAATATACACACAAATCTTTAAAATGTTTTCATTATTCCTTTTATGTTTGTCATTATAATATAATGACGTAATTTCTCCTTCCCTTTTCTTCCTTTAAACTCTGTCATATAACTTTCCTTGCTCTCTTTCAAATTCATGCCCTTTTTTTCATTAATTGTTACATGCATATATATGTGCACATATATGTTATTACATGCAACACACACACATATATATAAATATATATTATATATTTATATATTTTATATATATTTATATATTAAATATATAATATATATTTATATATAAAATATAACCTGCTAAGTCTTAAAATGTTAAAAGAGAGAGAGAGAGAGAGAGAGAGAGAGAGAATGCTTGCCATCCTGGGATACTGCTGGGTTTTAATAGTGAGTACTTCCTGTGAAGAATAAAAGTCAGTGAACAGTGAGACCTGGGAACCCATGGGAACCAGTGCACGGTGTGCTCAAAGCTGACACTGACTGTCGTGAATCTGTGAGTTGCTGCTTACTGCTTCATTCAGGGTAATTCCAATACTTCTCTGTGTGATTCCAATTAGTCCTCAGTGGCATCAAGTCCCTAAGTTCTAGGGTGGGCCATGTGGAGCATAAGTTTGAAATTATTCTTCAAAAAATACCTTAATTATTAAGAGGGAGCACTTATCTCACTCTAGGTGAGATGCTTGCCATGCAAGCATAAGGTTCGGGGCTCTGTCCCCAGAACTAGTGGTTTTCATTTGGTTGGTTGCATGGAGAGGCAGAGACAGGGAGGTTTCTGGGAGATTGCTGGCTAGCCAGGGGGCCTAGTTTGCAAGTCCTAGACTAATGAGAGACTGTCTCCAAAAGCAAGGCAATAAGGATCATCACTGTGGTTGCCTTCTCTCTGCCACATAGATGTGCCCACACATGCATTCACACATATACACAATAATAAGTAAAATAAAAAAGATCTGCATTATTTTCCAGACCATTGAGAATAAGATATTTTCATAACCGTATGTTTGAAATGTTCTGCTGGACCGAAGTACCAGTTAATTGTTCCCCCTCCATATCATTTTTATTGCCAACTCCTGGCCTTAGCAGGCACCCGGGCATAGCAAACTCAGGCCCAGAGTCTCTTCCTCAAAGAAGTCAGTGGAAGCTTCTATCTCCCTGAATTTCTCTTTCAGGAAGTTTCTATTTTCTTTCTGGCCAGCAAGCAAGAGTCTGGATATTCGATCATGAGGACTTTCAGGTTAGAGCACTTTCTCTCTTGCTCTTTCCAGCTTTCAACCATGTTTACCCCAAGAATTGTGAAGACAGCGTGTGTGGCTCTTGAGGCTCTTATACCCACTCCACCCACAGCCCACTCAGAACCTGTGGCCATTCCCTTGGTCTCTTGGTGGCTTGGGCAGGGCACACCCAGTGTGTTCTGAATCTGACAGTCAAGAACTGGGCAGCGAATTGGAAAACTCAAGCTTCCATTCATATATATATATATATATCCAACATGTCCCACCACCTCTGATAGTTGCTAGCCTATAGTCTTCCAGCTGGGTTTTAACTTAACACCTTTTGAGTTGCTAGCTTCCAAGGGAATGTATTTATATGCTTTTCAAATCTGACTTTTGGATTTAAAAAAAAAAGTGGATCCCATGGGACTGTGTTGGACACATACTTAAAAATCCGTGAAGGCTTAGCCTACAGAAGCCACGGGAAATACTATGATATTTTGGAAAAGGTCAAGTTTCATAGATTCTGTGAGGCACACAGCAGGTTCTAATTATTTCTTTTATTTAAAAGCCCTCCAGATATTATTTTTTTTCCAGAGGGTCTGCAATTGAAGGTAGTCCACATTTTTTTCATACTGTACATTCTTTTTGGCTGAGTGCTTGAAATACACAGGAAATCAAGTGGCTTCAGAGGACCCAGAAGAAGCCAGGCCAAGCCGTGAAGTCACCGGAAGAGAGTGGGAAGTGTCGAGGCCTGCAGCAGCAGGTTTTGACCACCTCTGCCTGGCTTTATTTTTACAAGAAGAGGAAAAAGTGAGGCAGGTGAACGGAACACACTGATCGGTTGTGTTTTAACAGAAACCAAATGTCACCGTGTCCACAGGCGCGGCTCGGCAGCTGGAACTGCTCAAGAGATTTAGACCCAGGCCGACAAGACAGATGTGCTGAGGCGGCCAGGAAAGTGGGAAAGAGTTGCCTGCGTCTCCATTCAAGTTCCTGGTGCTGCGCTGGACCTTGTTTTTGCTGCCCTCACACAGGGCGGGCAAGGGCAGGGCTGCCCATGCCAAGGCCAAAGAAAGCAGGCAGGCTCCCTTGTTTCCCAGACTTTGAGCTGTCTCTTAGGGAAATTTGGGATGACTCTTTGAAGACTCTTGCCTGAGAGAGAGAGAGAGAGAGAGAGAGAGAGAGAGAGAGAGAGAGAGAACAGGAATGAACACCAAAAGAACTCCAAAACAAAAGACCATTAGTCTCAGCTACTCAAAGCAAAAGGAAAGGACCCTATCCTGTAGCCAGAAGCACACATCTGCCTGGCCTCCTTTTCATAGAGCAGCACAGGTCCTGGAAGGGACCATGTCTAGAGGAAAACTCAGAAGACTCTCAAAGGCTTTCAGATCTTCCTTTACCATCACCTCTGTGAGTGAAGAAGATGTTGGTATTGGAAACACCTCTGTCCGCAAATCTCATTGCTGTCTGGTTTTGATTCCTTTGGGCTGTCTTGAGCTGTGTAGGGTTAATGCTGAGCTAAAGAGAAAAGAAGTTCAGCCACCATGAATGAAGTACTCCTAGGAAGAGTCACAAGATGGCCTTTTTCAAAGAGCTGTCCACTGAAATGCGAGCCAGCTAGTGAAGTCACCAAACACAGGGCACGGTGGCTGGGCACTGGCCAGACTCCGGGGAACTGTGGCCTGCACCCATCACACCCTCCAGCATTTCCATTGAATCAGCTCTGGGTGACGTGAGGTAGGGAAGTTGTCCTGTTCCCAATAGATTTCCTGGGATTGAATTTATTTCTCCTCTGGCTCCCAACTTGGAGTACAGAGCAGGAAGGACAGAGAAGAGACAGTGTTGGCCTTAGGCAGGTTCAGTCTGGAGGCCTCCTAGCCTCTAGTTAAAAGGAGTGGCCTTGAGCACCAGAATATTGTGCAGCAAAGGAGGCCATGGAAGTCATGGTGTGGGTGGCTCTGCATGGATCCTCAAGCTCTTATGTCACCTGAGCCTCATAGAGGTCCACGGTTCAGGCAGATGATGTCATTGTTGTCTCCAGTTTACTTGTGAGGACCCTGGTTTCAGGAAAGTTCATTGACATGCTCTGAGCTGCACAGCAGGTAACAGGGAGAGCGGGACTCAAATTCAGCAATTTAACTTCCTGACTCAGAGTTCTTTGATCTATACAATAACTTCCTGACCATGATCAAATGAGATGTGTAGACATGGGTCCCCGAACTCCAGAAACTGAGAGGCCACAACAAACGCACAGGTGTGGCATGCCACCTGTATAAAATGGAGTCTAGGCTGGGATTATGGCTCAGTTGGTAAGTTCTTGCCTAGCACACACAGAGCCCTGGGTTCCATCCCCTGTATCACACAAACCAGGTGTAGTGCATGCTTGTATTCCCAGCACTGTTGGGAGGTGGAAGTTAAGAAGTTCAAGGTCATCCTGAGCCATTTAACAAGCTTGAGGCCAGCAAGGCTGCATGAGAACCTGTCTCAACAACAAAAACAGCTGCTTCATATCACCAGTGTTCACATAGTTGTCACTTCCCAAGAAAAACACAGTCAGTTGCACAAACACTGGCAAGCAATATCTGTTTATCATTGGTCCTCAGAAAAAGCTCATGGAATAGTTCCATCTCCACCTTCCAGCAGGTTCTCTGAAAGATCCCCCACTTTCTTTCTTTCTTTCTTTCTTTCTTTCTTTCTTTCTTTCTTTCTTTCTTTCTTTCTTTCTTTTTATTCAAGTTACATCTCAATCACAATCCCCTCCCTACTCTCCTCTCCATTCCCACCCTCCCACTTCCCCCCCACCACCTTCCCTCTCACATCCCCCCATACACTTCCTTTTTTTTAAGCTTAAAGTATATCTTTTCCCCCCAACAGCTCCCCCTTTAAGTCTAACAAATGGCTTTTTCTCTTATAACAACAAATAAATACAAAGCAACAAAAATAATTAGGCCACAATTATAAGAATTATAAGGCTTAGCATACATTCCCAATGTCCAGTCCATACGTATTCGGCAACTGACTTTAACATTCTAGTATCTAACCATCTCCATGAGTTTAAAGTTCTATATCCAACTCAGCTTCCATCCTAACTTGTATCACCATTTTAAAAACATCTTCTTAGATCCAGAACACCCTCTTAATTCCTAAACAACTCAAAATTTAACTATGAGACTATAACTATCTAGCCTTCAACCACATCAGAGATCTGAGAAGGATAAATATATCTGATTATACAGGAAGTGCAGAACCAGCAGCTTCCAAAACTAAGAAATGACAGACAACTGGCTGCCTGGGCAGTCCCCAACTTCTCTCCATACATTAGAGCATCAATCTTCAGCCGTTTGGCCCTGTTTCTCTGACGGAATTAATTATAAACCAGGAATTATGAAGGACTTGCCTACCCTGTCTTAGTAGAGCTAGGCTGTCGACTTAGCTGCTTCCAAGTTTTATCCTTTTTGGACAGCATTCTGTCTACAGTTGAAGCAAGGGATTTTTCTTGCCAAGTGACAGGCTTGCCATTAATGCAACCATCTCCAATTGGAGATTCTTCAATGCTCATCTTCTACTTGGAATAGAATAGGGAGTGCTGTCAGGAGCAGACATGTCTCAATATCAAAAAAACTTAAGAAAATATCTTTGAATGTCATATTCTACAGGTCTCTTGAGGTTTTTGAAGACCACCTATCTCCATATATTTGGATAAACAAATGTTGCTTGTCTCTTAGCAACTTGATTTCTTATTAACTTAGAAAATAACTATGATAGATTACCCTAGTACCCAACAAAATGATATGCTTGAATAACTATTAGTTTGCATTTTTAATTATCCTAAACAATTTGTGACAGTTACTAACAAAAGGTCAAAACTTCACATTTCATTTTTAAGTGTTACCTAGGTACAATACCTTAAAAAGAATTCATCTTAATTTTGTATCAATATACAAAGATCAATACCAATGGAGCCAAATATAATCTTAATTTTGTATCAATATACAAAGATATAAGAGCATATTCAATAATCTGTCCCTTTTTCTTTATCATTGCTATATTATGTGTATATCCCATTTTTTTCTCAGGTCTTTTCCCCTCTACATAGGAGAGAAATAAGGATGCAGAAAAGAAAAAGAGAGAAGTCCCTGGGTCTGACCTCCTAAACCTATTTAACAAGACCATTTAACAATTTGTAACCTCTTCCCCTAAATAACAATTAAGTATTATAACCCATCAAATGACCAGGGAGAAAAAATCACCCACCCCGCCTTCTGGGGATGGGATGTTGCTCTCTTAAAATAACTTCGTGCTGATTTGGGATGTAGTAAACCTGTTTGGGACCCAAATAAGAATGGAAAAATGGTTAAGCATGTGAATAGAATCATTTGATGTTCAGTCCTTTTGTGCTCAGGTATTTCAATGTCCTAAGAAGTTTGTAGACAGAACCTGAACTTCAGGGCTTTACTGAAGTTCTGACTGGAACAATCTGTGGGGCTGAACAATCTTAGTGATTTTGAGTTATTGTGGTTGTAGATTTTTGAGGAAGCAGCTATTGAGGAAGTCTGTGAGGCTGGATCATCTGGGCTACTTGTCTTCTTTGGTGTCTGAAGATCCCCCACTTCTATCTCTTCAGGAACCAAACAACCCTACATACTGCAGCCTTGATCATGTCCCACTTTTAAATAAACAAACAAACAAACAAACAAACAAACAAACAAACCTACCTAGTGCCCTCTGATTTTTCTCACCCACTCCTTATTGTCCAGATTTAGTATTTCTCCTTCCTTGAATCTGGAATTCTCTATGTAAACCAATCCGGTAGGTTTGCTTCTTCATTCTTCTCCTCTGTTCCCACAATCCTCTGCTTTGATTTGGATTCAAAAAGCCCAGGATGAAGTTGAACTAATGTCATATTTGCCCTAGTAGGGAGGACACAAAGAGAAGCTACTCATGGGCATATGGCAGAAGGGACAGGCCCTCCCATGTGCAAAACAAAGCAGTGATGCAGGAGCTGTTCCTGGTACACACACTCATACGAAATTTGAGGCTTGACTTGACCTATGCTATATGGACCTAGGGGTGCAGACTGACTTACCATGCCCTTGCCACACATTTGTCATCCCCAACCATTCTCTCCTGCTAGTGATCCAGCCTTGATCACTAGCAGGAGAGATCGACTTGATCCAGGTTGAGATCATTAGTGTCTACAGTGAAGCAAAAATGGAATTGATTTCATCTCCCACTTCAAGTGTAAAGGTATTTTCTTAGTCTAGCATAAGGTTTCCCCTGTATTGCAAAAATGAGCCTTTTGTGGTAGGGCAGTGCTGACAGATGACAAGCTGTTTTCTTTGCAGGAGTTATATTCCATTTCATTTTTGCCTGAATCACAGAGTCAGTATCAGCCAAGAGTCCATGCATTTACACAAGAAACTGTACCATGGTGACTCTTTCTGTGTTTGAGAATGCCCATGTTCATTGCAGCAATGTGAACTAGTGTCCACCAATGATGAATGGACAAGAAGTGTCAGGCATGCACAGAGGAAAATATTATATATATAATACTAAACAGGGCATCCGACCACTTGCAACAATGTAGATGAACCTGGACAACATCCTTTTTTTTTTTTTTAAATAAAGTAGGGGGCACAGAAAAACAGTTAGTCTGTGACCTTACATATATTTGGAACTTAAAAGCTTATAGAAGCAGAGAACAAGCATAGTGTTCAGGAGGTTCAGGGCTGCCAGACTGCCATTGGGAATTATGGGTCATTGTAAGGTATCATTCTAAAGTCCCCTGTGTCACTGGAAGTTTCTGGCCTGACTAGGAACCTAAGCTGGGGGTTACTTGGGCCTTGGTTTCCCCACTTGTCTGACCTGCTTGTGGTCAGTGTTGAATATGGTGGGTCAGTAGAGACATTTGGAGAGGATTTTGAGGTCATCCCAGGCTGTTCATTCTAAACCACCAGTTGTCTTGTCCAAGCAACAAGTCTAAGGATTGTGTGTTTTGGTTTTATTGGGGGGGCCGTTGTTGTTGCTTTTTTGGTTTTTGTTTTGATTGGTTTTGTTTGGGTGTTGTTGTTCTTAATTACTGGAGGCCATGCAGGAAACAAGGCAACTGAGAGATGCGGCCTAGATTATCATTCACACTGCTTTCTCACCAGGTACACGATTAATTTGCTCTGTCAGGTAGGTTCTTCAGGAAACAGAGCCTGACCAGCAGGGCTGTGTCCACTCCTTCCATCTGGTCACAAAACCACAAGGTCTCTGGCATAGAAGCTCTTTGGAGAGCTGGATAGTTAAGGGGCTGGGAGATGCTCATCGGTGAAGTGTCTGCTGTGCCACATGAGGTCAGGAGTTTGGCTTTCCAGCACTGACATGAGAACCCGTGTGTGCTGGCATGAGTGTGTCATCCCAGCACTGAGGAGGCAGAGATAGAAGGACCCCCGCAGATCATAGGCCAGCTAGTCTAGCCAAATCGTGAGCTCCAGGTTGAGTGAGCCTCCAGACACGAGGTGGAGCCTGATAGAGGGAGACACTCAACATCACCCTCTAGCCTCCCACATGTGTACACCCACAGGCACACACAGACATGTGCACACACAACTGCAAACACACACAAACACCAGCAGCACCACTCCCAGACAGAAACTAAGATGTTTTGTAAGTATACAGTTAAAAGGAATGCATACCTTCAGCTTGCACATGTACTTAGAAATGCCATTTGATTTCTTGGCTAACAGAAACCGAACGCACAGACCTCACAACGTACCACTGCGATGACTTCATTGTAACTAATTCCCAGGGTGGTTCCCCTGGCCCTCCAGAGGTACACCCTGGAAGCCATTGCTTATTTACTCCCCTCTCCCTGCTCACACACAATTAGGTTGACCACCATTGTCAATGCAGCCTTTAACAGTGTCTGAGGCTCAAGTTGACATGTAGTACTCTGAGTGGCTTGACCAGACCAGACTGTGTTTCTGCAAATGAACTAGAGCCCTAGCAATTTAAAAGGACAGGACTTGTTCACAGACTGTCTTCACTTCTCACCCTGTGAGTCCCTCAGGCTGTGGCACTTTTATTCAGCTGTTTTCTTGTTTTGTTTTGTTTTCATATGAAGTGATGATTTTTCTCTTCTGGGCTGGGATGCAGCAGGGCAGCAGGAGGGTAGCCCACACATTGGGTTTCGAGAACCCTTTGGGAATGAAAGTATTGAGCCAGGGACTGAGAAAGAA
The DNA here is from genome assembly GCA_907164525.1 of Lophiomys imhausi. Taxonomy (NCBI): domain Eukaryota; kingdom Metazoa; phylum Chordata; class Mammalia; order Rodentia; family Muridae; genus Lophiomys; species Lophiomys imhausi. The sequence continues at coordinate 3,362,020 of CAJQZJ010000220.1, forward strand.
TCCAGAGGCCTTTGTTGCACTGACTGATAGTACCTTGAAAAAATTAAAGCCAAAAAAGGGGACTGCTAATCTCAGGTATCTCTTTCCGTTCCCTTGCTTTCTTTCTGTCTGGTCCAATAAAGAAGAGAGGAGTCAGGTGAGGCGAGGAGAAGCAGTCGCCAGCAAACAGTCATGGGGCGGGGGGGGGGGGGGGAGACAGACAGATTTCTACCCTCCCACTATGTGTTCTATCATCACTTAAGATATAAGGAAAAGGGGGGAGTTGTAGAGGGGAAGAGAGGTTAGCATGGAGAAAAGAATATAAGAAGGGTGGAGCAAAAAGGAGACACTTTTCTTAGTTCCAGGCAGGGCTCAGGAGGAAATGTGGGAGCAGATAAACAATCAGGATGGACTGGACAGAGGGGGACCCCGGACAGCTTTGCTCAGGGCCAGTGTTCTTGTTGTACCTGAATAAAGTAGAGACTTGAGAGAAGTTAACTTTTCCCCGTTTGAATTGCTGGTGTTAAATCTTCCATGAAGTGTGCTTGAATAGGCAGGCCTTTTCTGCAGCAAACTGAAAAACAAGAAACAAAATCCCCTCTTCCCCATCCCCTCCTGGGCCTTTATCTCCAGCTCCTTCAGAGACACCAGACTTACATGCTACCTGCAGAATCCTAGAGGAGGTGTCACAGGCCAAAGCCCAGTTATGGATTGAATTATGTCCCTGAAGAGATATGCAGCAAGCATTCGGATCCCAGTACCTCAGGATGTGACTGTATTTAGAACAAGGCCACTTAGCACAAATAGATATGTAAAAATGAGGTCAGACCATCATAGGGTAGACCCTCATCACTATAGAAAGGGGAAAATCTCAAGACGGACATGCATGTAGGAAGAATGCAGCACTGAGTTTAGAGAGTTCAAACTTGGACTACCCAGGCAGTCAGAAAGCTTAGACAACAGAACCCTCCCAACTGCCCCCAAGACAGCATGGCCCTTACCATGACTTTGCTTGGACTTGTATTTGCAGCCTAGATGTGTGCAAAGGAAATACATTTTTGTTATTTAAGTTGCCTGGCCTGGGGTATGTTGTTACAGCAACCCTAAGACATGCAGTACCTTTAAGAGCCCACCCAACTGTTTGATTTCAAATCAGAAGGAATAGTGACTATGACAATGAAATTCAGCCTGTGTTGCATTTGTATACAATTCAATCATAAAACGATATGTGTGTTCATATATGTGTGTATGCATGCGAGTATGTGAAGAACAGAAACTAACCTCAGGCATTGTTCCTCTAGTACTGTCCACCTTGTTTTGTAAGAGACAGGGTCTCCCTCTAGCCTGGAGTTCATGAACTAGGATAGGCTTACTGGTCAGTGAACCCCAGGAATCCCCCCCCACCCCGTCTTCACCTCCTCAGTCCTGGAACTCCCAGCATGCACCACAATGGCCAGCATTGTTGCATGGGTTCTAGAGACTGTACCCGGACCCTCTTGCTTGTACAGAAAGCATTTTGCTGGCTGAGTCATGCCTGCAGTCCATATAAGCGCAGTCAGAATATGTTTTTGTAATTAAAGGGATAAGAAGCTTGTGAATACAAAAGTGCCCCGCCCCCCCCCCCCCCCCATCTGTGATGCATCTCTAAAGCACTGAATTAACTTAGAAAAGGTGGGAGGTCTTGGAACATGTAGTGAAGGAGGGATCAGCCCCCCCTTCCAAAGAATAGTGAAGAGATCATCCTCTGGCCTGACTGATCCTCATCCTTCCTATTGAAGAGTTGTTTAGGAATTGGTTTCTGTAAGGGGGGCCATCTTAGAACATCCCAGTCTGATCCTTATAAATGCTCTAATCTTTTTTTATTTAAATATATATATATATATATATATATATATCTTAAAAATTATTTCGTTGGGAGATTGGTTACAAGTGCCACAGCATATGTGTGAAGGTCAGAAGGCCACTTTCAGGAGTTGGCACCTCTTTCCACCCTGTGGGTCCAGGAAACTGGCCTCAGGTCATGAGGCTTGGCAGCAAGCCTTTATCTGCTGAGCCATGTCGCAAGCCCTGATGCTCTGACCTCGCGGAAGCACAGAATCCATCATGGCCTCAGTTTTTCCCTCAAGGAACTAACTGCCCGCTTCCCTAAAATGAAAAGGCAGAGCTTGAAACTAGGTCTGTGTTCCCTCACCCAGCTCCCAGTAGGTCTCTCTTCTCAGCCATCACCACCCCCCCCCTTCACTTTCAAAGGCTACATGACTTATTCACAACCCGATCCTGTAGAAACAATATGCACTCCACCTGCACGTGTTACCATTATACCGTGACTCAGTGAAAACCTGTCAAATGAACCTACTAGATAACTCGTGGAAGACAGCAACTCTGAGCAGAATTGCTAACTAGGACTTGACCTTGTCTGGTGCTAAATCTGTTAGTCCAAGCCCTGGGAACCCCTTGCCCTGTCTAGTAGACAGAACAAGCTAACAAGCTGCAATAAACAAGAGATCAAGGTCAAGTTCATAGGTGACTGTGAGTCACTATCAAGAACCTGATCCAGTGGTGGGCTTTTTACAAACAGACCCCATACTTCCCAAATCAGTAGGCGGAGGAGGGACACTCTGTGTGCTGCTGGGCCAGGGTCTGCCCTCGACTTTATGTGGGGTTTTGTTGCTGGTGTTTGACAGAGAACACTGTCCCTCAGTTTTAACAGATGGTAAACGGAAGAATGGGTCCCAGAAGTTACAGAGCTAGAGAAGACAATGTCACCATCTCTGAAGGCCTCTTCAGTCTGGTTACAAGAACATGCCAGAGAAAGGACAACAGAAATTACAGGAGTGTCCCTTTTTTGTATGACATGCCAAACACATTCTCCCTGCAAACTGAGAGTGGCACAGAGTTCTTGGAGAAAGGCCCTGCAGGAGTTTAGGTTTCAAAATGCACTGACATGGTGAGACACTTAGGAAAAACTACAGAAGTGGGGTCCAAAATGGCTCCAAAGGAGAAGGAGCAATTAATAAAGGTACTGCAAGGTTTCTGTCACCTGCCTTGACTTCTCACTACTGTGCATCTTCAAGCATGAATGCCTGTCCTGTGCGAGGTTTGGTGCTGGGCAACAGAGAGGTGTTTACCTAATGCTGAGGTGCTGATATCTTTACCTAATAGAGCTCATGTGCTAGTAGAGGGATGGAAGTAAGTCCACAGATCACTATATTACATCATAGACAGGGCCAAAACAAAACAAAACAAAGCTCAATAAAATCTTTCTTTACATAGCCTGTCCTTATTGACCTGTACTGCACCTCCCCCCCAGGCTCAGGTAAAGAGCAAGCCAGATAGTAAGAAGGGGGGCAACTGTGCCAAGATAGGTACCACTCTTTCAGGGAGTGTGTAGAAACTTAGGACCTCCTGTGTTTAGAAGTGAGGATGGAGGGTGAACTTGGGCTTGATGGCTGAGTCACACCATGTATCTCTAATGGTAGATTATTCCTCCTGAGTGAGACTTGGCTCCATTTCAGGACTTTCTCCCCAGAACACTGAGGCTTGAACCTATTGGGTCAACATGATTGTGGTTTCTTCTGCCACATTGTCCTCTATAGACGTAAGCATTTTGGTCCCAAAGTTCTGTTTATCATGTCTCTTCTGGACGAGAGAGTGTGACTCTAAATCACCATTTAAGGACTCTTTGTTGCTTAGCTTCTGTTTCCGCTTCTCTCCCCTCACCTTAAGATGCTTAGCATCCTTTGAAAGATGGTAGGTTCTCAGTAGTGTCACGGGTTTTGTTTTAATTAAATAGCATTCATTTCCATCCCTAAGTAGCAAATTGGGTGAGGGGAGTGGGTATGGGTCTCACGTGCTTTCCCAGGGCACAGATTAGAATGATGTCTGCCACAGATTTAATAATACCTGCTGGTCCTGCTCTTCTTAAAAGAGCTGCAAAAATAGTGTTTGACAATATTATATAAAATAAACCTTTTACAAAGTGAGCTATGTTTAGTTAGGGGTCAGAGGACTCTTTGTTCAGAATGTCTTGTCACAGATGTCTTTTATCACAAGCAACAAATCTTCCTGTGTTGGTGAACATCTCTGAGGCAGATGCCCTGTGACCCAGGGTGGAGGTTTATCCTTTGTTCTGTGATATATTTGCCTTCTCTCCAGTTGCAGGCTCAGTGACTCAGCATCTTTCTTGTCTCTGAAGAGATGTCAGGGGCTGTTGTTTTTCTCTCTGATGCTTTCTACCTCAGAGCTCTGCTTTTGTAAACTGCCTTAGCCTTGCATGGATAAGGTGCCCATCTTAAATAACACCATTAAATAGCTCCCTTTTATACCCAACTGTGCTGCCTGTGGCTATCTGCGTGTGGTGTCTGTGTGTTCACAGCAGAGGAAACAAAAAAAAAAAAAATAATGACAAAGTAGAAACAAACATCTGATTGATGTAGTGGAAAATGCAAGGATCCATCTTAGTTAGCCACTGGCAGAAGTGTCACAGAGGTTTCTGTTCTCATCTGTCACTTCAAAGAGACCACACAGTTACCAGGACATTATAGGCAGTACTGAATGGTCTTTAGGAAAAGTGGACTGGACCCATCTGCAGCATGTTACTTAGGAATGAGTCTAGTTATCAAATGTGGAAATCTGCTTTCTTAAAGTGTTTGGAAATGGAGATGGCGATGTTCAGTGCAGGGTGACTCAGGAGCCAGTGGACACCAGCAGTGGGGACATCCCATTTGTGCCTCTCCTGTAAGCACAGACCAGTGCCCACCCCTTGAACTGAAAACCTTGTCTCTGCACAGCTCAGAGGTGAAGACAACCTCAAATTCCCCAAGCTGCCAACAACTGATGTATAAAACCATAATGTTCCTGTGCTTGCTTACGAAGACAGAGCTCTCCAGCTGTTTCTTTAAGTGATCTCCAGATGTGGTCCTTGGCTAGTGTTTAATCAACCTTTATCAGAGGTCAGAATCACTAAGAGACTTAATTCAAACACAAATTTCTGGGCCCCACACCTAGGTCTCTGATTCAATGGGACTGACTAGGGGGGGCCCAACCTTTCTAGAAGGTTCTCCAGGTAGAACTGGGGCTGCTGATTTGAAGGTCATTCTTGGAGAAACTTGATTTAGGGACCATGCTGAGCAGACTATAGACTATAGCTGGAAATCATCATGAAAACTCAGGCTAAGCTCTGTAGTTGTTCATCTCAGGAATTAGGGTGTATCGAAGAGTCAACAAACCAGCTCCGTCCCCACCCTAAGCTCTTTCTTCTCCTCACCATCTGCTTCTCCTTTTCCTCTTTTCTCCTCCACCTCCCATGACCATCTATGTGTAGATAACTTAGTGCCCACAAATTAGAGTGGTCAACTTCCTAGCCACTGGGAACAACGGATTAGATTCCCCAAGCCTCAAAAAATCCCTAGAGAGGTGTTGCTCGTATGTGTTTTTTGTAACCCTCCTTCCTGTCCGCTCTCATGGTTAGATGTGATTCACACACACTCATATATCCTTGATTTTTTTTATGCACTTGTAAATTTAGGCACATTCCACCTGAATTTCAATTCTAGAAGATTCTGTAAGGTGTCTGCATATCTCTGCCTTCAGGTGGCCCTCATTTTTCCTCATTACTACTCATTCTTTGGGGACACCTTCTGTAAATCCCCAACACTGGAAACATTACTATTAAAATCTGAAGATCTGTGAGATGTGTTATTGCCTTCAAGTCACACAGTAGGACTGCTCTCTAGGGTGTTTTTTAGTAGCCAGATAGGCACCCTATTTGCCACAGGGACTTGCCCATATACTAACCATTCCCAGAGTAGCTGGGACTGGCATTTGTTCCCTCATTTTCTTTTTGTCTCTCAATACAGACCCCTATTTATGGTTGCCACAGTTGGTAGTCTTAGTAATACAAAGAAATCACCCCAAGAAAGCAAGGTGGGGGAGACTGAGAAAGAGGAGGTTGCAGGGGACTTTGACTAATACATTTCCATATTTAGCTCTATTTTCCAAGTTTAGGGAGCTCATAAGAAGCGTAATTGAGTCTACTGCTTATAAAAGTCCTGAGCCACAATTCCTCCAGAGGGGCAGGCTAATACCATCCAGGCAATAAAGGGGCCAGCAGAGGAGCAGGTGTGAGCTTATTTGCCACACAGTCCCCTGGGCCTTGTGTTTATGAGACTGTCCCTCCAGACAAAGGAGATTTCTGTCAAATGCAGGCCATTTTTGTTTAGAATAGTAGGAGTTCAGAGCGGGAGGGTCTGCTTCTTTGGCAATTAGTGATAAGCAAGTGTGTGTGAGAGAGAGTGTGCCTACTCAGACAGGCAGTACACACGTGTATGCACAAGTGCATGTGCACAACTCTGTGTGTGTAGGAGTGTTTACAAGTGTTCATGTGTAAGGTGCATTAGAATGGGGAGGGGTAAGTGATAAGGATATGTGGGCTTGGCTGTCAGAGAGCGGGGAAGAGAAACAGGACAAAAATGTACATTCAGACAAGTGGCATGGGTTCCCTCTCAGCCTTCTTCTGAAAGTTAAACCCAGCTGACTAAATGAGGTTAAGGCAGTGTGTATCTGTGTGTGAGTGTGTGGTATGTGTCTTTGGGTATATGTGTGGTGTGTGTGTTTGTGCGTAGTGTGTGTGTGTATGTGTGTAGTACGTGTGTGTAGTG
>CAJQZJ010000220.1:3368667-3389391 GCA_907164525.1 Lophiomys imhausi
TGTGTGTAGTGTGTGCTTCTATGTGTGTATGGCGTGTGTGTGTCTTTATGTGTGTGGTGTATGTATCTTTATGTGTGTGGTATGGGTTCTGTGTGTATGTTTCATTTCCTTGATTTTTTTTCTAAGGAGGGTTATTTTAACATTGAAATTCTTCTAAGCATCCTGAACCAAGCTGGTAGGTTCTCTAGTAAGTAGAGACCCAGGGGGGGCTAGCTGTTGGCTGAGAATTGCTACAGGGGGACTAATCCAACTTCAACACTGCCCCATCATTCTATCGCCTCTCAGAAAGTTGGAAGGCACTGGCTCACTCTCGCCTACCTTCTACCATGCCAGTTATATAAACTAACATCTTAAAGCTCACATCCTTTTCCTTTTGGAATCTATCTTCTTTGATATTTGGTGCATTTTAAAACCTTATGTTGTAGGCTGGGAGTGGTAGCATGTACTAATAATCACAGAACTTAGGATTTGTAGGAAGCCTGAACCATATAGTAAGTAGCAAGGGGCTGTCTGGGATACTGTATATAAGACCCTGCCTCAAAAAGCCAAAAAAGAAAGAAAAAAGAAAAGAAAAAGAAAACAACAGAAACAACCCCCCCAAAAAAAATCCAATAAAATGCAACAAACAAAATCTACATGTACTTTTTCATTTCCTCTGATAAAATTAAGTTTGTGGGTATATACACAGAGGCTATATTATCCAAAGGAAATGTCTCAAAGCCACACCTCTACTAAGTATTAAGAATTCTGTAAATAGAATGTTGCTAGAGAGTATCTGTGTTCCATGGTATTGTTGGTTAGATGTACATCATGCAACTAAACATGTGCTAATCTCAGACTCCAGGGAAGGAAAGCCTTTACCTACTTGTAGCTTCTAGTCTGGTGTTGAAGGATCCAATACAATGACTTAGAGGGACTGCCCCTTTTCCCTGGGTTGTGGCCTCCTCTCCAGACACTTGGCTGAAAAAAGAACCCATACAGCAAGTTTAGGCTTATCCAATTCAAAATGACTTGTGAAATTCAAACTTGTGGTTGGTAATAATGGTGTTGGTGACTCCCAGAGACGGAATGACAAGCTGGATCCCACCAACTACAGTCACTTGGTGGCGGCTGCTTGAATGTTGAGTGCAGGAGATATCCGAATGAGTCCTGGTTTGATGGGAAAGAGTACCACAGCTGATAAGTGATGCCCTCTGCCTCCATATGAGTCTATAGAAAGAAACCAGCTACCTTAGGGAAAAAGACAGGAAAATAAAAACATAGGTAAATGGAGCTCATCTGGTAGAATGCTTGCCTAGCATTCAAGAGGCCTTGCTTTCCATTCTTTGCACCACAGAGGGGCATGACAATGCATGTCTTGTTGTCCCAGCACTCTGGAGGTGGAGACAGGATGATCAGAAGTTCAAGGTCACCCTTAGCTACATAGGGAGCTGAGGTTGATCTGGGATACAAAACAAAAGATCCTTTTTTTTTTTTTTTTTTTTTTTTTTCATCTAGAGTTAGAGTTTGCTCTCAGCCATTGGTACCATTTCTGGGCAGGTGATTGTTCAGCAAATCTGGAACCCTGGCTTCTTTTCTTCTGAGCTCTCTCCTCGGTGTAGCTCCTCTGCCCCTGTCTGAGAGGCCTCTCCTGCCAGAAGCACTTAATACGCTCAGTTCACTTCATGTTTTCTGGGAAAGGCAGCATTCAACAAAGTTGTTGCTTATTCCTAGAGCATCTGTTTAAGGCACAATTTAGACGATAGAATGAGCTTCTTCTACTGTTGAAACTGGAAGCCTGGAGCCTGTCTGGACCTTCCTTGTCAACTGCTCATGTGTCCATAGTCCCCATTGCTTAGCAACCCTGGGTTTTCTCCTCTCACTGGAGCTTCAATATGTGGTGCATTTTTAGCAAGAAATATCTTGATATGGCTGTGACAGATGACTGCAATACCCATGAACCAATGGGCACAGGCAGGAGGATCATGAACTCAATGCTAGTCTGGGCCATAGTGATTTCGAGACCAGTTGGGACAAGTAAAGATTTTGAGGTGACATAGAAATTTAGATTGTAACAAACCTTTCCCTTTTTTCTGTGTTCAGCAATTAAAAAGGTAACATACAGAGACTACATAAAATATTGTCAAGGAAAAACACAAGTGAATGCACACATATATACATATTGAGGAAGATATTTGATATATCAAAAGGAGCCTAAAAGTTTAATTTAAAAGTTTACCATGCAAGAGACAGAGAGAGGTAATGTAGAGAAAATAAAAGAGGTTTCTGGGTTTTGTTGTGTGTATTACATACATCTTTCCATTCCTCTGACACCTAGTATGTATTACATTTAGTAGTTTAAGGAGAGAATAGTTTGCATAAATTAGAAGATAGCCATAAAATAGTTTAGTCCTTAAAAGGTTAAAATCATCAGACCATATTAAAATATTCAGAGGCAAATGGCATTTTAAAATTTTAATTCATGTGTATATGTATTTGCCTACATGAATGTAAGTGCACCACATACATGCAGTACCCAAGGAGACCAGAAGAGGGTGTTGGAGCTCCTGGAACTGGAGTTACAGGTAATTGGGATTCACCACGTGGGTGCTGGGAACTGAACCTTGGTTCTCTACAAGAGCAACAAGTGCTCTAGACCACTGAGTCATCTCTGCAGCCCTGAGAACACTTCTTACAGTCAGATATTCCAGCTGCTGACAGAGGTCTCTATGAATCCTGCAAGTACTCAAAAGATGCGTCATCTTCCATTGCAGAGGAAGATCTTCCAGCATCTTTCACTTCCGGCCCCATTCCATGTCAGCTCACATGAAACCAGGGGCTATGAAAAGAGTTTCTTTCTGGTTTTAATTATTCTAGTGAGGTGGGAAGTAAATATAAATATAATCTGTTATTCTCTCTACTATTAAATAATATAATATATATTACATTATATGCATATATGAGGTATATATAATATTCATAACTAATAACTTTAATATGATACATAAACATATATAACATATAAGCTCAATGTAAACATGATATATATAATAGATATAAAGGTCACACAATGGCCACTCTGATTCAGTGTTGCTTGTCCTGCTGTTTTTGATGTCTCAAGAAGAGAGGAAATCTATGCATTTTTATTTAAATGTGGAAACTAAATCTAGTCTTAGCATCTGGTCTTGAATAAGAGGGCTAAGATATTAGAAAACCCTGCCCCTGGGCCCACAGCGTGGCTCAGTAGGTAAGGGTGCTTGTGACCAGGCCTAATGACCTAAGTTCAATCCCTGGGACCCACATGGTGGAAGGAGAGAATTAATTCCTGTTACGTTGTCCTCCAACCTCCAAACATCTGGGGCAGCACGTATATATACGCATATACCTTCATGAATACCCACACTCACATGCACATACCCACACACAAATGACACATACACATAATTAAAATAATAACATAAATATTAACTCTCTCTGAAAAGATGCCTTTGCTCAGCTCCTTGGCACTTTGCACTGTATATTACATGGAGGCCTACAACATTGCCAGACTGCCACTGTTGAATTTTACCATGAAGAAGGTAGAAGCTCAGTCAATATGTCTATGAGTCTGCCTGCCTTTACTGTAGGGAGTGACCAATGTGGGACTCCCCCACAAGACTCCTGACTCATCACCAGTAGAGCCCCTACAGTGTTTACCAATGGAAGAAGAAGACTTCTTATTACTCTCACATCTCTCCAAGTGCACTGAGAGTTTTGATGGGACAGAGAAGTCGGGAGTTATTTAGAGTACGGGGTGAGGAAATCTGAGAGGGAGCCCAAAGTGAGGATCCACACCTCACAACAGAAGGGGAAGTAGAGTTAGAACCTGCTTCCTTTCTTTGCATTGGCTTCTAGCTCCTGTTCTGATGATGAACATTAACCTAGAGGGAAAGCTGTCTGTATCCCACCCCTGGTGCCAGCCAAGCGCTAACTCTTCACACTGCATCACTCGAGGGCAGACCTCAAGGAACAACCTTCTCACTTTGTGAAGTGTTTCGAAACCTACTTTTCTGTTACAGACTTGCAGTCCAGTTGCACATCCTGGCCAGTCTGTCCATGTCTTGAGGGCAAGGTCTGTCCCAACCGCCGCTTCTGGGGGTGAACAATGAGCAGTGCTTCACATATGGTTGCTTTAAGGAATGAACCACAAGAGTTAACACACAGATTTTTAATTTTCTCTTAGCAAGCTATACTTATAACTGCATTGTGTGTCTATACATGTCTTGGGTGAGGTGATTTAATTAGCAGTGGTATTTTAAAGTATAGAGATGAACCAAAATCCTGTGTTTGCGTGTATCAATGAGATGTAACTTTCTGTTCAAGCTGATGGATCATTTAATAAGAACAGTCTAGGCCTTACTCAGGGCAATAAAGGCCTTACTGTGTCTTGCTTGGTACAAGGTGGGTAGGCACATTGCCAATCCTTAACTCATGTTACTGAATGAAAGACATATTCATGTCTAGATTAAAGATTCTGGTTTTTAAAGTTAAAAAAAAAAACATAGTCTTACTATGTTCTCCATTTAAAAAAAGAAGAAGTAGTAGTAATAATCACCCAGATGGGCCATAGAAATGAGGTCTGAGTTCCAATAGCACATAAGAGAAAATGGAAAAATTCCTTTGGCATTTGCTCTTTTGATATAGCAGAAAAACACTGGCGGGTGCTCAGCTAACCTTGGCTCCCCCAAGTGAAGTGGAAGATGTGGCCACTGTGAATAGGCTGTTCTTTCAGCATTGACGATTTGTAGGGTGGGAGGAAGACCAGGTCTAAGAGTGCAGGCATGGGGGAAGATACCCACCTCCTAGGGCACACCCACCTTGAATGTCACCAGTCACCTGCACCTCTCCTAGTGTTTCACTTGGCAGTCAGTGCCCCACTGAGACTATCTCCCTGGGGATCTCATAGGATCAGAGATACAGCTTTTTCTTACAGGTGGGATAAGAGCAATGGCGGGTTCATGTGAGGACAGGGATGGATTGTTTTCACTTTCGGGCCATTGAAAAAAAGAGAGAAAGAAAAAGTCACCAACAGTCTGTCCCGGGCCCTTCTCAGTACTCTGGTCCCCATGGCTTTACTTTTATGTTTTCTCCCCCAGCAAGGTCCTAGACTCCTAGATCCATTACTGTCTGCATCCTCTAGTTGGTTCAGTTTTGTGCCTGAGGTTTTCTAGTTGGCAACTGGGAAGCTTGGGTTCAGACAGGATCAGCTGTCCACAGGAGGGATGCGGGCTCTTATTTTGAATGGATTTGAGCCTGGTTGTCTGCATCTGGGAGGTCAACTAAGTTTGTTCCAAAAGGCAAATCCCAAGCTCCTAGGAAAGGCTGAAACTGCTGAGGAAAGTAATCGCAAGGCAGGGAAGGGGGTGGTGGAGGAGTTGCATGCTATTCCTGCCCAGGAAGCAATAACGTGAAAGCAGACAGGCAGGTGTTGCCCTAGAGTTAGTGGAGGGCAGGTGGACCTGTTTGTCTTTGTGTCAGTGGCTCCAGGGGTGATCTCCAGGCTGGTCACAGAAGGAGCCCAAGCCAACCTGTGAGAGCCGCTGTTTGTGAGTTTGCCATCAAAACGATTGCGAATATGGAAGTTATTACTGCTCAGAAAAAGCACTTTATATCAGGGTTAATTATAAGGAGGTTCTGTGGTATAATTAGTGTTCTTTCTATGGAGGATTAAGGGGCTCTCCTAAATGGCCTTTTTGATTGCCTTCTTCCCTTTTTTAATTTCCTCCTTGTCCTTTTTGATTATCTACCCCACGACCCTCAGGGCTCCTCAATGTAATACAATTAAAATAACATTTTTGTGTTAGAGGGTTTTATTTTATGAGCTATTAACCCCCTGCTTGCCCAAAGACTGCTTTCATCTCCCTGAACACCAGAGGCTCCCCCTCCCCCAAGATGTAGTGGTGTATCCACAGCCCCAAGGGAGCCACCTGCAGGGGAGGTTTCAGGCTGGGCCCTGTCCTATGCAAGACTGAGGGGCCTGTCTAGGCCTGGACTTAGAAGAGATGATAGGCTGTTGATTCTCCAGCAGGAATGAAAGGATGAGCCAGTCCTCCTCCCTAGGCCAACTTGCCTCTCAGTGGAAGGCTGAGCAGTATGAGCTTGCCCCATTCTGTTCTGAGACTTACTTAGCACACTGTCCTATAACACCAGTGATGTTACATTAGGTACTCAAAACTGGTCCACAGTGACCCTGCTGGGAACATTAACCCTCTTCTTTCTTACAGCCCCAGGGGAGGTATAAAGGTGAACATTCCACCTTTCCCTCCTAGTCTGGGCTGTGCCCTTTTGTATGTTAACCTTCTGGTCCCACCTCTCATTTACTTCTTTCTTCTGAGCCTTAAGTGCTTGAGGGGGGTGTTTCTGGCCAATGCATGTAGTTAAGAATCGAGGAAGGGCTTGTAGGAATGGCTCAGTAGGTAGAGCACTTGCTACATCAACATGGAGATGTGAGTTTGGATGGATCCCCTGCAACTATGTACCAGGCATGTGTGATCACCTGTGCCTGTACACCCAGAGGCGGGAAGGGTGGAGACAGGAGAATCCTCGGAACCCTCTGACCAGCCCATCTAGCCAAAAAGCAGAGAGACTCTGTCTGAAAGGAAGTCAGAGTGATAGAGCAAGACACTCAATGACGTCATTGGGCCTGGGTGTGCACTCACACAGGAATCTGCACACACACACACACAGAGAGAAAGAGAGAGACAGACAGACAGACAGACACATCACACTTCATGTGCAATCACTACATACACTCATTTTTTTTAAAGAAAGAGAACACCAATCAAAAGAATGAAGTAATTCTTGGAAGCCATATAGATGAAGAAAGAGAATTTTTGGAGAATCACATTTCAGCCACACTATCTGCTAACTGTGTGATCCTGGCCCAGTTACACACATTCCTGAAGCCTCATGTTAGTTATGGGTCAAAGAAAGAATGACTAACTCAGTGTTTGAGGGTTGTCGTGATGATTAGATATAATAAAGTGCATAAAACATTTAGCTTGGCTTATAATATTAGAAATATAACCCCGCCACCCATTCATACCATTCACTCCCCGCAAATACCCTCTCCCTCTCCACTGTCATCCCCTGTACCTATTTGATCAGAGCATCTCAAGTTCTGCCTGAATAGTTGTCTGCAGTCTGAGTCCATCTCCCATTTGAATGACTCAGTATAAGATATTAATGTTAGATTTCTCTGAGGGTGTGACCCTTGACAGATTTCCATAGCTTCTTCTGGATTATCATGGAACCAGTCCTTTGGTGGCAGATTTAGGGAGAATCCCAAAAGTCACTATGGTTTCCTGTAAAGAAATATCCCCAGAAGACAGACGCACAGGGCCACAATTGAAAGGTGTGAGCATGAAATAGCTGTTGGGCTCAGGGACACATGTAAGTCACATGTGAAATAAATAGCCTGGCTAATAAGAACTTACAAAACAGAAGAGAAAGACCAGATTGGAGCAGGCGAGGGAGGGCAGACTTTCAGTATGGAGTGTGGCACCACTGAGTGGGATCTGCTGGAGGGATACAGTCAGTCTCATGACTGATCAGGAAGCCCTTCTCTGGAAAAGTGTGCTTCCATTTCTCTTTGATAAAATCTAACTGCACGCAATTGTTTGGATTTAGGAGTGTCAGTTAGCTAGGGAGAACGCTCCAGGTAAGCCAATGAAGCTACAGAGCTGTCATGAAATCAGTACTGGGGCTGGAGAGATGGCTCAGTAGTTAAGAGCACTTGGCTGTTCTTACAGAGGACCCACATTCGATTCCCAGCATCCACAGGGCAGCCCATAATAACTACCTGTAACTGCAGTTCCAAAGGGTCCAGCATCATCTTGTCTTTTACAGGCACCAGACATTTAAGTGGTATAGCAGGCAAAAGACACACACATAAAAATAAAAATAAATAATTTTTTAAAACATAAATCAGCATGAGGATCAGGAGCCAGGATGTGGCTGTCCCTCTCTGAGAAGGTCCTAAGCATAGTGCTCATGAGGAAGTGATGGAGTCATTCAACCAAACCACACCAATTTTTATTAGCCATCTCCCATGGCTCCTGCATGTTCCAGTCACTGATACCTTGAAAGAGAGAGGGCCTCTGTGTGTGTGTTTCAAGTGTCACCATTCAGAGATGTATGCTAGCATGGGGTCTACCTATGTGGTCAGGGAGGAGCTGTGGAGAAGATTGGACTAGTATGTAAGAAAGTCCCCAAGAAGAAGTAGGATTCATCATAGACAAACATAAGTTAAACATTAAGGAAAGCCCGATAAGTAGGGCTAGAAAGCAAGGGATTCTATTCTATCCATCCACAGTGCCACTTCAGTGCAGATCCTACACAAACCATGCAGTACGTCTGCCACCAAGTTGTGTGTCTTCTAGATCTGGCCTTCTTAAACTACTAGCAGGCTATACTCACTCATTGCTCTCAAGTACACTAGGAAGAAAAATTATACAGAGCTCAAAAAAATATTTTGAGTTATAAATAAGGGGGTGCTTGAATGGTGCCTGAGACACACACCTCCAGCGAACCTTCCATCTGAGAATAAAAGTTAGCTCCTTGTTTCTTATGACCTATCTAGGTAAAATTCCATGCATTCTGTAAGAATTAAACCTGTTTGCTTCCCAAGTGGCAGATGCTATGGCTTATAATAATATATAGAGCCACAAGAATTAAAACTCAATGAGTAAATCAAGGTGGAAAGAAAATAAAGGCAGGTACAATGAAATAAGAGAGGGGCTGAGGACATTACATGCTATCAGATTAGCACATCTGAAATGCCCTGAGAAAATGAACACCGTTAGACTTTAAGTCCTCAAAGACAACAACAAAGGCTACAGTCACTCCTCGATAGTCTCTAGTGTGGCTGAGGCTCCCGGCACCTGCATTCACTCCAAACTTCTTCCTTGTGGACCAACAGCTTGCCTTACTCCTCGTAGCCTCTAAGTCCAGAGAGTGAGATCCTACCTACAGTAAGCACACGATAAATGGTTCTGGATTTTTTTTAAAGCAATTCATAAGTGGGTCTTGTACAGAGTCCTGCATCCTGCTATCTGTGAATCTGACCGATGGTTGTTTGGTTATACAAACTTCCAGAAAGAAAATCTTGCAAGGGATATTTCATTTACTTTATTTTGCTAATTTTATAAACTTGTTATTTTTTAAAAACTTGCAAATAAATGAAAACTGCACACCAAAATTAACCAGACCCAAAGTCTATGCTATAATGAACTTCTGTACAATTAGAGTAGGCGTTTGGAACAGAAGCTGTGACGCTTCATGTTAAATTCCACACTTTCAGCATTGGATATACACTGTGTGCTTAGCCACCATGAAAAACTAAAATATCCATAGCAGAGTAAGAACTAGGAAAACAATTAGCTCCATGTCCTCTTTCATAACTCATGTTCACGTTATTTAAGGAAACTGGTTTATTTAAGGAGACACGAAAATGTGTCCAGCTAGTCTGACTTTCTTTCTCTTTTTCTTCACTTTTCCTTAATTCCCCAAGCTGACCTGGGTGAGAGAATTTGGAAAGAAATTAGAATTTGCTCATGAATTTTCAAGGAAAACAGCCATTGTGTGCATGTGTGCCTGATAGGAGATGGCACACTTGTCAGATCTCAATCAGTTTTGTGGGAGCAAATGATCCTTACCTTTCTCTCTTTGCAGCACACTTTCAACCTCTCTGTCCCTCTCAACTTCAGAATCTAAACTCAGCAAAGCTGCACCTACTAAGACAAACTTCATCTGTCAAGTCACTGGTTCCTATCTAAATGTTAAGCTTTTGCTACATCTAGTCTTGGTATTCTCTGCTTTGGCTCTCTTCCTTTGGTAAGAAACTCTGTGCCCTGAAGACACCAATGTATTATTGTATCATCATCACTGAAAAAGGTGAAATTCAAGTACCTGCAGGCCACTGCATATCTCCACAACCTGAAGTGTTACCCAGAGGACTTAGAGCTTCTTGCCAGTGTGTTCCTTCTTCGCCAAGATGGGTGAGAAGTTAAACTCAATGGTTACGCAGTTAAACTCACATGTAAGGCTTCTAGCTACCAGCTTTACTGTGTCCCTTTGAGCACTTCACTACTTTTTTGAGAAAATAATATTGTGAGTGAGACAGAGAGAATTGAGAAAGAGGGCTGAGTGGAAATGTTCATCAGAAACAGAAGGGCCACATGGGCTGAGGGTGTGGCCCTTGTTTCTAACATTCTTTCTGGATGACCACAGTACAGGACTGGCCAGCAATGACCAGAATCCATCCTTGCTTGAGGGATCTGGCATGTAACACAGGTCCAGGCCCACAGAGAAACTAGTCCAAGGCAGTGAGCAAAAGCAGGGAGGAGCAGGTACAGATAGAAATGAGCAGAGCTCCCAGTCCAGGTGACAGAGGGCAGCAAGAGAAGCTTGTACATGTTAGTGGCCTACCGATAACACACAGCAGTCACCTAGAATTTTAGAACTTACTAAATGGTACCTAGCAAACCAAGAGGGAAGAGAATAGGCCCAAGAGAGAAGGTCAATAACAAACAATGACATCTTGAGGGGATGTTATTAATTTGATAGGTCTTCAGTAAGAGAGAGGAACTGTGATTCTTTAGACTCCAGCATCTAGGCAAATCTATGACAAATGGCCGGGTAAGTCAATGGATAAAGGCAAGAACTAACTGTGCTCCTTGCATGGGGAGAGATGCAGCAAGATGAATCACTAGCTTGTAGGATGGTCCACAAGGAGGGAGCAAGAGCTTCCTGTAGAGACAGCCCTGCAAAGAAATACATTTCTAAGGAGACTGAAAAGGGGGTTGCCTTTTAGTAAACAATCCTGCTCTCTGGTTTCTCTGTTTTAGAAAAGCTTCCTCTGTGTTCCCTATATCTGATTTATTTTAAATAACCCATAAATGGGGAGTTTAAGTATAACTTCTAGCACTCACTTTTTCCTTCAAGTTTACTAGCACTTAAGAAAAAGCTATTTAAGCCGGGCGGTGGTGGCGCACGCCTTTAATCCCAGCACTTGGGAGGCAGAGGCAGGCGGATCTTTGTGAGTTCGAGGCCAGCCTGGTCTACAAAGCGAGTCCAGGACAGCCAGAGATATTCAGAGAAACCCTGTCTTGAAAAACCAAAAAAAAAAAAAAAAAAAAAGAAAGAAAAAGCTATTTAAGATTCTGGGGGCAAGAGCTCAGTGGATAAGGCACTTGCTCCATGGAGACCTGAGTTTGGATCCCCAGAACTCAAGTAAAAGATGGAGGCACAAAGCTGAAACTCCCCAATGCGGGGAGAGGAGTTGCAGAACCCACAGCTCTCTGGACAGCTCCCTGGCTAGCCAGTCTAGGCTAGCCATGTTTAGTGAGAGAAGAGTGATGGAAGAATTCACCCAGAGACAACCCCTGACCTGCACATTCACATGCACAGGTGGACACCCCCAGACATATGAACACAGATGCACACATGTGCTTAGTCCCTCCTTCCCCGCCCCACAGACATAGAGGAAACAGCTATCAATCAAGTTCTTTGAGGGTAGAGGTTCTGTCTTTCCTTCACTATGCTATGATTGCCGCACAGTGGTACTGAGTAGATCTGTCCTATACAAATATCTAAGTGTCTACCAGAAGAGTGTGTACATTAGGTTGTAAGCAAGAACACGAATGCATAAGTGCAATCTCCCTCCTCAGAGAGGAGCCGGGCTATTGCGGTTTAATTTCCTCTTATCTGGTTGTGACTCAGAGCATACATTGGCCCATGTGTTTACCCAGCTTTTGAGACTGTATATAAGATAGCAAAACTGTATTTCTTTTTTTTTTTTTTTTTTTGGTTTTTCGAGACAGGGTTTCTCTGTGTAGCCCTGGCTGTCCTGGACTCACTTTGTAGACCAGGCTGGCCTCGAACTCGCAAAGATCCGCCTGCCTCTGCCTCCCAAGTGCTGGGATTAAAGGCGTGTGCCACCACCGCCCGGCTGCAAAACTGTATTTCGATCATTCCAAATCTTTGGTTAATTTGGCCTGTCTCCCCCCCTCCCCCTGGACAATTAGTTCAGCTTAATGAGGTCATTTTTCTGTCAAGGCTGATTTCTCTCTGAGACCAGTCAAAGAACTCATGGTCTTTACTTCTCCATTGGCCTGACTCATTGTGTGACCTTCACAAGGAAGGCACAGCTGCCCTGGGAAAGGTGGCTGTGGCTGTATTGATTGCAGCTAGAGGTTTCTGGGCTTCTCAGTTTGTTTGATGGATGGTGTGTGCCTCGGGGAAAGCAGCCTACAGGGAGACCCTGGAGAGGTGTGGGGGCGGGAGGAAGGAAGTTCATGAGTACCACAAAGTTGTCCCAGTTGAACCAGAAACTGGGGGTGGGGGGGGTTGGTTAAATTGTGTCTGAAAACACTTGCAAGCCTCCAGACGAATTATATAGCCGATTCAGACACAAAGACGGCCGTCAAAGTCATACCCATGAACTCTGGGAAATTACAGACATTGGTTATTAGTCATTCTTACAGGCAATGGAGAGTATTGTTGACAAAAAATTCAAATTGGATGCTATGAGTAAAGACCTGTGCTTTCCTGGACCAGATAATACCATTGCCAGGGTCAATTCAAGAAATTAATAGGAGATCTTGCTCTGCGCAGCCAGTTAGCTTCGTTTCTGTCAAGTTCAGTCTGGATGCAGGTGTTCTCAAGTTCATGGAATGCCATGATAGAATCCCAAATGGTGACTAATTTAGTCATAAATGTAGAGTCCCTGGGGGGGGGGGAGCAAACACATGAGTAGAGGCAGCTATCCAGGAGGATTGTTAAATTTGTCATTGATACAAGGTGATGGGGTGTGTGATTTAGTCATTGCAGTGTTTGCCTAACATGCCCGAGTTCTGGGTTCAGGCCCCAACACTGTATAAACCAGCCTGGTGATACAAGCCTATATAATGCCAGCTCTTGAGGCAGAAAAATACCAGGGTCATCTTCAGCTATGTTGTGATTTTGAGGCCAGTCTGGGCTACATGAGACACGGTCTCAAAAAGTAAAAGGAGGGGATGACAGTCCATATTCTTAGCCAGCTTGAGTGGACTTGCAATCTCCTAGGAGACACAGCTGTGGGCATATCTGTGAGTGTGTCTCCACAGAAGTTTAGCAGAAGATGTTAAGACCCACTCTGAAAATGAGTGCGCAACTCTTCTCTCTTTTCTTCTGGACACCCAGTCCAGTATGACCAGCACTCACACACCCCTGCTGCCATGCCTTTCCAGCATGATGGACCATGAGCCCAGCCTCTCCCTTCCTTAGGTGGCTTTTGCCATGTACTTTGTCATAGCAACAAAACCAGGAAGTAATACCTGGAGAAGTAAGTGCAGGGAGTGATGGGGACCCATGGCCCAGCTGTCCTGCTGGCAGCCCATGTGCTCAGATGTCCTGGGTGGGGGGGATTCTCAAAACCCTTTTGTGAATGTGAGGGATTGCTCTTCTGTCATAGAAGAAACATCCCAGGTTTATATTCACATGCAATGATAAGAAGGCTACATTTGAGGCCACTGGCTCCTGCTGAGTGTTTCTCTCTCTCTCTCTCTCTCTCTCTCTCTCTCTCTCCCCCCCCCACCTTTTCCTCTCACTCTCCCTCCCCAGAGCCTGAAATAGGGACAAGAAATCCTCCTGGTGGGAAGACTGTGGAATATAAATGCCTCTCTAGTAAGGTAGCACATTTTACATTTCTGAAACCTATGAATCTGATGTGGCTGTGCCATAAACATCCAGAAATGGCCTCTCTGAAGCCTACAACACATGCCTTCTACCTGTGAGCCTCCCCCACCCCCCAAATCAAAACTGCTCAGACCCAAGCACCTCCACGAATCCTTGAAGTAGGAATTCTGCAAGGTGCATTTCCTAATAAGCTGGCTTTTCAAAGGCTTTTCAGCTCTCCAAAACATGAAAGCCTGTGTTTAAAAATTTAAGGTCTGCTAGGCACTGCTCTGTGGAGCAGCAGCAGGGCATAGCTTTTTGCAGACCCACGAATCCCCAAACCCCAAATCTTTAAATTAAGATGTTCACGACAGCTGCTGTGGTTAATGGCATGCACGTAGAATTGGCTATTAATTATTGCTCTGGTTTTTGCACCTCTCCCCTCATATTCCACTACAGAAGTCAGAATCATTGTGTCAACTATTTTTAGTGCCTCAAAAAGAACCCTTGTTTATTAAAAGTTAGATTGCTTTTTACTGTATTGTGAAATTTTCCAAAATACTCCAGGGTGAGAGGAAAGTGTATTATTTCAGTGAACTTCCTTCCTCATTCAGCTTCACCTACCATCCACATTTTACCATGGTATTTCATCTGTCCTTCATTCCCACATATGCACATTTGTTAATTCTGCTAGAACATTCTAATGGAAACCTCAGATAGTCTGTCTCAGTTCTCGAGACTCTGAGGCAGATCTTTTCTTAAGACTTTTAAATGACCACGGCACCATTATCACACTTAAAGTTAATAGTTCCTTAACACTGTGTAGTATGGAACTGATTTTCGACTTCACAGTTCATTTATTGAATAAAGAACCAAACAAAGAAGAAAAACATTGCATGATAACTGAACAGTGCTCATGAGGTCTTCCCATGGACTAAAGTGGGCTGTTAACCATCTTTCTGGAATGTCTCAGACTAACATACACATGTATGCATGCACATGCATACATACAAGTACACACACATACATATGCAAATATACACATACATTCACAACACATGTGTACACATATACACATATAGCACATTTTATATACATTACCCATACAATTACACACATATACAAATACACATATGCATACATACAAGCATATGCATGTACATATAAAAATATACATACATACACACCATATGTATACACATTCACATATGCATACACAAGTACACAATATACTACATATCTGCACATACACACATGCATACATACATATATATATGCTCATACACATATTCACACACAAATATGTACATGAAGAACACATACAGGCACACATACATGCACATACATACAAGTGCACATACCTTCACATAATTATAAGCGTGTGTGTACACATACACAGATATACATGCACACACATAGATACACCAGCACACACACAGCTTATTTTCTTCATGAAAATCTTGGTAGAGGTGCATCCTTGAACATGGACCTCCACAGTCCTTCTGAGAATAGTTCAGAAAGCTAGCTTGGGTAATGACTCAGCATTGTAGATCTAGTGTGGGGATTCTCCAGCTCTGAGACAGAAAGTGTTGTTTTCTGCAGTAAATATGCATCCTGTTCTTTTTTATTCTCTTCATAGGAAGATTCATGGTATCTTTGAGAGCTCTTCCCCCGCATGAAGTCCTCAATTCTTTCTGCCAAGATCTGCTCTTCCGGTTAGGAGGGCAGGATGCAAATGGGTCAATGAGTTCCCTGGTACCCAAGCTTTGTATACTATGTTTTCATTAGTCTTCTCTCACTCCCATTCAGTTTAAAGCCTCTGCAATGTATTGACAAATTTTACAGAAGAGCTGAACTTAACAAACAACCAGTATTCAAACATGATTAGGCCAAAGACTTGCACCTTTGGTTCACATTTACCTTGAAATCCCTCTTTGGGAGATCTTTTTTCCTCTTCACCTTCTGAATCTAACTTCCGTTTCTTTGCAGAATTAGTTTTGTAAAAGTCTACATGTTTTTACCGGTGATACCTTTACTTCTCTATTGTCCCGTGCACCTTGACTTCCACAGCACAGATACCACCACACACTCAGGAAATCCTAAGGTAGAGTGCTTGTACCAGGGATGAGATGAGAAATGAGCATCCTAAAAAAAAATCCATCAGTGACCAATGAACAATATCTCACCTAGTTCAATCCAGATTATTGTTGAACAATATGACTAGCCAGTCTTCCTTTTGCTGGCTCTGTCATGGTGACATAATTTTGCTAAAGTGAAGGGCCCACTGAGAGAACATCAGACAGTGAGGTGAAAATGCAACATTTTGATCAATTAGCCACAGTTTTTTTTTTTAAACCTGAAATTCAGCTAATCAGGTTGCTTTGAAGGCTTCTGACAAATGGCTGATGTGTGTCTGTCATTTAACAGGAGCTCAGTAAAAGTGAGTAAGTTAAGTAATTAACAAGGCTGAGAGATGAGAGAACACAGGAAACAATAATTCTTTATTACTTACTACTAAAAGAGGAAGGTCACAGATTACTTTCCAACCTACCCTGTCTGGTATGTGTGAGTGTATGTGGATGTGTGTGAGTGTGTGTGTGTATGTGTTTGCATATGTGTGAGAGTGTGTGGATATGTGTGAGTATGTATTGTGTGAGTGTATGTGTGCTAGTGTGTGTGTGTGTGTGTGTGTGTGTGTGTGTGTGTGTGTGTGAGTGTGTGTGGGTGTGTGTCTGTAAGCATGTCTGTGAGTACGTTTGAGTGTCTGTATGTACGAGTGTGTGTGAGTTTGTGTGACAATATGTGTTGTCTGTAAATGTGTCTGTGAGTATATGTGTGTCTGTGAGTATGTATGAGTGTGTGTGTGAGTGCATGTTTGCAAGTGTATGTGTGTGTATGTAACTCAGGGTGCATGAGATAGTAGAGAAGTAAAGAATTTTGTTTCTGTGATTTAAGAATTAGAAGCCCTATGCCCTTCCTAATATCTGTGTTACACAGCCCATACTTGAAGCATTAATGTGGTTATTTTCCTTCCCTGTGTATGTGTGTGCATATTCATGTGCATGTACATAAGTGCCTGAGTGCACTTACAAGTCATGATGCATGTGTGGTGGTCAGAGGACAGCATCGGTGTTGGTCTACCGTTCTAACTTGTCTGAGGCAGGGTCTCTCTTGTAGATCTCTGCTGTGTACGCCAGGCTAACTGGCCCCCAAATCTGCAGCAATTCTCCTGTCTCTGCCTCTCATGTCACTTTAGTTCTGTCTCGACTTACAAAACTAGGCCAGTACTTACATGGGTTCTGGGCAACCCACTTGTGGAAAGTTTCTGAGTGCTCAGAGCTCCCCCATTGGGATTCTGTTTCCCTCCTTATTCTTTGCCTCTTGTTGGGTCTTTGGGCACTGGATTCCTGTGCCCCAGGAGCCATCTCTGAGGCCCATGGTGTACCAGTCTGTGCATGACATTTTAAAGACAGCAGAGGAGAAGGCTTGTGGCCTTTGGGTTGTATTCAATTCTGTTCAGTCCCTCACTTATCTCCATTAGCACGCCCATGGGTGGGCCCCTCGGCTCCATAGTATAGATGTGGGTCCGAAATGACACTCACTGTCGAGGAGCAACATTGCTGAAATTCAAACCCAAGCATGCAGACAGAGCCAGTGCAACAGGCTGCCCTGCGTAGGTGAGTAACTGCAAGTTTACCCAGGAGAGAGGGACGGGGATGGTTCCGAAGGAGCAATCAAATCGAGAGAGCTACTGTGCTTGCCGTGACGGTCTGTGGCCCACTTCTCACCCTGCTGAGAGTAGTGTAAAGTGCTCTTGGTCTAGAATCTTGCTGTTCAAAATTTAACCCACAGACTGAAAGTCTGGGCTGTGTCTGGGACCTGAGAAGAAGTGTAGTCTCAGCACCCAGGCCAGACCTGAGTTGGCATTCACAGTTTTAACGAGATCTTAGGATGATTCGTCTGAGCTTCAGATTTTGAGAGATACTGACCTAGAAGCTGGTAGGAAATGCCAGTCAAGCTTGCTGACTGGATAATTCTAGTGAAAACTAAGATCATTTCTCCATAATTTTCTGTATTAACTTCACAGGGAGAATCCTCAATTTTTAATCTTAAGAAAGTATGTCAGAATCTCTTCCAACTGTGGATTTCATGATGAATAACTTGACCTAGGAAGTAGATTTTTTTTTTCCTTCCTAAGCATTTTGGATTGTTGTTGTTGCTGCTGCTATTGTTATCATTATGATGACAACAATGATGATGGTGTGTATATGATGTGTGTGTGCCATGGCATGTCTATGGAAGTCAGAGGACAGCTTTGTGGAGTCAGTTCTCTCTTTCCATGTTTATGTGGGTTCCTTGCATTGAACCCTGGTCACTAGGCTTGCATGGCAAACAGCTTTACCCATTGAGCCATCTCACTGGCTCTAGACTGTTTTATCTTTTAATTTAAACCATGTGTCCAGGTATTTGGCCTGTATGTATGTCTGTGCCCCATATATGTGCAATGCCCACAGAGGCCAAAGAAGGATAGCAGATCCCCTGGAAATGCAGCTATAGACAGTTATGAGCCACCATGTAGATGTTGGGAATCAAATCTTATCAGCTGAGCCCTACCTCCAAGCCCTCCTAAATTGTTTTTTGAACCATGCATGGGTTTGCACCAAAGTACAGAGTTATGTGGTTAATGAAAACAAGGTTACCTTACGGCTTTATTAGAAACCCATCTCGGGCACTGTTTGGAAGGCACCAGAATATCAATTGTCATTTCATTATGTTTTCTTTCTAAAAACGCAGCTTTGTTTTGTTTTTCAACATCCAAAACAATGTTCACAGCTGACTTGAACACAAACCTTAAGGAATGAAAGGACTCGTGGTTTTTGTTGAGCTGTTTGCTGAGGCATCGTCTAGTCTCCTCACAAAGTCTCCAAGAACACTCTTTGTAGGGCATCACAAAGAGGTCTGAAGAGGAGATGTTTGTATTACTGTGAGAGTTTACCAATTGTCTGTTCCTGGGAAACTTTGCAGGCAGGTAGACAGGATGTGAAGGTTTCCTACAACCCACACCACTGTACCACTTTGGAAAAAGAAGGTCCTGCTTGTTCAATGTTCAATCCACTGTAAATTCTATTTCCTTCCTTATTCCTCATCCCCTAGTGCACTGGATTCCTGATCCTGGTATGTCTTCCAGGTGGAACGACGCCATGTCCGGGGGCGTGGCCAAGCCCTTGCCTTTCCAAGAGTGCTACAAAAACCATTAGACATTTTGTGCCTCCACGGAACTTTTTCTCTCTTGCCAGAAAGAGCTAGAATCAGAACGGATGGCAAAGCCTGACACTTGACATCAGTATAGGCAACCAACCCAGCTGCCAGAGAGGGCTTTGTGACATGTGAGCCCCACTGATGGCAAGTCAATAACACTTGAATTCCGATCATAGCCTGGGCCCCAGCGAGGCAACAGTTGGGACAGATCCCTTCAGCTCACAAGCTGGGTGCTTCCAGTCTGCATGGAGGCTCATGTGACCTTTGCTGACTTTCCAAGGTGAGACCACAGTTGTTCCATCTACAGAATGAAACCACATCTCAAAGGCAGTGGTGGCCTCCTCTTGCACCGGGTCACATGTCACACTGTGATTATTAAGTCATGTGAGCTATTCATATTGACACGTTCTAGTTTGGTGGTTCCATTCGGGTGTACATTGTGCTTTGATGGCAGTACCCTCCCCTTTGTCCTCCCTTACCCTCTACTCTCTTCCTCCAACCTGTTCCAGTTTCATTATGTTGCTAGGTTTAACACTATGACCAAAATCAACTTGGGGAGGAAAGGGTTTCTTTCATTTTATGCTATTAGGTCCCAGCCCATCATTGAGGGAAGCTCAGGCAGGAACCTGAAGAAAAACCATGGAGGAACCCTGCTCGCTGGCTTGCTCACATACCCATGCCTAGCTAGGCGTCTTACACAGCCCTGGACTGTTTACCTGATTAACAACCAACAACAGTTACCCAACGCCATGCCCGCAGGCTAGTGTGATCTGGGCAATCCTTCAGTGGAATTTTTCCTCAAATGACTCTAGGTTGGTCAAGTTGACATTTAATGCTAAGACACCACCCCGTATGCTCCTTTCTCTTTGCTGCTTTCATGTTCTCGCTCTCTCTGTCTTCTCCATCTCCATCTCTGTTTCCACATATGAATCAAAACCCACAAAACCCTGCTGAGACTAGCTTATTTCACTTAACGCAATGTTATGTGAATACATCTATACCATTCCCTTTATCATCAGAAGCCCATTTAAACATCTCAGAATCCCACTGCTCATGGGCACGAACTTGCTCCACTTTAGGAAAACTATGGTTTAAGAAAAGGTTAATTCTGCTGCTGTTGGATTCCCAGGGAGCCTAGTTTTGTCCCGGGGTGGGGGGTGGGTGGGGGGGGAGAAGCTCGGTCACTGAGATGGAGCTCAAGCTTTGCTTAAGAATCCTGCGGAATCTTAGCTTGAAACGCTAGGTGTTCACAGCTCAGCAGCTGGCTGCTGTTACTTTGTACTGCACATCCTGTGGTGAAGCTTGTGTCTTCCGCATCAAGAAATGCCTACAACAGACAGCCAAGGAGATACCTCAGTCAATCAAATGCTTGCTGCACAAGTCTGAGGATCTGGGTTCAGATCCTGGGCACTCACATTAAAAAAAAAAAAAAAAAAAAACAAGCACATTCAAAATTGATCTCTAGCCTCCAAGTAAGCATCCATCTGTGTAGACACCTATGCAGGAACAAATGCACATGCACAGATGCAAACATTTGTGTATATAAAAGACCATAGCACGTCTTACATACTGAGCCCTTACTATGTGGAAAGTTCCAGAATTGGGAACTGTGACTCAGCTCTCTTTCCTGGAGACTGGCTAGGATCTGGTTCTTATTCACATCTTCCCAGCTGCTTAGGAAGGACTGAGATGTGAACAGAGTTGGCCTAGGGGCATTGCATCAGCCTCCCTCCCGGGGGAATGTGTGTCCTTCTCCAGAGAAGACTGGGATCTGGAGGAGACTGAGAGCGG
>CAJQZJ010000220.1:3389401-3408472 GCA_907164525.1 Lophiomys imhausi
GTGTCCTTCTCCAGAGAAGACTGGGATCTGGAGGAGACTGAGAGCGGATTTGGAAAGGATTGGGGAATGGATTTCAAAATGTTCCTTTCGTTTTGGATCTCTCCCTCCTTCTGGCTGCTGTTTAGTCCCAGTTTCAAAAACCTCTACAAATATCCATTCAGGGTTCTCTGCAAATGCCAACCAAAGGCACCAAGAATTTTAAGTACAGAATTAAACATTCTCCTTTGTCTTTTTGCCAAACTGATAAAAGGCGCCTTTGGTTTTCCTAGTGGGTGAAGGGGAGAGAGGAGGAGCCAACAAGTCATTTCCTCTTGTCAAGGGATCTCTGGGGCTGGCTTGAAGTGAAGAAGGGATACAAGTTCCTCAGGGTCACAGGGCTCACCCTCCCAAGGGGTCCCTAGCACGGATAGCAGGCTTTATCATGTTCATTTTCTTGTGGAAGATAATATTAATGACAGCCCTCTTCCTCCATCATTTAGAACAATTTAGTGTAATCTTTCATTGCCAGAGAGGTCCTGGCCACAGCCTGAAAAAAAAATAATAAAAGGGACAGGAAATGAAAAATCTGTTTGCCTTACTGATACATGTAACCTAAGCAGTTGGGTTTTCCCTGCTTTCTCCAAGTTCAGAGACTCTGCCATGATGATTGTTGAGTAGGGGAGGGGTCTTGGTGCCTTAACAGGGGGCTGTCAGCTTCCCAATGGAGACATGTGAGTCTCAACTTGAAGCTTTTCCTCCTGGACTTGTCATAAATGAACAACTGCAGGGCAGCCTGGGTTTTCATCTGGAGTGCTGAACCATAAACTCTGGCTGCCTGGGAAGCCCCATAGCTGAGGAAGGAAGCTACTGCTACCAGCAACCCTAAAAGGCTCCCTGGGACCCACAGGGACAGAGATGGTCCTGCTATGTGAGAAAGGATGGCTAGCCTTCTAGTCTTGTCAAAAAACAGCCTGGGCTAAAACTGGGTCCCATTCACCATGCATGTTACATTGGAGTCCTTAACTACAAACAACCCCAGAGTTTACCTAGATGGATACCCCAGCCTACTGGGTCCATATTAAAAAGACAAATCAAAATAGCTCTAAGTCCCCGTGCAGTCCTGACGCCACATGGCAGCTGACACGGGACCTTCCTTCTGTCCTGTCGTGGAGAGTAGTGTGCCTTGTGTGGACTGGAAAGTGTGCTTGTGAAAGACAGTGGAACTCTTTCAGGTCAGCATTATTCACACGGCACAGGAACACCAGCCTTGCATTGCTATACTGTCTGTATTCAAGAAAAAGTGGATACAGGACTGGCAAGGTGACCCAGCAGATAAAGGTACTTGCCACCAAGCCCAATGGCCTAACTTCTTTTGATCCCTGGGGCTTATATGGTAGAAGGAGAGAACTGATTCTCCAAGTTTTCCTCTAGCATATACACTTGTGTTGTGACATAATATGTGCACACAATCAATCAATCAACCAGTCAATCAATCAATCAATAAATGCAAAAAACCCCAAAATATAGATATATCTTTTTAAAGGACACATTTGGATGTTTAAATGTAATATGCTTCATTTTAGTTTCGTTTACTGTAGTTTTATGGCAGGATCTGGCTATATAGTCCAGGCTAGACTCACATTTAGGATCCTCCTGCCTCAGTGTCAGATGTACTAGGATAGTAGACATAAGCATATTCTATCTCACCCCGCTGTATGTCATAGTAACTGAAAATCGCTAGATAATATGTCAGGTGCAGGAGTGTGCACTTGTGTCCAAGTTCTGGGGAGACAGAGACAAAGAGATCCCTGGAGTTTACTGAACAGCCAGTCTAGTCTAACAGGTACACTTCAGGCTAAGGAGAGACCCTGTCTCAAAGGAATAGACAGCTTTATTGAGAATGACACAAAAGTTGTCCTCTTGTCTCCACACATAAGAACACACATTTGTACATATGCACTCATCCACAAACAACTTCACAGATGCTCACACACAAACACACACACACACACACACACACACACACATTCACAGACACATGCATACATATATACATACTCATGCTTTAGTACACACACATTCACACACACAATGGACACACCTGTACAGACATAAACACACTCACACACACATATGTGCACATATACAAACACACACACATGAAAATAAAAAGTGCTAAACAATCATTTATAGTGCAAACAGGTCTTGAGGGAATCCTACAATCTCACCTCTGGAATAAATCTTCATCTCTAATATCCACCACGTCCTGTTTAGGATTCAAGTTCCATGTAAAAATACCAGACAGTGTTTCTATGATAACAAACATCACTTCTCATATTCAAAGTAGAAACATGATAGTCACTGGCATTCCAATATGGTACATTTCTAAGGAAACAATCAGTGTCTTAGACTGCACATCACCAAAATAGTCTTGTTATGCTGCTACAGAAAAGAGAGCTGAATCCATTCCATTGTATTATAATTTACAGCATCTTGAGTGTAAGTGTGGGAAGTCTAAAGAATTTGCTGTTTTATTATAATTTACTTCAGGAAGCATGTTTTAAGCGTTGGATCTTTCTTGTACATTGTGGGTACCAAAGTGCACTGCAACAACCATATGAAAAGCTTGGAGGCCTGAATAGTGGAGAAGCTTTCTGACCCAAAGGAAGTCTTCTTCCTACAGCTCTTGAGCTAGATGGTTTCAAGGCAAAAGGAGAAAGTAGAATAGGAAGAAAAAGCAAACAGCCAACAAGGGAAAGATGGGACAAAATTAGTCACCATTAGGACATTCTCCTGAGATAGGTGTTCCTTACTATAGCTGGCCTTCCGTTGTAGAATAGTCCCAGTTGCTAGCGTGTGTCCATGGAAGGTAGGCATAGCAGTGGACAGTGGGATCCACCTTATGTTACATTTTATCATACAGTTAACTTCTAGGTAACTGCTGCCCGGAGCTGTCCATCTTTTTGAGTATTGTTAACAACTTTTTGACATGTATTCATTGCATATTCATTTCTTTAATATATATATTGATTGATTGATTGCCAGCACTGTGTTTGGCAGCTGTTTGGGCTGAAAACTAAGTTGGCAGTTAAGGAAGAAAGATGAATCAGTATGCAATTTCAAAATGGGAATGAGGAATGGGTATCAGTGACTCTCTACATGAAATAAGAGATTCTCATGGCCTGTAGGACATGTAGACTGTGTTGAGAGCTCTCCAGAGGAGTGACAGGGGGTCCCCAATCTTTGTAGGGAAAAACTCTCTTTTGGGCTAAAGTTGTTCAAATTTGGGCTGCAGAGGTTGAGTTAGCTGGAAAATCCCTTATGTGATGCAAAGAAAAACCAGCTTGGAATTCTAGTCCCTACACCTAACTTTCTAGCAGAGGGTAATGCTCAGTATAGACCCTTGGTTCTCTGTTGCACCAGCTTCTCACTTCCAGTGATGGAGATGGAGATTTACTTGCTGAGAATCCTGTGCATCCTGCCTCTGGAAGGGTAGAGCTTTATAGGTCTCACTTCTTCTATAGTTGAAACCAGGACTGTAAGAAGAACCCTGCCTTTCAGAGACATGCCATGAGCTGTCCAGAAGGCTTACCAATCTTCCCACTGCTTGCGGCAAAACTGGCATTCTATAATGAATACATGACTTACCATATTATATTAGTTATTTTTCGGGTGCTGTAATAAAATACCATGACCAAGGCAACTTTATAGAATGAACAGGTGTTTGAGCTTATGGTTCTAGGGGTATAAGAATCCATTATGGCAGAAAGGCATGGCAGCAGGCAGGTACGGCAGCGAAAGCAAGAAGCTAAGAGCTCATACCCTCAACCACAAGCACAAAGCAGAGAAAGTGAACTGAGTCTTTAAAACTCTCAAGGCCCATCTCCCAGTGACATGCTTTCTCCAGTAAGGCCACAGCTCCCAACCTCCCCCAAACAATGCCACCAAATGGAGACCAAGTATTCATTCAAACACTTGGAGAACTTATGGAGAGCATTGTCATTCAAACCACTGCAGATATGGTGTGTGTCCTATCCATTGATGTAACCAGTTCTTAACATAAGAGGTCTGGTCTGTCTTCCCAAACTCCAACCTCAGGCAGGGTTGAGCTTTTCCTAGAGTGGTAGAACCTGGATCGGAGTCCAGGAGCCCAGCCGGCTCTACAAACTTTCGAGCACTCTTGAGACTAAAATCAAGGCAAAACCCACCAAATTGACCAAACTCTTAGCATTTACTTCTTGCCCCTTCACCAGAATCCACTTTGATCCAACCTCCTCCATGCAGCCTTGCTCTCAATGCAGCCTGTTGAGGCTGGGAAGCTCTGTGAACTGAGAGGCTTTGGACTCCAATGACCCTGGCTTTTTATACTCAGCCTGATTCTTTTTTTTTTTTTTTTAAAGATTTATTTATTATGTATACAGTGTTCTGTGTGCAGGTATATCTGCAGGCCAGAAGAGGGCACCAGATTTCATTATGGATGGTTGTGAGCCACCATGTGGTTGCTGGGAATTGAACTCATGACCTCTGGAAGAGCAGCCAGTGCTCTTAACCGCTGAGCCATCTCTCCAGCCCTCAGCCTGATTCTTATGAGCTATGAGATTTCACATCTTGGATATTTTTTTTAATGAAATGAGAATAATATAATTCCTTATGTTGTAGAATTAAATAAAAGCTACATGTAAAATATCTGGTACATAGTAAAAACTCAATGAATAAGAGGAGCTATTAATTACTGCTGCTAGAAAAAAATAACCTAAATGTAAGCAAGATTCAAGGATGAGTTTATATGGAGTTCATTGAGCTACAGGGGGAAGTGGGAGGGAAGATTACATGGCAGTGCACTGTGCTACCTACGAGCAGGCCCTTTGCCAGCTGCCCTGAGGTGGCATCAAGGCCTTGTCCCTACAAGGCCTTTGGTGTCTGAGAATTGGAAATATAGCTTTCTTTGGAGAGTGGGTTTTACCTTATCAATGGGGCTTGTTTTCAGCCTGACCCCTGAATGCCCCGTTAGCAGATAGATCTCCTGATTCATTTCCTTCTCAGGATTCTACCACTAAACAAGCTAGAGCTCCAAGATATAAATAATTCTAACTCTAATACCAAACAGTCTTAGCCACACTTTGCTGCTATAGCCTAGGAGTGGGGAGGGTGAACATGTGGAGAATTGAAAGGGCTGGGAGGGAGAAAGAAATGTCGGAGTGTAACTGGGAGTCTAGGGAGTTAAGTGAAGGAATGCTGTGTGAATATCACGGAGCATCGAATTCCATCACAGCCTTGTACAATAGAAGTTATTTCTGAGTGACTCTCCCACCCACTGTGGGACACACATAGACTCAAATGACGAAGAAACTCAGTATGTAAAACTAAGTCCCAGTCAAGTGCCACTTAGATGGGAAGCTGGTAACATTTTGTTATTTAGAAGATGAGGAGGAGGGGGAAGAGTAGGAGAAGTAGGGAAGAAGGGAAGGAAGGAGGGAGGAGGAGGGAAAGAGGAAGAGAGGAAGAAAGGAAGGAAGGAAGAGAGGGAGGGAAGAAGAGAGGGAGGGAGCGGCAGAGGGAAAGAGGGAGGGAGGAATGGCAGGCTCACAGACTCAAGCACCAAGTGGCTTAATAAATTCCCATGTCAGATAAGGTGGTGTCTGCCCCAGCATGCATTGCGTGCCTCTGTTGTCTAAACAAGCAGTGAGCTTAGTGTCTTTCATACAATAAATAACAACTTCACTTCAGTTAAGTAAGAGTCAGAAATGAGTTGTTACCACAATAGGTCAGAAGACATAGTCCACCTCACACAAAAAGTCATGATATTAATTGACTCAGTTTTCTCTTAGGGATGGTATCTTTTGAGGATGTGATTTTATAAAAGTTCTTATATCCCAATACAATACTTTCAAGTTTAGGAAGTTTTGGGTTTTTTTTTTTTTTTTTAAGAATTTTTGCCGGGCGGTGGTGGCGCACGCCTTTAATCCCAGCACTTGGGAGGCAGAGGCAGGCGGATCTTTGTGAGTTCGAGGCCAGCCTGGTCTACAAAGCAAGTCCAGGACAGCCAAGGAAACACAGAGAAACCCTGTCTCGAAAAACCAAAAAAAAAAAAAAAAAATTTTTAAAGGGCCAGGTATGTTGATATGGGCTTTATTTATGTATTTTTGAAAGCATTCTCAGGCTGCACAAACACCTCTTCCTGCTCATCAGTTATTGATCAAGACCTTCCTTCTGCCTATAAGAAGAGTTTGCAACCATGGGGCACATATTTCTGCCAATGTGATGTTTTAAAATGAACCGAAGCTATGCTCCAGGCAGCAGGGCAGATCCTGCCAGGTTTAGATCTCCCCTGATACAAAGAATGTAGGCTTCTAGCCTGTCTCTGGTTGCCTTGACAGACAGAAGCTATGAAAATGGATTATCCAATTGAAGAGGAGGACCCTTGCTTACTTATCTCCCCTTCCAAAAAAAATACCTCACACAAAGCCACACTATTCAGCCGACCGAAGTTAGGAGAAAACCATAGCCAAGGGCTGACGTGCTACTTGAAGGCACTGGGTCAAGTGAGAAATGGAAAATCTGAGTTATCCATATCTTCGGTGCTGTGGAGACAACCAAGCAGGAAGTCAGGAGCTGTGGGTTCTTTCGCTGGCATCCCCACTAAGCCCACACTCCATGAGCCCAATGAGGGGAGAGGGTGGAGAGGTAGAACACTCGGCCACAAATCCTGTCCCTTTGTTCACTTGGCAACGAGCATCCAAGTTGACTGACTCTTCAATGATTAAGTGCTTTGAGGCCGCAAAGACCTACATCTCTCCAGCATACCCTTTCACTATGCTTCCTATCGCTCCACTTCCTCACCTGAGACACCCTAGACCTCTCACCTCTTTCCACCTGGGGACCTTAGGAAGATTAATTAGGTAGATCTGTAATATACTTGACTCTCCTTGGAGAAAAATTCTACATAAAAGCAAAGTATTATTTCTAAGCAGGGTGACACTTATTAGGTCCTCGTAGGATCATTAAGCAAATAAATTATCTTCCCTTTGGAGAAATTATCTCCCGACTTGCCTAATTCTTAAGTCTACAGAACAGAATATACTCTCAGTTTTTTTTCTGTGTGTGTGTGCGCGTGCATGTGTGCATGTGTGTGTGTGTGTGTGTGTGTGTGTGTGAAGGGAGGGATGTACTCACTTCTACATGGGTGTGTAAGCCCAGAGGTGGATGGATGCTAGCCCTCCTCTTCTGTCACTCTGTATTGAGACAGGGTTCCATATTGAATCTGGAGCTCACAGATTGGCTAGACTGGCTGGCCAGTGAGCTCTAGAGATAGTCTATCTGCTACCCCTCACAGACTCACATGGCCATGCCTGGCTTTTTATATTGTGGGTGCTGGGGATCTTCCTGTTTGCAAAGCAGGTCCTTTACCCACTGGGCCATCCCCCTGGATGTTTTTTTGTTTGTTAGCTTGCTTTTTAAGAGTTCTTAAAAGGCCAGGTATGTCAGTACACCTTCAATTCCAGCATTCAGGAGGTAGAGGCAGGTGAATCTCTATGAATTTGAGACCAGCCTGGGTATAAACAATGAGTTCCAGGTCACTCTGGGATATACAATAGTCCTGTCTGAAAACAAAACAAAACATTTTTTTCTAAAGAGAGGAATTTATGAGCTAGTAAAAGGGAATAGAGCAAAGTTCTCATTTGAACATAACTCTGGAAGCTTATTCTATAAGGACGTAGTTACCAAAGAAAATAGTTCCTGCTGTATTGCCTGCTCTCTGATTTCAACAAATGCCCTTGACTCACATGTGTGATAATTACATACTAAAGACAGCACTGTGAGTCTGAGTCTGTTCATTCTGTGCCCTTTTACCCCTGTGGTTGTTGGATCCTTTGATTAAATCACACTGTAGTTAAGTAACTGTTCAGAAGTCACAGGGATATCCTTCCCAACATAGTTGTGGCATATTTTTACAAATTGATAATGTAAGTTAGGAGTGGAAAATTTTAAGTCCAAACTCCAGTCCACAGAAATTTCTGAAAAACTCAAACCAGCATTCTGTTTAACTTTGCCTCATTTTCCGCTTTGTGTCAAAATTCCTTATTTGGGTTTGAAACAGCATCGGTCTTTAGACAAAACCAGCTGGCATGCCCTGTGGATCAGTTGGTGAAGAACAGCAAGGCGTCTGAGCTGTTGTCACCACGCAGATGGGGCAGTGTTTGTTGGTTCTCAAGTCTCTTTCTTTGTGTGTGTGTGTGTGTGTGTGCGTGTGTGTGTGTGTGTGTGTGTATACTTGTGGTGTTGGGGGGGTGCAGACACATCACAGCCCACACATGGGGGTCAGAGGACAAACTGGAGGAATTGATTTTCTCCTGCTACCATGTAGGTCCTGGGCATTAAACTTAGCTCCTGATGCTTGGATGCAAGAGTCTTAACCCACTGAGCTATCTTGCTAACACACCCCTCCAAAGAAAACCCTTGAGAACTTATAGTAGGTCATCAAGAACTTTGGGAAGAAAACTCTGCCATGCCTCATGGGCTCTCAGAGTCCAACGGAAATGCCCACGAATCAAATCATGACCATTAAACTCACATACAGGAAGATGCCATGGGGGTCAGTGTGAAAAGCAATGCGGTGTCACACATGTACTTCTTCAGCATCCAGAGCCGTGTGAGTTCAGGATGCCAATGGGAAAA
This sequence comes from Lophiomys imhausi, assembly GCA_907164525.1. Lineage (NCBI taxonomy): Eukaryota > Metazoa > Chordata > Mammalia > Rodentia > Muridae > Lophiomys > Lophiomys imhausi. The sequence goes on from CAJQZJ010000220.1 coordinate 3,398,057, forward strand.
ACTTCAAGCCACCACTGTGCCATACCAAAAGGCAGGCATGGGGTAGAACTGAACGGTTGGCCCACATGGCCTACTGTACTTGTCTCTAATAGACAAGATAATAATCGTGGCTTAGGGCCCTCCTGACTAGATGATAGGTTTGAAGCCTGGATGACCAGTCCTCATTCTCCCCAAGGTGTTCTTCGTCATCTTTTTCAAGTTTTTAATCTTAGGGGAAGACTCTACTTTCTTCTGAGGCATTTAAGCAAAACCTTCCATGTCTGTGTATATAGGGCCAGAGGAAAGGAAGAAACTGGCTTATTATTTTGATTTTTTTTTTCTAATATCAGCCTCCTGTCCCCACCCTGTAAGAACATGCTTTCAGCATCTTTAGGGAGTCACATAGGTGGTGTGACAACCCTGCTGGTGGGTTGTGATGTGTGTGAAGGAAAGACAGGGCAGGAGCACCCTCTTTCTCTGCAGCCACACACAGCCAAGACCCCTCCCACAACTCACCTCCAGACTGAAACCATGAAGAGGCACCAAGAGGAAGGAAACATGTAAACAGCTTCTAAAAACACCCAAATATTACCCTTTGCCCAGATGAACCTGGAGTGATGGTTTTCATCATACAGCTCTGCTGCCTAGAGTCTAAAGTAAAATTCTTTGAGGACATAAAGAGCTTTTAACACATCAGAATCGATGTTTCTCTAAAGGCAACTTCAATTGTCAAAATCAAGGTTATTTTATTGCACACACTATAAATGGAAAACTAGACCAATTACTCTTAAAAACTAATATTTTTATGTATTTCATTCTGATCTTTTTGTTTCTTTGCTTTCTTCTTTCCTTTGTCCTTTTTTACTTTCTTTCATTTCTTTTTTTTTTTTTTTTTGGTTTTTCGAGACAGGGTTTCTCTGTTTAATAGCTCTGGCTGTCCTGGATTCGCTTTGTAGACCAGGCTGGCCTTGAACTCGCAAAGATCCGCCTGCCTCTGCCTCCCAAGTGCAGGGATTAAAGGCGTGCGCCACCACCGCCCGGCTCATTTCTTTCATTTCTTAAAAGTATTTTTTTTTTAAATATAAAAACCAAGTAGCACAACATGGGGTGTTCGGTATTGTACTGAATTAATCAGAATGCAGGGATGCCGGCGAGCATCTTACATCATAGATGTCTCCTGCCCCTGCCCCATGCCATCATCAGAAAAGATAACATGATAAGAACTGCCAACTCCTCAGTCCCCAAGACAACTGGAGAAAATGCTAGCACGGCATCAGACTAATCGCCAGTAAACAGATTAAGCCTCCAAGCTTAAAGTGGTAAAACCTGCTTGCCACTGTCACTGACTCGGGCACACCCCCTGCCTGACTGCCACCGCTGATTAATCATGAATCCTGGTTCTCTGAGGCAAAGAGAGGGACACGTGTAACCCCTTGGTGCTCTATTCTGTAGGCATAGAGGAAAGTGGAGAATGTGGCCAGCATGCCTGAGTTCTGTATTTGTCAGTGGGGTTAGGTCCTCAGAAAACTTTTCAAGGTGAAAGCTAACACTGCTTCCATGGGCATCAAGGGTGAAGTCCTTAACCCTGTGACTTAATGAGAGAAAAATTAAGGGCTTCTTTAAGCAGCTTAGATTTATCTTGTCAATATAAGTGATGGGAGATTTCTCTGTGCACTTTGGAAAAGAGATTGTGTGTGTTTTGTGTGGGGTGTGTGTGTGGGGGTGTGTGTGTGCATATGGTGTGTGTGTGTGTGTGTGTTAATCTAAAGCATCACTTCATTATGTCACCATCTACACTGTCTCTTTATGATAGACAGGGTTCATCTATTCCCCTGCTCTAAACTTAATTACTTTGCAATTAATTCTTTGTTGAAAATAGCAAGGATCCTAAACTCGGAACATCTCTTTGTGAGGAAGGCTGTTTATGGATAGAGGTCAAGAGGACGTGTTGGAATATTCCAGAGCACTGCCACAGATATTCTGAATGAGAGTGCTGAGAGAGGAATGGGCCTGTTCCACACAAGGTGGCCAGGGAAGCAGAGGGCTTCCTTCCAGGCTGGCTGAGTTAAGGTCAGTCTCTGCTAACTAATCTTAAGAGCTGGTGATGTTGCTCAGTGGTCTACCATGCACAAGGCCCTGAGTTCCATCCCCAGCTCTCTATAAAAGGATCAGGGAGCTGGGCATGGTGGCACAGGCCTTTAATCCCAGCACTCTGAATGCAGAGGAAGATGGATTTCTAGGAGTCGGAAGCCAGCCTGGTCTACATAGTGAAACTCTGTCTCAAACAAAGAAAAGGGAACGTGGTGTTTCATGACTTTACCCCCAGCACTTAGGAAGAAGAGAGGAAGAGTTCAAGCTCATTTGCTTAGTTTGTTTCCCGTTGCTTTTATAAGACCATGACCAAAAGCAACTTGGAGAGGAAGATGTTTATTTCAGGTCACACTCTATCACTGAGGGAAGTCAGGACAGGAACTCAAGGCAGGAGCCTGGAGGTAGAAACTAAACAGCGACCCTGGAGGGGTGATGCTTTTGACTTGTTACGCATGCTCACTCAGCCTGCTGTCTTAAGACCACCTACCCAGTGGTGGCACCACCCACAGTGGGCTGGACTCTTCCACATCAAGCATCAATCAAGAAAATATCTGGCCAGCTTGCCCACAGGCCAACTGATAAGTTTATTTTCTCAGTTGAGATTCCCTCTTCCCAGATGACTCTAGCTTGTGTCAGGTTGGCAAAACTAAGCAGCTCAGTAAGTTTGAGACCAGCCTGAGACACATCTCAAAAGCAAAAAGAAAAAAAAAAAGAATCTTAAATATAGAAAAGTCTCATTCCAGTAATCTAAGGAACTAACATGTTTTAGGACCCAAGTATATGTGTAACAGTCACCTATATATGAATTGTAACAATTAATCTTGCTAAATTCTTGATAAAGATTGTTAACAGTGATGATATTCTATACATAATGTGGTTTTTTTTTTTTTTTCTGAGCTTACATATATATCCTGAAAGCAGTCCTCCCATGCTGGTCCTTTTTGAGTGACTTCCATACCTAAGGTCACTGAATCCAGGTCAGATCTCTACAAGAAGGGCATCCTCAGTATTCCAGTTGCCTGAGGCTTTGAGAGGGGAGGGGCCTGGTCGAGTGGGCCATAGCTGGTGAGTGTTGCTTTAGCCTCAGACTGGTCATCTGTGATGGTTTAGGCTATAACTCTAAACCATGGTCCACAGGTCCTCTTGCTCACCCCCACCATCCTTTCAAAATGCTCTTCTGAGGCTAGCTTGCCCGGGGCTTGGCCAGTTAATGCTTCTCAGGAGTGATCTGGAAATCACAGAAATATGACCTTTCTGTGCAGTTGGCGTCATCCTAGAGAGTCCACTGGCCTTCGCGGTGCCAGAGACTGATGGAGCATTGGTTGGTAACCTCGAAGCCCTTCCCAGGACTGCCTCATCAGTCTTCCTGTCAGACTCTGAGGTCAGCACTGAGCATATCAGCCATACAGAAGGATGGGGCATCTTTCAAAAGTGGGCTGAGTATACAAGGACAGGACCCAGGGGAAGCAGTGTGCTGAGCCAGGGTCAAGCAAGTGCAAGGAGAATGTGACAGAGAGGGGGCCTACCAGTGCTCTCTGCAAGGAGCAGGTCATAAAGACAGTGAGTGGGTGGGTAAGTGAGTAAGAAAATGAGTGAGTGAGCAAACTCATGTACTTCAAGGGATGAAGGGGGAGCACACTAGAAAGTTCTCAACATTCTCTTTTAAGATTTATTTATTTTATGTATATGACTGCTTTATCTGCATGAACATCTGCAACCAGAAGAGGGCATCAGATCAAGTTGTGGATGGTTGTGAGCCACCATGTGGTTGCTGGGAATTGAACTCAGTACCTCTGGAAGAGCAGCCAGTGCTCTTAACCACTGAGCCATCTCTCCAGCCCAGAAGTTCTTAACATTTTATCCACTTTCAAGGAGCTGAGTCTCAGGTAAAGGTTTCTCTGTAGGCCTTTATGAGATACTGTCTTGCATAGTGAAACTTTTCCTGAACATTTTTAAGTCCCCACTAGTTCAAGTCAGTTCTTGTCCATCACCCATGTCAGACTGAACATGTAGAGTTTAGGTTGTAGTGTGTCTGAGAAGACAGGGTTCTTTCCAAGAGCTACATGTTTCTTGAAAGCACTGGGTTTTTTTTTTTTAATTCAGTGTGTGTGTGTGTGTGTGTGTGTGTGTGTGTGTGTGTGTGTAGCAAGGGTGGAGGATGAGAATACAACTTTATGAAGTTGGTTCTCTCCTTCCACCTTTACATGGGTTCTGGGTTTTGAATTCAAGTCAGCAAGTCTGCTCAGCCAGCACCTGAATAACTGACCTATCTATCCAACCCTTGAAGGCACTTTTGATTCATCCTACAAATATTCAGAAGGTATTTTTCCAAGCAGTGACTATATGCCAGGTACTTAGGATCCAGAAATTAAACCATGTGGTCCCTGTACTTAGCTAGAGAGAGTGGTACTCTCTAACCTCTAGAAGAGAAGATGGTGAGAGCTGTGCACAGCATAAAGAGGTATACACAAATAAAGGGCACACAGTGGTTTAGAAAAGTTACCCTTTCGCTAGGGATGGATGCAGACCTGCACCAGGCCATGGATTGGGGAGCAAAGCATGGTTCCACCTATCCATTCACTGACACTCTTGGACTGTGTCTAACCTGTAGAACTGAACACAACATCAAGTCAGCCTGTGGGTGAACATCAGACAAACAAATAACATACCCTGGGTGTAAAGACATGGGCAAGGCCTTCACTGAATTTGGATGGATCCGTGGGAATTAGCCCAGTCAAGGAAAAATAAAAATCAGAGGTATCTGCAAACATAGAACATTTTTATTTGGGGTAAGTACTCTGAGTGAGAAGCCAGGTGCCTTTCTTCATTGAAGGAGTTCCTTGAGGATTCAGATACAACATCATAGTGACTTAGCAGAGGGGACACAGCAGTGAAAAGCCTGAAGCTTTCTCTCACTCTGAGAACTGAAATGTCTCTTGCTCTCACACGCTAGAACTGGATGTAAGTTACACTCAGGCTGCAGGACCCCTCTAGGAAGGCATTGCACCCCTGCTCTGCCAGGGGGAAGGGCAAGGGCTCCTTGAAGCATCCTCATCTTGACTCTGCACTAGGGTTGGGGGTGTGGTCAGTAGGTCCCAAAGGCCAGCTCCCTGCTCCTCTTCCCTTGGTGCAATTTCTCTTCCCCTTTAACAAGCTCAGCACTGCCAAAAAGATGCTCTATAAGACCCCTCAGAGTAGCAGTGACTGTGGCAGAGGAGAGTCATAAGGGTGAGTAGTTGGACTAGCAAGATGACTCAGTGGATAAGGGCTGGACGTCCCCACCCATACGCCATTCATCACTTAAATGATTGCCTGCATGCTGGACAGTGGGCCCCGCATACTCTCCCATCTTGAAGGCTTGCTTGTCACGTGGGTACTCTGAGAAAAATGGGAAAATAGCAATTGATGCTGGGGTTAAGCATGGAGTATGTGATAATTGCTTGAAGGACTGAAGAGATGCCGCAGAGGTTAACAGCACTTGCTGCCCTTGCAAAAGACGGGAGTTCAGTTCCCAGCACCAACATCAGACAGCTTACAATCACCTGTAATACCAGCTCAAGAAGATCCAACACCTCTGGCCTCCCAGACACCTGCACATATATGGTACACACACACACACACACACACACACACACACACACACACACACACACTAAATCTTTCCTCAAAAATCTCTTGAACAACAAGCTTTATGACAATTTCTGCAATGTAAGACATCACCACTCGGTGATGGCAGCACTGGGCACTTTGCATGATCCTCAGGTGTTCCTATTGCAATGAAGTACCACCACATCTTACTGGTAGGCCCTTCTCCCCCGAGTGTGGGATACACACAGGAGTTTACTTGTCATTACTGTACAGCAGCTTCACAAGTGGGAGGGCTGCCAGCTGATGGCAGAGTAAACTCCAGGTTTCTCTCCTAGAGGAGCCGTGAATGAGATACCATGGAATATGAATGGAGTCCCCCAGGCACCCTATAAATTTATTATAAAGAGCTGGATTTTGAAAGAACAAAAATAACTTAGAAAATTGGAGGAGAGTCTAAGAAGTTCGAGGCAGATGTCCCTTCAGGGTCATGCGTGTGCATACTCTACTAAGCGAGAGGCCTGATTTCAGGGACTCGGGAGCACTCCTGTTTTATCCAAACAGGCAGATATGTTGTGAGTGGATCGCCTTTCACAGTAGGGAAAGTACAGACAGATCTGTAAGTTGAAGCAACAAGAGCAGCAGTGTTCACTGTGTGTATGTATGTGTATATGTTCGCGTATGTGCACATGTGTGTGTGTGCAGGGGCATTGTGTGTGCATGCTGCTGGAGATCCAAGGTGACCATCAAGTGTCTTCCTCAATTGCTCTTGACATTCTTTTTTGTTTGTTTGTTTTTTTTGTTTTTTTTGTTTTTTTCGAGACAGGGTTTCTCTGTGTAGCCCTGGCTGTCCTGGACTCACTCTGTAGACCAGGCTGGCCTCGAACTCACAAAGATCCGCCTGCCTCTGCCTCCCAAGTGCTGGGATTAAAGGCGTGCGCCACCACCGCCCGGCTTTGACATTCTTTTTTAAGGCAGGGTCTTTTCATGAATCCTGGAGCTCATTGATTCAGCAAGGCTGACTGGCTAGTGAGCCTCAGGAATCTTCCTGTCTCTGCCTCTCCGGTGCTGAGATGACAGGCATATGCTGCCATGCTTGGCTTCGTTATGTGGGTGCCAGGGATCAAACTCAGGTCCTCATGCTTGCAGGGCCAGCACTTTACTGACTGAGCCATCTCCATATCCCTAGGTTCACTTTCAGTATAGACTTTGTTAAAGATCCTTAGAAAGGAATACAGACAGGGATGGTGACATATTCCTATAATACCAGCACTGGGGAGGTAGAGGCAGGAGGATCATCCCAAGTTCCAGGACAGCCTGGTCTAAATGGCATTTCCAGGACATCCAGGGCTGCATAGCAAGATCTAGTGTCAATAAACCCAAGAGAAGGGAGGTTCCATCTGGGCCACTGTGTGGGAAACATGAAGAGCAGGAAATCGCGGCCTGTGGATTTTGAGACACTGCCCTGAGAGGGTCTATAGCCCTTCCCACTGTCTGTTTCTAACTTGTTATGAAGGATGGCATAAGCAGAATTCCCAATGCTACAGAAAGCCCCGAGCTCATAGGCGTTGCTATTAGTTCACTGGGAAGGAAGGCTGCCCCCCCCCCATCCTGCCTGGAAGCTGCTCCTAAGTGAGAGCAGATATTCAGCCACCCCTAAAAACTGGGAGATCCCCACTTTGCTCCTGGTACCAATCCTTTAGAGGCCCCAGGAATCCAATTTCCCAAGTTAGTTCCCCACCCCAGAAGCAGGTCGGTATTTACCTGTGGTCTCACATGACAAGTTCTGAACCTACAGGAATCTGGGCTCAAGCCCTGGGGAATGAGACCGCCTCTCTGGCTCCACCCATTTTAGGAAAAGCAGGGCTTACCTTTGCCCTCACTTCCCCTCAGCATTTTCTTCTGCAGCAAAAAAAATCTGTTCCGTGGTCCTGGAACAACAGTTAGGTATATTAATGATTGATTGCCAGGGTGCTATCTAGAATTTGGACTCTGAGAATGTTCTATGGGTTCAAATGAGAGTCACGGGCATCAGGTATTTAGTGGAACTAGGCTGTCACATGGTGTAACAGGACGCACCTCACATCTCTAAAAAAAAAAAAAGAGTCCAGGAATAAGAGCACATTAGACTGCTTAAGACAGAGGGAACTGGGGCTGGGAGAAGGGCAGACAGATGGAAGGACAGGAAAACTGAAAGAAATCTGAGAAAATTGGGCTGGGGAATGGCACAGGGAGTAAAGTGGAAGCACTGAGGCTTGACTTTGATTGTCAGCACCCACATAAAGAAGCCAGGTGTGGCCCCATGTGCTTGGAATCCCATTGCTGGGAGGCAGCCCCAGGAAGTTCCCCAAGGCTCACTGGCAAGCCAGCCAGCCGCCTTGACTATCTGCTATCCTGTGTGAGACTGTCCTTGAATGCTAGGCAAGGCCAGTGAGATGGGTTAATGAATAAGGACAACTTGCCTGACAGCCCAAGTTCAATCCTAAGGTCCCACATAGTAGAAGGAGGAAACTCCTGCTAGGTGTCCTCTAACTTATATACATACATACACAAACACACCACTGCACATACATGTACAAGTATATTCACTTACTCATGCACACACACACAATAAGTAAATAAATTGTTAGAGGCAGACTTGCCTAAAGAATGACACAGAAGGTTGATCTGTGGCTTTCACAAGTATGTGCATATATGTGCACACAAAGAAACACACACACATGTGCACACACATGCGCACAGAGAGAGAGAGAGAGAGAGAGAGAGAGAGCTGAGAAAATGCTGGCTTCCTGTTCTTAGCTGCTGGAATTACAGAGTTGTTATGTAAACCAAGCCAGCAGCTTGTGGGGATTTGGCTAATAGTTAACTTAATTTCTCAGGAATGTCCTTTTTTGCCTAAGCAGAAAGAAAGTAGAACTCTGGTCAATGAATCAAATGTTGAGAAGGCCAGCTGGGAGGATTTATTCCCTCAGGACCCACCCTCTGCATAACACATCGCTCTTCAGTTGCATTTGGAATGCAGGTTAAATGAATAGTTCCCATTATGAGAGGACAGCCCCTGCAGATGAAGGAGCTTGTACTTTGAAGGCCTCCACAAGAAAAGGTACCAGTTGACAATTGCACCTGTACAGTATCTTATTGTCATTATAAAATATAGCAAAGTGATGCCTTACAGTAAGGCTCCAAGAATCAGCATAGTATATAATAAAAATCAGACATATATCAGTGTGGCAGTGATGAAGGAATCCTTTGCAGCTCAGTGGCTCATCTGCAGTCCAGTGGTCACAGAGGCCATGCCTGGTGACACTCCTGCTACCTGAGGCTGGCTGACTCTGTGATTGAGGCTCCTGCCTGAGCCTCCTGCCTGAGCCTCGCTCGCTCTGGTGAGTCACTTCTGCTTTCATTACTGGAGACAAAATCCTGAAAGTTTGCCTGCTCCATCCCTGTCACTTTTAAGGCCATTTTTAAAGCACCCCCCTTGAACTTGGCGTGAAAGCACAGACTGTTAAGGAAGAAGCTGACTTGGCTGGAATGTTCCATATGTGTGGGTTCAAAGCCTTCCAGCTTTACCAGTTCCGGTCTTCTGGATGACTTATTTTCTAGGCTGTTACCTTGGAAACTGAGGCATGGGTTTCATCTGTGTCAAGAAGGGCACAGTCAGCGTCATCACTTAAAGATTATTGGGAATACTTAGATCATGTGACAGAAGCTTTGGAACACAAGTAGGAAAATCAAGATGCTTGCAGGGGACACTGTGGTCATGTGTCCCTGAGTGACAGGGACACATCCTGAAAATCACATTTTGGGTGTGTGTGTGTATGTGTGTGTGTGTGTGTGTGTGTGTGTGTGTGTGTGTGTGTGTGTCCCCTTGCGGTTTCATGCTTCTTTCACTGGGACATAACAAATTCAGTACAAATCAAGCTATGTTCTTAAAACCAATCCTAGTTGACAAAGTTGAGATTGGAAAGGTTAAGACCTCATTGCAAACAAGAATTTAAAGTGGAAGAAAGAAAGAGATTAAATATTTTTCATAAATAAAATTAAATGAATATTTCTTTACATTTTATTTACATGTGTGTATGTGTGTGTATACATGCACAAGTGTACACACCATGGCACATGTGCAGAGATCAGAGGACAACTAGAGTCGGTTCTCTCCTTCTACCATGTGGGTCCTGAGGATTGAGCTCTGGTCTTCAGGCTTAGCTGCATGAAACTTTACAAGCTGAGCTATCTCATCTGCCTTTAAATGAATATTATGTTCAGGGGGTATCTATAGCTACTTCCCAAGGCATTGAAACCTGCTCTAGTAACACTTTCTTCAGTTGCTGAGGAAATTCCTCTCGTACGTTCACAGCCCAGACAGGGATCACTCACACTTCCTGTGAGGAAGACACAAAGTCTCTGTTTTCTGGCTCTGATTTTCTATGTAGAATTATCTTGCTATTATGAAATTTTCAGGGACTAGGGATATAGCTGGATTAGTTTAGAACTTACCTTGTTTGCACAAAACCCTGGGTTCAGTCCTCAGCACCTCATGAAATGGAGCTGATGGCACACACTTGCAATCCCTGCACACACTTGCAATCCCTGCACACACTTGCAATCCCTGCACTAGGGAAGTGGAGACAGGAGGATTAGAAGTTCAAGTTCAACCTTGGCTGTATTGTGAGTTTGAGACAAGCATGGGCTACATGAGATCCTGTTTGAAAGGAAGGAAGGAAGGAAGGAAGGAAGGAAGGAAGGAAGGAAGGAAGGAAG
>CAJQZJ010000220.1:3413729-3463829 GCA_907164525.1 Lophiomys imhausi
TCTCTCTCTCTCTCTCTCTCTCTCTCTCTCTCTCTCTCTCTCTCTCTCTCTCACACACACACACACACACACACACTTTAATTTTTTTTAAAAAAGAGAAAAAACTCCTCTTCTCATTCCTACAACTGAAAGACCTGGGGGAGGGAAGTTCCTCACCCGACACTCAGGATATCACGGCTGCCCCAAAACTCGCAAGAGACCATCTTGATGCAATCGCAAGAGGTTTATTTCGGGGGGGAAAAAAGGGGAAAAAGGGGAAGAGCTCAGTGCACTGAGGGGCGCCACTCGTATCCCACACAGGGCTAGGAGCCGCGACCCCCACGCAGGGCTAGAGTAGAATATTTAATAGGGGAGCACCACAGATTAAGGGGCGGGGGAAATTACAGGTGGGAAGTACCAGCCCAGCCCATTGTTTACCATAACCCAAGGGGGAGGGGAAATACAGCTGGAATGTACCAGCCCAGCCCATTAGTTAATCAGCGGGAAATATCCTACATCTGTTTGTCTCAGGAATGAATCTAATCTTGATTTGTTATCTACTTTGTGGTCAGCCAGTTCCTGAAGCCCTGGGGGCCCGTGGCCTAATTGACCTTCATTCTTGGTTTCAACCTGTTTATGGTCAGCTAAGTTCCGGGAATCACCTGGCGGCTGGTCTGGCTCTACTGCCGACTTAGGGGGTCTTTTAATAATTTTCATTCCCTTCACAACCATTTTTCACACCAAAGTGGAATTGTTTTCATGGCTAAGAAAACACCTTGGCTGGTCAAATATTCTTACCAAAATGGCTCTTCCTAGGCTCTACCCTAACATGAAAGAAACTCAGATTAAACTATTATTAACGTTGATAATTAGTACTTCTAAATGATTTTAAAGGCTTTTTGTGCAATTATAAAAGATTTGATTGCCGTAACATTGCTAAATGCTTTGGTGCCTTCTGCCTGTTGCCCTTGGTCCCTGCCACCCTGACACGTAATTTATTTCTCTTTTGAATGAACTCTAAGCATTAATGTCCATTAAGAATTTTTGAAACAAAGTCCAGAGATTACTTGGAGCACTTTCAGTAAGATGGATTGATTATCATTAATAGTTCTTCCGTCCTAGACAAGGACAGCATTTTGTAACATCGTTTCTGTTTGGCCAGCCTCCTCTGGGGCTGTATTCTGATTTCCACTCCCTTTCCTTCCCATTTTTCTCCTTGACCTGCAAAACCCAGCAAGTGAAGTCATCCAGCTCTAGGTGGAGTGGGAGGGGCAGAAGGTGAACACAAAGTGAGACCTCTTTCTTTGTGAACTGTTGGCCATTCAAAAGAAAAAAAAAAAAAAGGTTGTGCCTTAGGTATTAATGAATGTTCATTTGCTGCCTGTGAAATGTGGCTTTTGCTGCTGTCTTCCTTCTTTCTTGGATAAAGTCAAAGGAGGAGCCTGGGTGCCCCCTGATAGTGCACAGGAGGTTAAGTGCTCTATGCTTTGTCTTTTGAAATTTGCCTATGACCTAGGCCTTGGCTGTCCAGAGTAGACACCTGATCAACAGCAGTTCCCTGATGGGCATGCCTGAATCTGCCCAAGGAATATCCTGTGTAGTGCAAAATATATTCACCCAGTGTGTGAAATTAGAAACATCTTTAGCGGAAAACAGGCCCTATGCACCATGTCCCAGGCAGACCATCTTCAGTCCCACGGAGGACTAAAAGTTCACAGCCACTGCACCCCACCCTCTTTGTGGTTCAGAGGCTCAAAGCTGGAACCTCACATAAGCTCTGGCTGTGGAGCCCCAACCCAACTCTCTCCTTTTATTAAGGACACAGAGGCTGAGAGAGGTACTTCTCCTGGGGTACCTTTTAATGTTATCTGGACTTGAAAAAGGGGGTGCCTTTACCCAAGATGCCACATTTGACAATTACAGCATATCCCTCCCGTGTCTTGTAAGAAGGGAGACACAGCCCTGCAAAGGCCCTTGAATCTGGGGCCACTGTTTGGGGGGGGGGGTTCTTTTGTTTGTTTGTTTGTTGGTTGGTTGGTTTGGGTTTTTGTTTTTGTTGTTAGAATTAAACCACCAACGTGCAAAGTGAGGCTAGTGCACTGTTGTGACTAGGGCCCACTAAATCCTGGATTTTTACTCCTGTTGTCTCCTTCCTGCCACAGTCACCTGAAATCCTGAAATGTAGGAATGTGGTATGTTGGGGGAAGTGATATAAAAAGAAATGAGGAGAGCTTTCCTGCATTTCCGCAAGCATTGCTTGTGTGTTTGCTTCCTTTGATATTTAACACAGAAGGGGCCACAGTTAGATGCCCTTGTTAAATCATTGAGAGAGCACCAGACAATGCTGAAGGCTGAATGCTGGCCAAGTGACAATGGAGCGCTCCCCACTGAGCAAGTCCTTGTCAGGCATCCTGCTCATCTAGGAATTTGCCACACAGGGTGGGGGAAGAGAGAGGCTGCCTCCTGGCACACAGAGAAAATACTTCTGCACCGGTGTCCCACCTTCCAACCAAGGCTCTCAAAAGTCCAGGGAGGAAGTTAGTTGATGGAAGGTTAGGCCCAGGTTGGAAATATTAGATTACATTCCTAAACCTCTCTCCTCCAAGTGTCTAGAACTCTGAAAATTTTCCCCACTGATAACCCTGACAGTGACAAATTTGTGGTATTTTCATGACATTTCCTTTGATTTACTTTAAAATGTGGTTGGCTAAATTGAGTCAGGCAAGCTCATGATATAGGAAGTCATACTTTGATTTTTGATTATTGATGGGAGTTTTTTTGTTGTTATTCTCTTTGTTTTAAGGACTTAACTCCCAAATTTAAAGCTACTGCCTGTGGGGCTTGGGAGAGGGTCCAGGCAGCACAGGGTTTGCCTAGCAAGCATGAGAGCTTGAGTTCTATCTCCTAGAATCTGTACTTTAAAAACAAACAACCAAGGCAGGCATGGTGACACCTGCTTATAACTCTAGCACTGAGGAGTCAGGGACAGGAGGGTGGAGCTCTGGAGCTCACTGACCAGTCAGCCTACCCTACTAGGTGAATTCAAGGACAGTGAGAGACCCTGCCACAAAAACAACAGCAACAAACAGGTAGAAGAAGGTGCTTCAGGTGTCATTCAACTCACACACACACACACCAGTGTGCACACACACAGATACACCTGGGCATTTCCACATAACAATTTAGAGAATGTTACAATATGACAACAGTTCTTTGTTTATGTTGTGTGTGTATGCAGTATTGTGTATGTGTTGTGTGTGTGTATTTGTGTGTGCACATGATCATGTCCACATGAGTCTAGGAGAACCATAAGGAGCCTAAAAACTCCATAGGCACCCCCTTTTTCAAGTCCAGATAACATTAAAAGATGCCCCAGGAGAAGTACCTCTCTCACTGGTGTACCCTCCTGTGAGTACCACCTTCTTTTTTCTTTGGTTTTTAAATACAAGAGGAAAATGTTACAGGGGTTGCCTTTGATTATGATTGCCTCTGGACTTCTCAAAACAGGTCTGACAGCCTGCTACTTAGAAAAAGATGGTTTGGTGTAGCAGCTTAGAGGCAGGTCAGGGAGTAATTCATCCAAGAAGTTGGAGAATAAAGAAACCAGATAGTTCAACTACCATATTTTGTAGATGAGAAAACTAAGTCACAGACACATTGAGCAGTTAACCCGGCTGTCCACTGAGCTCACTCCAGATTCAGGCATGTGAATGTTTTGTGTTTGGAAGAGGACTCCTGCCACTACTCCCCACCCCTCCATAAAGTGTCTCTGTGGAGACCCTTACTCAGCTCTGGGGTCTGTTGGTAAGCCTCTGAGAAACGATCTTGGCTTTATTTCCGTCATCCTTTAGTGGCAGTAATTAACATCCTTCACCTACCCCTGTTAGCAGTAAGTGAGTAGCTTCCCTAGAGAAGAGAATCAACATGGCGTTTGGCTGGACTATAAAGCTCACCTACCTCATGCAGCTTCATTGAAAGTCTCATGCTTTCTTCCGGTCACAAACAATGGAAGTCATGGGCCCTGAGTCAGGGTCAACCCCAGGGATGACAAGAAAACAGTTGTCATAGCTTGCAGTAGTATGTGATAATTCCATTTTGTTAAAAGTAATAACATATGCAGAACTGGAGAAATGGTTCAGAGGTTAAGAGCATCAACTGCTCTTCCAGAGGACCCTGGTTCAATTTCCAGCACCTACATGGCAGCTCACAACCACCTGTAACTCCAGGTCTGGGGAATCTAACACCCTTTCATGTGTTCCACATGCAGGCATACATGCAGCCAAAACACCCTTGCACATAAAATAAAAGTGTACACATTTTTAATAATATGAGTTATTTATAGTTTACCAAAATAAACAATTGGCATTTAATATCAGAGTCCACAGTTTATCAAAGCTTTGGCTTCGTTTGAATCATCACAGTAGTGTTTTAAATATTATGAAGAATTTTTGTAATCTTGATGGAGAAATTCAGGTCCAGAAAGGTTTAGCAACTTGCCCAAGGTCTCCCAGCCAAAAGTCAGGAACATGGGTAGGCTCAGATCCAGCTCCTGTAAGAGCGGCTTTGAAGAACCTTACTCTGTTTTATTCTCGAGTAAAATTCGTTCTTTGCATTCTTAATTATTTCTTTGGGGAGCTTAATTCTTCCAGGATTCTTTCAGGCCTTTTGCAGCTGCCCACCCTAGATTGAGATAAGAATTTTTTCTCCTTTAAGGTCTTTTCCTAAGGGAGACTGCCATGCATTAGCCAAGGGTGAGCTCTTTTCTAGGTGAGAAAGAAAAGAATCTAAATCTTTGCAAACAGAAGAAGAGAAAAAAGAGACTTTCTACCATGGAGGACTGAGAAAAGAGCCAGGATTGACAAAGCAGGATGCACAGACCCCTCTGTCAGCCAGACACGGGGACAATAAGGGCAGATACAATCCCTGCAGAATGTTCCTTTTCTTCTGGAATATTCTAGATTAAGTTTGTCTTCCAGTTGGTGAGACTGGACTTTCTTTGTGTGTTTAATTCTCTCCCCCAAATCTGAACTGAGTGTTGGTTTAAATAAGTTGGGGACAGAGCTTAAATACTCTTCCCATAGGCTTCTATTATTTACCCAGCTCACTTCAAAGAGGCATATTTGAGGGAGTAGCTTTTTAGAGGTACCATCTACACAAGGGTCTTAAAGGCTTGCCTTGGACACTGTTTCCCATCAAGCATTAACTTCCACAGAGAAACTTTAAATATGCTAATTAAGTTTCCCTGGGCTTTGGTTTCTCAGTCTGTGAAATACAGAGATCTTCTTTCTCCTTTTTCTTTTTTTTTTCTTTTTTTATTATTATTTATATATATCTGTGTAGTCTCAGATACAAAGTATTACAAGTCCGGTAGAGAAAGAGCAGGGACAAATTCAAGCCATCTGCAGCATCAAGATGGTTATTTTTTTCAGGTGGGAGGACAAAGGGAGTTTTATAAATTTTCTAATTAGTCCATTGAATTTATCTTTCATGCATTTACACTGTTTCCTTTGCTTGCTTTTTCTAGGGAAACAGAACTCTGTCTTCCAAATAGCTTCTCAGTAAAAACAAAAAGTGTAATATACCCAATTAGAGTGCCATAAATATGACTTGAGCCTTTAAAAAAGTAGTGCTTTTGGGAGGAAGTGTGACTTTATGCTCTTCTCCATTTGATTGGTTAACTTGTCTTCATTGTAAATGATAATGTAATTTAGGATTATATTTATGTAGATGGGAGTTGCCAAACAGAATATATAATGCTCAGTAACATGTAAATGTAAGAGAAACAATAGTGGAAGTTCAAACACAATCTGACATTCTGTATTTCATCTGCTACCTTTAGAAACCCCAAAATTTGCATGCCCTCCATTTGCCAATATAGTATGTTAATTGGCTGTATCATAAAACTACAAGACCAAGAGTTTGAGCCATTTTAAAGGTGAAGACATGCTTTCTCTCAAGACACAGATACAAAGCTTCTGCTCCATGCCTGTTACTGTGACCTCCCTGATCAGGCAGCTTTCCTGGAAAGAGATTCAAAATCTATTATGAGTGTAATCATCATGAAAAAATTTGATGAGAACACAGCACCACACTGAATAATAACTTTAAGTAGAAAACCCAGTGCGGTGGGATTTTCATCAGACCTTCGAGTGTCAGGAGAAAAATAGTTCCACACTCAGCGAATATAGATAGATCTGTTTGGGGTTGTGTTCAATCCAATTGTGTGTGGGGGGGCTGAATTATCAGGAGTGACAGCCTAAGCACTTTCCCTTCAAAGTGATTTTACAGAAGGTGCCATTTCCCAAGGAAAGTATGCTGGCATCTTTAGTAATGCTGAAAAGGCACGAATGTATCAATTTATTGGTGCTGGTGTTATGAGCTGGAGTCACAAATCATATCCGGATTTTAAGAGTCCCTCACTGCTGCTGTTGGGGAAAGGAACTTTCCTAGGATAAATGAGGCTCTTAAAACTTCTAGAACATTTCTGCAGTTCCCTTGGAGAACCTTGGAGGGTCTTCACAAAAGGTTCTCGCTTCACCTTGCAAAGCCAGAGTAAACATAATGAAAAACAATAGTCTAGTTTTCCTCAATAAAAGGGGCGTGTCTGGGGGGGGCAGATTTGAGCTGGGCTATGTAATTTCAGCTTCCTTAAATAAGGCCTTTGGAAAACTTTGGAGAAGCAAGTGTATGATTTTGGTCTTGGCTCACAACTTTGAAACTTTTTCCCCTTAATGTCTACCAAGGGTTTTCATAACAGATCTCCTCCCTGAACGATGTGTTCCATAGTTAAGTAACAGGCCTGATGCAGGACACCAAATTTTCCAGCTACTTTTACTTTCCAGGGGAGGGTTAAATAGTTCTCTTAATAACTTGAAAGACAAAAAAAAAAAAAAAATTCAAGGTTTACCACAGTTCTTAGTCATAAGTTAAATGTTTTCAACAGTTTGATCAGTTTGAGCCTGCCTCCTAAGGATGAAGCTTGAGGCGTCCAGAGCGATACTCTGTTACAGCCATCCACTCTGTCAGGTGCCATTTGCCAGCTACTACTTAGTTCCACTTGTCACCTGTCACCCATAAATCATCTCAGGAACATCCAGGGTGCTGACTCATGTATCCTCTGTGTTCCCACCACACATATCAATGCTATTTGTAGAGAGTTAGCCAGCATTCCCCTATGGACTTTGCATGGACACTTAAGTAACTGTGTGTGTGTGTGTGTGTGTGTGTGTGTTTTCTTCACTTTAAAAAGCTATGCTTCAAGTGAGCAGGAAGGAGCAGTTTCATTAACAAGGAAACTTAGAATCAATGGCTGTGCCAGATTAATCTTTCCCCTGCTCCACTCTCTCTTGTCAGAGCAGGTTGGCATTGTTCTTTTGTGCCTTTTGCCTGCCTATTAACATGGTCCCCTTCCATATTGAGGGTAAAGCTTTGTGTGTGTGTGTGTGTGTGTGTGTGTACATATGTGACTGAGGATGCACATGTATGTGCAGGTCCATGTATACACACGTGTGTGGAGGTCAGAGGACAACCTCAGGTATAGTTCCGGTGCCACTCACTTTTGTTTTGAAGACAGAATCTCAAAGTTGGCCTGAAATTCACCAGATAGGTTAGGCTGGGTGACTAAGGAGCTCAAGGAATATGGTATGCTCTTGTCTGTCTCCTCAGCAAAGGGAGTACAGACGTGTGCCAACACACCTAACTGTTTTTAAACATGGATTCTGGGGTGGATTGAACCTTCACGTTTGCAAGGCAAGCATTGTGCTGACTGAACTATCAGTCACGCCCTTGATTAGTAAGAAAGTGGGTGAACTCACACTCCCTGCCATTTACATACAGTTCAAGGTTTTGGGATATGTGACAAATCCCAGCTCTCTGTCACTGGCTGAAGGTGACATGTTTCAAACACATTGCATGACTTAACTACCACAGAGATCCTCATAGGACCTTTCTTGACCTTTGTCTCTGTCTCTTCTCTTTCAGGTATCTCAGTGACGAAGAAGACACACACATGTAAGTAGTGCATTTTGTTTCTGTCCCAAGTTTTCTGAAGAGTCGGAATTCGCATATGTGTGGCTGCTGTTGCCCTTCGAACATAAGCCAGTGTTATGTTGGATAGTGATCATACTTTCAACCTGTAGTGGTCAGGTTTGGCACATCTTCACCTGTTCGTACTGAGTGTGTGTTGATGAGAGAGGTCAGGCATATGCTGACGAACTCTGGTGTTCCGAGCCACGAATCTTTAGAGACGCCACGAAACCTAGCTGGGAGGATCGATTACTTACTGCTCACCTCTTATTCTTGATCCTTCTTAGAGGAGTTTCTAGAAAAGCCTGATGTCTTTTAAGCCTCTCTCTCCTTTTCCTTCCCACTAGCTCACAGATGAGGTTGTTTTGTTCTCATGTCTGTGGAGCAGAGACACTGAGGGGGATAGAGGAGCTGCTGAGCAGCCATGGCATGGCCCGTTGGGGCCCTGGTAATGGCATGGGTAGTTTGGTGTGGAACTGTGTGCTGGGTCTATACTCTGTATTCATCCCACTTCTCAGGGTCAGTCGTCTTCATCCACTGCCTCACTCAAACTTCACCACAAGCTTACCAATTCACATCACTGTAAGGCGCTGTGATCTGCAGTGATGTTAGACTGAGCCTTGAACTTCAGGACGGAACACTGTGGTACTGAGACAAGCAGCCAACCTGCGCTGTAGTTGGCCCGTGTATTAGTTAGGCTTTGAATAAATGGAGCATTTAGAATCTGATGAGTATTTTAGACCACAAATATGTGCTACCTATGAGATGTGCTTGGGCATCTTCCTGAGGCGAGCATTGGATCTATTTTTGGCATGACAGAGGAATGACAAGGACATATCCCCACGTTTTTATTCACTCATCTTTTTACATTTTTTAAATTTCCCGTGAATCATTTGGTGGGGGGAAGGAATCAATATCTGTGTAACATAAAATAGTCTCACCAGTCCTCAGTCGGGTCTCAAATCTGCTCTTAGGTTTGTCTGTCTGTCTTTCTGTATTTTTAGAGAAGAACAATGTAAGAAATTAACATTTTTATTTTTAAAAGTCAAAGAAATATCTTGTAATGAGAAGCTGCCTGACATTTAGGGCCCAGTCTTGCAATTCCTCCCATGAGGCTCTCATGGCTCTCCATGGAATGCTTGTTTGAAGTACCATGAGAGGTCTAGCCCAAACTAGATGATGTATGGTCAGGATGGCACCTCCACATTTGCAGTCCCTGTCCCCCACTTCAATGAGGATAGTCTGTGACCCTTGGTTTTTGGGGGGTTGTTCTGTCGTTGTTCTTGTTGTTCTTGCTGTTGTCGGTGCATAATTGAGCTCATGCTGACTGAGAGATTGACAGCGCAGGCCACTGAAGTCCTCTGTATATCCGCAGGGCAGGCATGGTACAGAGAGCTTCCTTGCACAGCCTTGCCCATGAGCTCGTCCCTGGCCTGGAGGGACCCACTCTAGAGGTGGTAAGTAATCCAGTCTTTCTGCTAGCTCCGTCCTGGCCTCTCCCAAGCAGGGGCTGCTAATTGTGCCTACTGTTTATGGTGGTTTGGGGTGTGGACTCCTAGCCACCTAGCAATACACAGAAAGCTACAGACAGTTTGCCTTGTGGTTTGGCTGTTAGATAAGCAGACAAAAGAACCCAGTTCAACTCCACTAGATATGAAGAAAATGCTTCAAATGATGAGATCACAGAAGGCAGAGACCACAGATGTTGTTATTGTATAGACAGATGGTCCATCCTCAAAGACATTCAAGGTATCACCGTCACTGAAAATAATGTATGAGTATATCTAGAAATCCATGGAAAGATTTAGGAGACAAGCAGGAGAGTGGTGACTAGAGAAGGAAAAAAAATGTATACTTCAATAGCAGACAATTTAACCATGGAGGTCTTTCCGCAAAAGCTTACAGAATTTCATCTCTGTCAACCTTAAAATATATAGCTAGAATAGTAGTTTCTTTCTAACCTTAAAGGTCAATCTGGGGTGTCCAACCTTCTGGAACCAATACATGACATTGTCATCTACAAAGTTTGTACTTGAAAACCTCTCAATTTAATTAAGTTATTATCATAATGTTTTAAGTAAGTTTGTGGTTTTGTGGTTTTTATATTGGGCCTTATTTATAGCTACCCTGAGCTGCATGAAGCCTGAGGGTTGCAGGTTGGACACCCTGGAAGACATTAAGCATGAAGTACCTGTAGAAAAACTCAAAGCTCATAACTGTCCTTGACTGAAAGATTTAGGTCAAATGATGTCAGAATGTTTGGGAAAGGGTAAGATGATACTTAACTCTTCTGAGTATGGGAGATGCCCCAGAATAAAATATTCCCATGACAAGTGGAAAGAATAGCACTCAGACAGCAGACACAAGACTGCAAGTGTCCAGAGAGATTTAACTCTTCGAGCTGCATGAGTGTGAGAATCCTCTGTGCCATTGGAACACAGATTGTTTTTGTCACCCGACTTGACAGATAGCCCTTGATGTTTCTTAGTGTCTCTACAGGGCCCACAATGTATGCGAGAAAAGAAAATCAATCAGTTCTTTCTCTAATAGCTATCACCCAAATGATTTCTTCCTTACAGTCCCGTCGAGTTTTCCTTGAAAAAGGAACCGTCCTAACTTGCTTCCCAGTTTTCTCTCTCTTTTTTTTTAAGATGTTAAATTTCAGCTCCTCTTAAATCTTCTTGACATCTGTTCTTCAAGACACTTCACTACCAGTGTAGTCTAAGAAGTCATTTCTGCAATGGCTCAAATTTTTCACTTTGAGCCAAGGTTCTGAAAATGCTGGTCGAACCTTGACCGTATAATGGTTGACAGCTAGAGTCACCCTGAATTAGTTAGTGGTTTCAATCTGAGCTTCCTAACTACCCTCCAAAAGAGATTGTTCAACTTACAAATTAATAAGTATACTATATTATCAGACCAGTGTGTCAAGTTGCATGTGCACTGCTGTGAACTTGAATCATTGTGACACTCAGATGCATGTCAGCATGCATATGCATGCATACACACACACACATGCACACACACACACACACACGCACATACACCCACACACACACATGCACATACACACACACACACACCATAGTTTGGGACAAACTGAGCCATAAATTTCATGAAAGGACATGAGATTGCTAGTCTCCAAGCAGTCCCCAAGAATATTCCTCAGAGAACTGGGCTTCTCCCAAGCACTTGAGGATGCCTAAATGTTATAACTCTACTTGGCTCAGGGAGGAAAGTTAAAATTTGGAGGATTCTCATGTTAAGTCATCATGCCCAAATTGGTTAAGAAATTCATGCACCTGGAATGTTTTTCAATTGTTGATAAGAAATGCTGCTATTTGGTTTTAGAATGTGAACATAAAAAGGCATCATTACTTGTGGGGTAGAGACATCAATTTCACACTGTAGTATGGAATTTCAATTTCATTTTCATGGTGATTACATAGCACACGGATCTGGTTGGACCCTTGTAAGAGTGTGTTCACTTTGGTCTTTCATGGCCGTGTTGTGGTTTCTTTTCCTGATGAAATAATATTGTGTGGATAATATCTTTTTTTCTTGGAATCAACTGCTGCTTTGGTTTTTTAATTGTCAAGGACAACTGGTCATTCACTCCTGACTTCTTGATCTAATTCTGCTTGGACAGTTCTGTATTTACTAAAAATGTTATACAAGGACAAATATGGAGCTGAAAACCTGCAATGGGAAGAGAGTCCAGAGGGGTGGCTCAGTGGTTAAGAGCACTGGCTGCTCTGATTTTCTAGAGGACCCAAGTTTGGTTCCCAGCATTCATATTAGGTGACTCACAACCACTTTTAACTCTGGCTCCAGGGGATCCAACACCGTCTTCTAGACTCCATAGATACCTGCATTCACATGCCCAATGCATACACAGAGAGAAACATGTCCAACACATAAGTGAAAATTTTAAAAACAGAAAACTTTCAACAGATTATACTATCCAGTTGTGAAGATTGATATCATATAATTGTCACCCAATGGAATTAAAATACAACCACCATAAGGCAGGCCCAGAGGACATGGAGAAGGCCCTGAGATTGTGCCAATAACACCTGAGCACTGTCATTTCTTCCTATTGTCATATTTAGTTGTATTTCTTATTCTTCCAGACCAAGCCTGTCCTGCCTCTTTCACTTGCACACAGAGAGATACAAATGTCTAGAAAGTATATGTGACTCAGTGGTGACCAGTCTAAAAAATGTGACTTTCTAATCTCAAGTTGATTTGTTAACTCTCCATATAACCTCCCCTCAAATCCTAACAAAAATATTGTATCCAAATATTCTAAAATATTTTTGGTATTAACACAAATTGCTACTAACAGATAAGTTAGTACAACTTTTCAAGTTTGGATGTAACAGGCTAACACCTAAAATAAATAATTGAAGCACTGTATTATTTATAAGTAGATTCTGATTCTCAACAGTCAAAATATTTTAGCACAAATCTGAACATTTCTTTTATATACCTTTAAGAATGGTTTATTGCATTCATCCAAAATAGAATAGATTAATATATTCACATTTCTTCAATTTGCCTATATTTTATTATTTTGTGTGTTTGAGTAGGGTTTTTGTTTCATTTTGTTTTGTTTTGTTTTTTGCCTGCATGTATATATACACACCACATGCATGCCTTGTGTCCAAAACGGTCAGAAGATGGCTTTGGATCCCCCAGGATTAGAGTTACAGACAGCTGTGAGCTGCCATGTGGGCAGTGGGAATCCACTACTGGGTACTCCGGGTCCTCTGCAGGGGCAGCAATTGTTGCTAATCACTGATCTAACTCTCCAGCCCTGTGTTCACTTTTTATCCCCAGGGATGTGACTTTGAATTTGACTTGATCTCCATCTTTTCTCCTTGGGTCTTTGTGAACCCACAAAATAAACCCAACAATTTGTCACAATTGTTACTATCTACTCAGGAGAACCAAGAACCAGGAAAAGCCTGTTTTCTAGTTTGTTTTCCTTTCCTGGAAGCCCCTCTTTGATTGTAGATTCTCAGCAACCTCAACCTTGAGGTTCACTCACAATCCAGGAAAACCCAGGCACTATTCTTGGCAAAAGTATTGGAGGGTTCTTTAGTGATAGAGTTTGTAGGTTGCCTCGACAACCCAACTGTCACACAGTAATTATTATTTTAAGTGATGGCAGGGTGTTTCATTAGGACGTTAAGATAGGCATGAACTTTCTTTTGAGTGGCCCTCCATTCTCATCACTTGGCTCATTGACAAATAATCCAGAAAAAAAAAAATTGTGCTCATAAAGTAACTGGAAGGTTCATTTGCTAGAGCTATTAGCCATGCCTGCTCTGTGCTTCCTGGTCCTTTACCCTCAAGGACTCCATAGAATGAGAGACCGGGCTGGGATAAGACATGGAAAGCAGGGGCACATAGTCCTGGAAAACAACCCACGATGCAAATATCCACTACATCCATTACAGAAGATTCGACTTATAACCAGAAAGCAAGTTTAGCTGGAGTGTAGGAGAAAAGAAAAGAATTAGACCATCTATACAGGATTCAGATGCTGTGATCAAACATCTGGTAACAACCAAGTAAATGCAATGACTTCACCTGGGACCCTAGAAACTGTCCTTGTTGTTCACCATAACTACCTACTCCCTTCAAGAATGACTAGATGGAAGAAGCCAAGTGTCTGGCATAGACACTCGGGAATGATTTCACTGTTTAGAGTCAGTCTGTGTGGCTACAGCTACACCCTCCTAAGCTGTTCTAAGGCCCATCATATTAAAAATAAATGGACTCTACTTGGCCCTGTGGGTTCTACCAAGACAGACAGTTTTCACAGTCTTAAAACCCAACTTCAGGGTGAGGACCTGTGAAGTCCACAGAAGAGCTGAAAATTCAGTATTTCCATCAGCCATCAAATGCTCTATGTAGAGCTGTACCCACTATTTCCACCCAGGCCTCCTGGTGCTGTTTTTTCTTGGTTAGTACACTCCAGATTCATGAACTGACTTTAGAACAAACGTACTTGCATTCTTTTCTGTCCAGTTTGCTATCTATTGCTTTGATAAACACCATGATCAAAACAACTTGGGAAAAAAACAGTTTATTTGTTTATGCATCCCAAACACAATCAGGGAAGGAACCCAAGACAGGAATCTAGAGGCAAGATTTGAAGCAGAAGCCTGGAGGCTGGTTCCTGGCTTGCTTTCCATGGCTTGTTCAACTTCTTTTTTGTAAACCCCAGGACCACCTCTCCTAGTGTGGCACTGTCCACAATGGTCTGGCCTCTCCCACATCAATCACTAATCAAGAATATGTCCCACAGATTTATCTATAGTCCAATCCAGTGGAGGTATTTCTTCCATTCCCCCTTCCTAGATGACCCTAGTTTGTCTCAAATTGACAAACACCCAATCAGGACACTGTCGTATAACATAGGTTCCAAGAGTGTGTTGAGGTAGTAACTGACTCCTTAAAATTCTTGGAGAAAACAAAACTATCTGGCCTACCAGATACTGGTTGTGGTATCTTAGGTAGATGCAGTACATATTTAATAAACTCTTATACACAATTGGCCTAAACTTAAGAGGCTGTGGAGGAAGCCCAGTTGGTAAGGTGCTTCCCATGAAAGCATGAGAACCTCAGTTCAGATTCCAGGAACCCATGTGTTAAAAACAAACAAAAGCAGGTATGACAATGCACACCTATAATCCTAGTGGAGGAAAGGCAGAGACAGGAGGATGCCTAGGAGTTTTCTGGACAGCCAGTCTAACCAAGTTGGTGATCTCCTGGTTCAGTGAGAAACTCTGTATCAAAAAGTAAGATGGGGAGAGACCAAGGGACACATGTGGTGTTGACCTTTGACCTCCTCACACACATAACCACACAAATACCTACACCAGATGTATGTATGAAAGAGAAAAGGGGGCAGGGGGAAAGAGAGGCTAGTTATCTGTTATGGAAGTCTATGTTACCTTTGATTCAACAATGAGAGCAACACAATAGTGAGAGTAGAAGTGCCCATGGTTGTAGCCAACAGTGGCATACCACTGACTCAGCGCTTCTCAGGCTCTATACCTTGTGTTTCATGCTGACTGTCTTAATCTCCTTTCATCTTCTCATGAGCTCCATTGGCTTTCGCCCTTGCAACAAGTTTCAGACAAGAAAAGGTATCACTTTTCTTGAAGAGTGAATCACTTAGCTTAAAGAAGTCAAAAAGCTTATTTGCTCACCCAGCTGGTCACAGGCAGAGCCGAAACTCAGAATCAGACGGGACTGCCTGCTTCTGTGCGTGGGAGAGCCACACTTGTATCTTTACAATGGACTCATGCTTTGAGCCATTTGGTGAAAGGATCTCTTTGACAGCACTTTGCAAATTTTCGTGCGTTCCATCATGGCCATGGCTTCGTGATGTAGTTATTGTTCCATTCATTCCTGCTCCACAGCTGGAAACTAAGCCACATACACTAGCATGCCCCAAGAACACAGGAGTTAAAGGCAAAGAGCTGTAAAACCAACTGTCTTCATTAGCGTGGTTCTCCAACTCTACAGCAGACAGGAAAGCCAAGCACAACCTAGTTATTGCTATAACTGTCTGAGGCTTTACCACTAAAATCATGTTAGATCTTGGTTGTCCATTGTTATTGTATGTGTATATGCACACGATGTCTATGTTCAGTCCTGTATGCCATGGATTACATGTAGACATTAGAGGGCAACTTTGTACAAACATTTCTCTCCAACCACCTTTGAAGATCTAGGACTCAAGTTGTTAGGCTTATGCAGAAATCTCCTTTACCTACTGAGCCATCTTGTAGGCCCCTGGTGTTTGTTTCTTTGTTGTTGCTGGTTTGGCTTGGGTGGGTTTTTATCCTATAGCTACTTCATGGATAGATAGGCTTTTCCACTTGAAGAACCAGCTTCTTTCAAGACAGGAGAATGTTATTCCTGTCATATAGGAAGGTTCATCTTACCAAGATGGTCTTCTGGCAACTATCCAGCCTTCCCATGTTAAAAGGATTGTGCTTTATCTTTTTAACGTCCTAACCTGATCCTTCAAAGATGATGAGCCCAATATTACTGTTCATACAACTCAGCTGATCTCATGACAAGAACAGCTCTTCTGAGGTTTCTAAGCTTCTAGGAGAGCCAAAGCCCCAACCACTAGCCATGTGCAGTCTGATGTCATGAACTGATGCAAAAAAAAGCCTTTCGTGGCTGTCAGTGCCATGTACAGTCCTCATTCTTCTGGCTCAACTTGATCGTTGATGCTTAACATTCAGGATCCACACAGACAGTGTGATTCAGCGCACTATGGTTTCCTTGAAGCCTCACCCAATCAAGCAAACAATATTGCAGGATCAAATACTTGGAGATTGGAATGTATCTAAAAGATAGGCAGCTGCAGGGTTGGAGAGGTGGCTCACTGATCAAGAGCACTTGCTCTTGCAGAGGATTGGAGTTCCGTTCCCAAAATCACATTGGGCAACTCATATCTGCCTGGAACACCAACATCGAGATATCAACGCCTTCTTCTGGCCTCTATGGGCATCAGTGCACACATGCACAGATGACACACAGACACAAAAATAAAAGTGAAATAAATCTGTTCTTAAAAGAAATCAGCTAGGTTTTGCTGATGTTTAATCCCACCTGAATTTAGGATTTTGTCTGAGTTGTGATATCTACAGGCAAGGAATAAAAATGCAGGAGAAGCAGAGATTGAAGTATGTTTGAAATGTGAAGAAAGCTACAACTGTATATTAACGTAAGCAATTACCCTAAAATTTTACACTAACTTGTGATTGTAATTGCTGCCCATATCTGCACATTGTTACAACTAAGGTTTTCATTTCCCTCTTTCCTTTGACTGCCCAAGCTACCTCCTAATTTAATGTTCTCTATTTGCTTCACTTCCATCTTTGGGCGAATGTTTCTCCTATATAGCAAAAGATGGGTCTTTTCATCTTTTATTGTGTTGACCACCTAAGCATTAATTCTAGCTCTTAATGTCTTAGTCAGCAGCCAAGTGTAATTATTAAAGACAGTTGAGCCAGGCATGGTAACACATACCTGTGATCCCAGAACTTAAGAGGCTGAGGGAAGGAAATAGATTGCTAACAATTTGAAGCAAGCCTGGAAGAAATTGTGAGTTCCAGGCCAGGCTTTACTGCTTAGTGAGATCCTGTCTCAAACAAACAAATAGCTGAGAGATAGATAGATAGATAGATATATAGATATATATATATATAGATAGATAGATAGATAGATAGATAGATAGATAGATAGATAGATAGACAGATAGATAGATTGTTGAACAGAAAATACTAGAATGTGATAGATTATGGCTTACATTCAGTAAAAGAAGTTAACAACCTTTCATTTTCAATCTTTACTTTGGGGATAAAGAAGAGATTTTATGACAGAAAGTCCTGAAACTTAATACCTAACCTAAGGAAGGAAGACAGTCTGCAGAGAAGACAACAGAAATGTCTGGAAGAAGGCCGGCAGGGTTACCAGCAGAAGGGCTCATAATTCCTTTATCTGTGCCTATATCTGCATGAGACCCCATGTACAAAGTTCATCTTGTTCCCTTCCATCTCTAACAGCTTATTCTGCAGGCGGGGAAAACCCTCCTTTTGAAGGTTGCGTGTGTGCGTGCGCGTGTGTACGCTGGAGGATAAACTTGGTCCATGTTTCAAAAACCACCCACCTTGATTTTTGAGACTCTTTCAATAGCCTGGAACTTTCCAAGTAGGCTAAGCTGACTTGCCAGAGATCTCCAGGGGTTTGTCTGTCTCTGCCTCCCCAGCACTGGGAGCATATGCCACTGTGTCTGGCTTGTTATGTGACTTGTGAGGATTGAGCTCAGGTCCTCGATTTTGCAAGGCCAGCACTTTATCGACGGGGTATCTCCCTAGCATTCCTGCCTACCCCCTGATTTGAGAGATTCTTTATAAATAAAAGTGCTTTTAGAAAATGCAAGGACTGGGGGCTGGAGAGATGGCTCAGCGGTTAAGAGCACTGCCTAGTGCTCTTCCAAAGGTCCTGAGTTCAATTCCCAGCAACCACATGGTGGCTCACAACCATCCACAATGTGATCTGGTGCCCTCTTCTGGAATGCAGGTATACATGCAGACAGAGCACACATATGCATAAAATAAATAAAATAAATCTTTAAAAAAAAAAAAAAAGAAAATGCAAGGACTGAGGTTGAGTTTACATACTGTGTTTGAACACCTTGTGGGCTCATCTCACAAGTGAAAGTGATGATCCAAGCTCTACCTAAAACCATGGCCATAAGCATTCTCACTAGGTCGATTGGTGGCTCTGGGCACGATGATGTGGACCCATGTGGCTGGAGTCAACTGTTGCCAAGGAAGGGACGGGCAATGAAAAGGCATGGAGGAGGTTTCCTTTCTCTGGTGACTGACAAGGGTTTACAAAGTACAGTGGCCTGGAAACATTGTTCTCCTGCCTTGTCACTTAGCATCATCTGGATCACATGTTCCCTGCCTCAGTCCCTTCTCTGAACCCAGATAAAACCCTGATCTTTAGACAGAGCTTCCTTTCTGGCTCTTCCTGTGATGGACTATATGGGGAGAATGCTTACTGGGCAGTGAAGATTTCAACCAAAAATGACAGGGCTATTCTGACAGTGGAAAAGGGGCTGTTCCCTTTTGCTCTGTCTCCCCGGATATAAGGTCTAATTGTAAGACCAGTTCATGCCATGTCATTAAAATCAGAGGCATGGAATGAGCCCTGAAGCTTGAAAAATACATATGCACTTTGAATTCCATAGCCAATGGTTCTCCTTGCTTGCTTTCATCCCAGGGCTAATTGGCCAGGGCTCTTATGATACACTGGGAACCTGTGTCTCTCCAGTCCTTTTAACTCAGCTACAAATAGCTTGATAAAAATTTGAACCCCAAATTCCAGATCTTGCTCATGTCTTAGGTAGATGAAGGAAACTGCACTGGGTTAGCCCCTTTTCATCATGCAGAATCTTTCCCTCAAACAACTGGAAAAATGAGGAGAAACTATTTTTCTCACAGTTACATACCTCTTCCGCTCCCTAAAATGGATTTCTATGGTTTCACTTAAAGAATAGGAAGGTCCCAGCAAGGCGTATCCACTCCCTACCCATCCTTTAGAAATCACAAAGTATATTGAGTTCATTTCTGTCTTGTTTAAATCGTGTCTTTTTGGGTTGACAAAACTGAAAATCCATTTCCCTTTCCACCAAGTTCAAGTATTGTCATAACTGTTACCAGCCTTTGCTGTGTTTAGGTGGGATAGTACCAGCACCCCTAGAGATAAGGCAAAAACTAAACTCTGTCCCCTGAGGCCAATGAAATAGCTGTTTGGTCCCTTGTGTAAAACTTCCTAATAACTTAACTGGGCAGCCTGTGGGTCCCTGGAGGGCTTCTCCACGAGAGCGTTCCCTCTCTTTGTTAAGATTGCTTATTAAAAATGATTTTATAATGAAGTTGCCTCAAATAGCAGTTCTTTTCCTGGTTGTCCTTGAAGCCGCAGCAAAGAACCTAGAGACAACTGTCTAGGGTTTTCCTCCTTGTTAAAATGTCTCCGTTAACACGGGTGCTCTTGATTTTTAAGGAGACAGAGTCTAACTGACATGAGTCCCTCTCCACTTGATTATGTCCCTTAACACACTGTGCAAGGCATTATTGGTACCTTAGCTTGTCGAGCAGGCGAGGGAATCGAATTGATCTCCGTTGATTGAGGACATGTTACTCTGCAGTGGAAACCAGACTGTTAAGATTCCCCAGGAGAGCAGAGTGGATAAGAGATGCCCGCTGTCAATCCAGCCCCAACTCAACCAAAACAGTGACTTCCAGTGATCTTGTCTCTTTGGTCTCTGATTTCTCCTATCAACTAACCATTTTCCTGCCATAAGGGATTGTCATGAAGAGAAATCAAGTAACAGTAAAGGCAAGATGGGTCTGGTACAGGTTTATAATCCCAGTACTGGGAATAAGGGAAAAAGGAAGCCCTGGGACTCATTGGCCAGCTAGCCTATTCTATTTGATGGGTTTCAAGTAACACCTAAGAATGATGCCTAAGGTTAACCTCTGGCCTCTGTGTATATGTACACACATGCACCTGCAATATAAATAGGCACACATATATACATAAACATGCATATAAAAATAGTATCATTCTGTGTTAGCTATATTATATGCATTCATAACTTCTTTGTACACATGGTAATTAGGAGATAAACAGGGTTTGGGGTGTTCACACTGTCAGCCTGTCTTTTGTCTGTATGCTGATTTATTTAACAAAAAGAATGGATAAAAGCAGTTGTCTGCAGGTTCACCACTGGGCATACCTGCCTCCAACATGGTTTCCCAGTTGCTACTCGTTCTCAACAAGTGGTTGAGGAAAGAAAAAAGTCATATGAGGTTGTTAGTGACAGACTCATCCTGGAACATTCTCCTCACAGTAGGTAAACTTGTCAGACAGTGAATCTATAGGGTGTTGAGATGCGGCTTGCAGTGTGCATGCAGGAGAATATCAGATGTGGTTCTACAGTGCGCATGCAGGAGAACACCAAAGCAAGAGGCACCCATGTGCATCTTCCAACTGCAGAGATCAGCTCAGAATGACCGAGTATAAAGAATGTGCCTCAAGTAACTGCTTCAGTGTAGTAACCATTTTACTCTCTAAGAATGCCAGAATGCCATATTAGGAACCTTAAATACACACAATATAATTTGTTATACCAGAAGAAAGAACAGAACACAAATTAGCTTAATCCTCTTCTCTGAGACCAAATACTTTTAAAGCATCCTTACATTTAGCAATTGCTGCCTCCCTCTCCCCAATAAGAATAAGCAAGAAGGAAGGTGAAAATCTGTTCTGGCTAGGCATGCTGATGCACACCTTTCACCCTACGCTTGAAAGGCAGAGACTGGCAAATCTCTGTAAGTTCAAGGCCAGCCTGGTCTACATAGTGAGCTCCAGGACATTCAAGACTATATAATGATACTATGTCTGAAAACAAACACAAACACATGCAACAATGTCTCTACAGGTGCATCATGGCATACATATGTATGCACAAGTCAGGAAAGGAGAGAGGGAAGAAGGGAGGGAGGGAGGAAGGGAGGGAACGAAGGGAGATTAGAATATATGTAGATTTTAAGTGTGTGCATGTGTGTATATCTGTACACATAAATGTATGACAAGACCCTTTCCCCACACATTTAGAGCAAATGTTAGCCTTGTTACAGTTATGAGACATAATGGGTGTATTACTTGAAATGGTGTTGCCAGATTTATATTTTCTTACTTTGGAAACAATTGCTACACCCAAAGACTTCTTTAAGCTTCAGCCTTAGAGCTCATTGATTCCAAGTGTCCTTCAGTATCTGTCTCATCATAGTGAGGTCAGATTCTCACCCTGAGTTACAAAAGCATCTAAAAATCTCTATAAAGATGAACTGTGCTATTTCTAATATTATTGGGAGGGTTGAACTCTTAAACACCACTTGTTTTCGTTATTGGTGAGAAATTTCTAATAGCAAAGAGATGAGATTTGCAAGATAAAACAATATTCTCAGTTCCCATCAGTCCAAGTGTAAACGTGAAGAGAAAGCCTCCTATTAGAGAGTTGGCCACCCTTTCCAAGAAGGGGAGGTAGAATATTCTGTCAAGGGAAATTGTCTATCTTTGTCGGGTCTGTTGAGGAAAAAGAGATCTGAAAATGTTAAACCATTTGTGAAGTAGATGTTCTAATAACCCCAAGTTACTTAATTGAATTTCAGGGTAAATTCTAGAAAGAATTTTACTGTTCAAGGTCAGAACATGTAGCTGGCTAGCACCCTTCTGTCTACCTGGTATAGCTTATGTACATGCAATCTTGATTTGGAAGACACAGATGTTTTCAAAGCTGTTGTTAAGGATGGGGAAATGGCTCAATGGGTGAGCTCGTGTCTCCTGAGTGCAAGGAAAAGAATCAGAGTTCGAATCCCAGCACCCAGGTGAAGAAGCCAGTCATGACTCTGTATGTAATCCCAATGCTGTGAAGGGTAGACACAGGAGGCTCACTGGGGCTTGCTTGCTGCCAGCCTGGAGTCTTGAGTGAAAAAGGTAAAGAGTGGCAGAGCAGGACATTTGATTTTCTCCTCTGAACTCTACACATGTGCACAGGTATGCACACCTAAACACAACATGTACACATACCACAGATGCTCAGATGTACAACACACAGCACACACACACACAAACACACACACACACCAAACAGAAGAAAATAAATCATCCACCTCATGTGTGACCTAATACTACCACAGTTTCTGTGGATTCTTCCTTGGAATTCTTTTTTAAATATTCTTTAAGTATCTTGAGTAGCTTCCCTCCCTACTTCTGTTTATAACTTTTTCTTGAATCAAGAAAACAAGAGGAATCAAATTATCCCCTGCAGTATCAATTCCTTGAGTAGAAACCTTGCTTATAAATGAGAGAATGAGACGTGACCCAATAAAAGAATCTATTTTAATTTTAATTTATTTCCTGGTGGCCTTTTATGCCTCCTTAGGCGATGACCTAACCAATTCTTTCTTAACACTGATTTTTTTTTCCTTTCCAAGGTCAAAAAGCACTTTGTAGTTATTGTAACAGGAGAATAAATGGTTCTTTTGCCTGTCACTTAGAGCTGGCCTCTTCATAGAAAATATAAATTCGGGTTTTCTCGGCTTTGCAGTAATTCCTGTCTCATTAGACAGCTATTAGCAGGAAAGATGAGCAGAATGAAGGGAGATGATCTCTGCAGCTCCCAAAGTTGAGTTGTGGGTAGTGATTGTGTGTGGTACCTTCTTTCGTCCCTTCCTTTCCTTTCTTAGATGGAGTCTAACTCACAGTGAGAGAATTAGTTTCCAGGTCATTCCCACTATCTGCTATAGTTTCACAGGGCAACATGCAAGCAAGGTAAAGACTGTTCTAGAAGGCATCAGAACCTAGAGATCTCAAGGGTGGATAGGAAAAGCTGGTTCTGAAATCATGCACATGTACACACAGACACACCACCACCACCACCACCACCCCCTTTCCCGATTCACAGCAGCCCCAGCCCCAAAAGCCAACTACTGATGGATGAACTCTAAAAGTACTTGCCATGGCCTGATTGTGGGAGTTAGTTACCTAATCCCGCCTATAACTGGAGTGATTTGAAAGAGAGGAAGATGTTCTCGTTTTCATTATGGGAGTCACTTGGGGACAGTATCACTTAGAAGAATATGTTTTTATTGCCCTAAATTACTTTACCTGAGAGTCTGTTGGTGTGTTTCTCTTAGGTTAGATTTCTCATGAACAAAATGGCCCATGTGGGTCCCATTTTCACAGTTTTTTCCCAGGGCTTAAACTACTCTAGTGGTCAATGAGTTGGTAGCCATTCTATCCCAGAGTCACAGTTATAAGAGAAAGTTCTAGAAGGGAGTTAGCATGCAATGAAAAACAAACAGAGCCAGTGGAGCTTTGCACAATGGATGATAGCTATACGTGGAGCCCACTGTACAGTATTAGGCGTTGAAAATGTCTGAAAGGAACCCTGCTGACATCAAAGTTGAGCCAGGTGTGCCTCAGTCTGAACCAAGCAAAGTTCTATTCTGGTCTCATCTAAATGGCATTGTGATTCCCAACATCTTTAAATAAATGGGCATGCTCTACATGGAATTCCCTGGAGAATAGATGCGGAGACTCTGAAATTTGAGGGCGTGCTCACAGGAAAAATGCCTGTGAGGAGTAGAAGTGGGTGGGAGGACTGAGATGCCATGCTGTGACAACCTAGATTCAGGAGGTGCTGAGGAAGAACAGAAGTGGTTCCATGTAGATCCAAGATGGATGCACCCTTCTCTGTGTACCAGGCATTCGTGGATGCCTGCTGAACCCAGGGAAGTACAAAATCTTAGACAGCGCAGTTCTCCTAAGGATAAAGCTCAAGGGAACAGCTCAGTCATACAACCTTCAACAATGTACCCTCTGATTGCTCGGAGAATGAAGACGTGGGTGGCACACCCTGTACTCACTACAGAGGGCAAAGTCGGACCTGAAACGTACTTTCTTTAGTTAAGATGGCACACATTTTATTGGCTTAGCTAAGCCTTAAATGAGTACAGTATATGCAAAGCTTCCAAATAAAAGCATACCCAAATCAAAAATGCTGAATTTAAAAAGATTTTTTTTGTGTGTGTGTGTTGAATAAGTGTTTTCCATTAGGATCTCTGGTGCTGGTTGTATGCATTATAAATCATATATGTGCAATCCCATAAAATTCTTTTCTTCTCTACATATGGACATTCCAGAGTGTTAACACTTTTTTCCCAAATATAAAAATAAATAACACATGTCCGATGATTGGAGCTCGTGTAAAATGGATTTGCACAGGAACAAAGAATATGTGGCACTAGCCACCTATTCTGTCTGTCTGTCTGTCTGCTGTCCTGAGATTCAGATACACCACCAAAAGGATTTTTGAAGATTGCACATGTGGACATAGTCTCTCTGTTTAGTGGTTTGTGAGGGTCTCGCCCCTTTGCTTAGCTATTCTCATAAATGAAACCAGAACTGAGTATGAGAGCGTCCATGGCCGTCAGAGAGCCCTTGAGAGCCCCTGATCATGCCCCTCACTGTCTTGTTGAGCAAGCTCCTCAGCAATAATTAGTTAGTGGCAAAGTCGTAACGAGCCTTAGGTGCTGCAGAATTCTGACACAGCCTGTAATCTAGTGCCATCTGACTTTGACCTTGAGAATGGAGACCCACACTATCTTCATAAAGAATTATCTAATGAAGCGTTTCTCTTTCCATGGGATTCAAAGACATCCCCCCTCCATTCCTTTTGCAGGTTTGAAATTGTATGTATCATTGGGAGGGAGCAGGGATAACCTTCAGGAATCATTCTGTCAGTTCTGTCCTCCCATGGTGGGTTTGAGGAATCAAACTTAGGTCCTCAGCCTTTGTAGCAAGCATTTTTACCTGCTGAGCCATCTTACTAGCCCAGCAGATGTTACATTATACAGCCAAAGCCTGTTTGTTTGTTTTCATGTATCCCTGTGATTTCCATAGTCCAAAATATGCCTATTTCCCCAGGGACTAGAAGCCCGAGATGCCATACAGGTCAGGGACAAAGGCTTCCAGTCTCATGGGTGCTGAAATTTCAATGTCTGAACTTCTAGGGTTCAGATGGAATCGGGGTTGATCTAAATGCAATAAAACCTTCTGTGAGTCTCCAGTGTTGCGTTTCGGTACCTGTCCCTTGCAAAG
This sequence comes from Lophiomys imhausi, assembly GCA_907164525.1. Taxonomy (NCBI): domain Eukaryota; kingdom Metazoa; phylum Chordata; class Mammalia; order Rodentia; family Muridae; genus Lophiomys; species Lophiomys imhausi. The sequence continues at coordinate 3,439,011 of CAJQZJ010000220.1, forward strand.
AGAGAGGGCACTGTCACGGAGATAGCAGCGCCATTCAGATGGTCCTTTCCTTTATTCAAAGACAATTCATGGGTTGTAGTTTGCCTGGCCTGAAAGCATCACAGTTCTAACAGCCGCTCCCTGGGAAAATCCCCTGGCCATTTTTTTTTGGAGCTCCCTATGTCTGAGGCCCTGGGAAAGGGATTCCCAAGCTGTTCTGGATGGTACTGGCAGCTGGATCAGTCTGTCCTGGGTATTACCATCACAAGGGCCCAGGAACACAGCATCTTTTCAAGGGGGCAAAATCCCCGAGTCTCGCTCTGGGAAGAGGAATCTCACACATCCAATACCAAGCGAGCCATCTAATCTACCATCAGGCAGAGTATGCCTAACCCCACCCACCCAATTGAATATGGCAGGCATTGTGCAAGGAAGCCTCTGCTTACCACTGGTGTTAAGACTACAATTTACATGCCTTCCATACAGGCATGTAAGGGAAGCTAATGAGCTAAAATATAAAGCCATTGCTATTTTTCAATGAACAGGAAGAATTGGCTCCTTAACTTTTGGGGAGGAGTGAGCAGCTTGGAAAAAAATATATATATATATAAATTTCCTTTCTGGTGTGTGTCTGCCAGGATTTCTGCGAGTGATTCACATGCCTGTCAATTACACGCCCTATGGAGTCCAGCCACTAGGCAGGTATCCAAGAAAGCACAAGTCTGAAAATGCTTCTGTTTTCATGAAATGTGTGACTGTGGAAAGCCTCACATTCTTCCCAAGGAATGGGATGGAGCCTCTGTCCCTGTTGCTGGAGCCAGGAACCATTCTGACATCATGAGATTTTGATCCCAAGTGCCCAGAAGCAAGAAGGCTGGGGTTTGGTTTCTAAATAGTATTCATTTATTTATTTGTTTATATATTTATTTATTTATTGCCTTCTGGTGCATATTACAAAACATAGGCTGGTGTTATAAAACAGGATTTCAAGAGATGAGTCACAGTGTTTGCCTGACGCATTAACAGAGAGTCCTGGTAGAGCAGAGTTTTAGGACTTCCTTTCCCCACAAAAACATCAAAGTCAAAGCCAGGGTAGGGATTTTAACTGATTCCTGCACTGCATGGACTTAGCTTGCATCCCCCACCCCTTGTTGTCCAGGTAAAGCTACAACTCAAAGTGCTGGATTTTGTCCTTCAGTTGTTCAACACTCTAGAAAAGGCAGCTTTTATACACCAGTAAAGTCTAGACTGTTAAAAGTATACCAGATAAGCCGGGCGGTGGTGGCGCACGCCTTTAATCCCAGCACTTGGGAGGCAGAGGCAGGTGGATATCTGTGAGTTCGAGGCCAGCCTGGTCTACAAAGTGAGTCTAGGACAGCCAGAGCTGTTATACAGAGAAACCCTGTCTCGAAAAACGAAAAAAAAAAAAAAAAAGTATACCAGATAGATTTTCTACATGATAATGCTAAGTTGAACAAGTCTTTTTAGAGTACTCAGCTAAGGTTCCCAGAATTACTGATATATTTGGGGAACACCTACAAGCACTGCTCCATGGTGTTTCAAGTTCTATTCCTTTAACTAGATTCATTTCATATTTATAAACTAAAACATCTCAAATTGTTGAATATTTAGTGTTAACAAAAGTGACCTCATCTAGACCTAAGTAATATGAGCATCCAGAAGAAATAGCTAAAAAAAACGGTGTGAACTGGGCCAATCCCTCTTACCCCTGCCTTGCTTAGATACCGATTTAAGCCAATAACAAAGGGGGGAATAAAATTAGATGATGAATGGAGTCTTACTGCAGTCTAGTGTTATACTTGATAATAAATTATTACTTCTTAATAGGTTTGTAATGACAGTTGTGTGGTTGTTCTCAAAAACGATTTCCTAGTTAGAGCTAAAGGCTCCAGGAGTTGGGGGTGAAAAGGCACAGTTAGGGAGAGAGACTCTTTAGTGAGAAAGAGTTGAAAAGAATGAATTCTTCAAGAAGTAAACTGTGAGCCTATCTTGGTGATGCACGCCTTTAATCCTAGCACTTTGAAGGTAGAAGCAGGTGGATCTTGGTGCATTTAAGGCCAGCCTGGTCTACAGAGTGAGTTTTAGAACAGCCAGAGCTATACACAATCTATACATCAGTTTACAGAGTGTGTGTTGATCATTAGCACACAAGCAAGAAAAATTACTTTTTACTTTTTTAAATTATGTTTTATTTTCTTTGAAGTAGATTCTCACCCTATAGTCCAGGCTGGATCCAAACTCATGATTCTCCTCATTCAGCCTCCCAAGTATTGTGATTCCATGTGTGTGTGCCCAGTTAAAAATTCCTTCTTAAAACAAGGTTTCCTGACCTCCATTCCTAGTAGCAAGAGGATATAAGCCTTCATATAGCCCTGTTTTGGAATCTTTTTTTTTTTTAATGTTTTTACTTACTTGTATGTGTGTGTGAATTCTGTCAAGTGTGTGTGTGTGCCAAGACACATGTGTGGCAGTTAGAGGAAAACTTAGGGAGTTAGTTCTTGCCTTCCACGGTATTGAGGCAAAGTCTCCCACTTTGTTTCTGTTATTGTGCTAGGAACCCTAGGTTAGCTGTCCCATGAGCTTTTGAGAGAATCTTCTGTCTTCAGCTCTCATCACTCTGTGGAGGTGCTGGGATCACATACATGTGATTGCTGAGTCTGACTTTTTAAAATAGCTCCCGTGGATCAAAGTCAAGTAGTCAGACTTCCACAGTCCCCTCCGCCATTGTTTTAGAGCATTTCCAATGGTCATACGGTCATAAAAGCTGACATTTGGATGTTGAGTAAACAGTGCTAAACTGGTAGCCTTCATATTCCTTCTGTGACAGAGAACTTTTTTTTTCAGAAAGGGTGTACTGTCCTCTTCTGAGTCAGTTCCATTTGCTTCCAGAACCTTCCAAACTTGGGTCCTTTCCCACTCCTTCCGGCTACCTACAGCTTGTCCTTTAAAACACTCATTAACAGCCTACCCTCTGGGGAACAACTCAGTTTTCTAAATCCAGACCAGTGACTGCATGTCGGGTGTTCATTCTGGGCCATGTGGCCCCAAATCAACTTTTTCTTTATTGAACACTATTCCCAAGTAGTGCGAGAAGTCCCAGAGTGATCTAATTCTGTCGTTGCTATCACCATGAAGCAGGGTCCCAGCATGACTCTCCTCTGGCTTGTGGGGACTTTCTATCCGTAGGCTCAAGTGGAAGTCAAGGCTGAAATGGGTGCACACAGCCGAGGGGTTGAACAAGGACCATCAGGCATTTCATTAACATCTCCAAGAGACCTGTTGCCATTGATGTTCTTTACTAGTAGAGGGCTAGGCTGGTATTTACACAGTAACTTTTTACAGTTGGGAAAAAAAAAAACATTTTTAACAGTTTTACAAAGATCAACACCCTACTTAAAATGAAATGTAATCGTACAAACACATGGAGAAATCAAAAACCTACCAAAGGATTTTATCCTGTTAGTGGAGTATGTGGGGTGACCAGTCTAAAGAAATGGGTCCTCTTTCTCCTGCCTGTCATTCAAAACTAGCTTTTCTGGTCTATTGGAGATGTGTGTGTGTGTGTGTGTGTGTGTGTGTGTATACATATATATAAAGGAATCATTTCATTTATTAATTCAGGAATCCTAATGACTTATTGATGTCCATCTAGGACCTATCATACTTTTCCTCTTCTTCTTCCTCCTCTGTCCCTCTAAGGCAAGCCAGAAAGATAGAAAAGCGCAAAGGTGTGCAATATAAGCACTTTATGTGGGTCCTACTTCCCCACACACCACTGGGACCCCTAGAGATAGATGGCTATGGCAAGTTCAAGAAACACGGTGGAAGAGTAGCGGAGGGCATCTGGGCTGTAGTCCACAGGCATGCAGAGCACAATGTAAGGGTCAGTGTGTGTTTCACCCTGAGTACTCTCCCTCATTCCCTGGTGTCCCTTTAACACCACACATGTGCTACTTGCCTGCTACTGCCCATGAAATCAGAGGACAGCCTCAGATGTCTGTCTTTACCTTTCACTTTGTCTGCTTGTCCGCTGATACACACACTGGACTAGCCCACCTGTGAGCTTCCCAGATCCCCGTGCTTCTTACAATTCCAGATGTATGTTCCCATGCCTGGCTTTTACTGGAGTTCTTTTCATTTCTGACAAATGTGCCTTCCAGCTCACTTACAAGCTGCAATAGCAGTCCTGTTGCTGGCAGATAAAGACAGAGAGGGACATACCTACCCTTTCTAGCTCCCATGGAGACATGTTTAAAGGACCCGACTCTGCTTCTGCTTCTGTAGGACTGGGACCACATTCTGGAGCCCTTGAATGTAGCCAAACCTGACTGGAGGATTATTCCCTAGTGACAGAAGATTCTGCTTCTCCGGCTTCCTTTATGGGATTATGTTCTGTGCCATTGTCCGGAGCTGTTCTGGGATTCCTGCCCAGCAGTTGTCACAGACAGGGTTATTTCTGAGGAGTATTGGCAGAAACATTGTTAGACCCACTAAGGCACCCCATCCAAAATGAACCGAGGAGGAGGGGATGGTCAGGAGGAGGAGATGAATTCACAGGCAGCTCTGCTGCTCACCTAGGCTCTTCTTTCATTATCCAACCTCCGACCTGGCGATCTGAAGACATGGCCTTACACTTTGTTCAGGAAACCCTAGGGGTTTGTGGTTACGAATATCCACGGTGCTGTGTGCCAACCAGTACAGCTCATCCTGCGAGCCACCAGCACTGCAGACACAGGACCCGTATTGCTCACAAATCCCACTATTCAATGGCCTTTCTCTTCTTCTAATTATACCAAGAAGACAGTCTCTGGTGAGCAATAACCTCTCTGTGAAGACTTTGTAGTTGAGCCCCAAACTGAGGGCTTTTCTCTATCCCAGCTTGAGTGTGGTATTTTAATAAATGGTCTCTCAGCCTCCCGGAGTGTTGGCCTATGGCTTTATCTTTTACCGTTCCTATCTTTTGACTCTGTGCCTCATTTGGTTTGGCTTGCCTGGGCAGATGACATACCTGTCCAGCAGATCCCATCCAAACTGCATTGTGTGTGGTTAGGCTATGTTGTTTGTCTTTTCCAATTGGATACTCACATGTTGGTGTTGTGTAATCCAAACTCAGTGATATTCCAAGTACTGAGTTTTGAGAAATTCTGGAAAAAGGAGGAAGTTTCCTATTTCATAGGTTTGATTACAATTTTTTTATTTTAATGAGAACGATCTCAAGGTGGAGTGATTTCAAGATTCCTTTTTGTATGTTTCTTGTAGTGTATTATCCACTCTCGTCATTTTCAGATGTATTTCCTATCTCTCTTGCTAGATTGCAAACGCATTGAAGGAAGCATGGGTGTCTACTTATTTTTGTATGCTTACAAGCTCTTCGAACCATCATCTAATGAAACTAAACAAACTGAGTGTGTAGTGCATGCTTGTAATACCAGCACTCATAGGCTGAGCTGAAAAGGGAGTGGAGATGGTCATGTAGCTCAATGAAAGAGGTCTTGCTTAGTATGTTCAAGGACTTGGGTCGCATCCTTACCACATGAAAGAAAGAGATGGGGAGGCAGGGGGAGGTCCAGCAAGATCGTTCAGGAGGTAAAGGTGCCAGGTGCCAAGCCTGACAAGCTGAGGGGTCCCTGGGATGCAAATGGTAGATGGAAGGAACTGACTCCCACAAGTAGCTGTCCTCTGACCTCCAAACATATGCTATGGCATGTGTGCCCCCTCCCCACATGCATGCATACATACACACACACACACACACACACACACACACACACACACACACACACGAGAGAAAACAAGGACTAGGGAAATGACTCAGTGAGTTCAGCCCCATATAACCTACCATTAATGCTGAGTGGCTATGACAAGCTGCCTTCAATTCCAGCCTGTGAAGGCAGGGATAGGGATCCCAAGAGCAAGCTGGGTAGTGAGACTAACCATGTCAGTAAGTTCTTGGTTTGACTGAGAGAGCCTGCCCTGTTGAGTAAGGGGAAGAGCAATAGAATATGATTCTCCACATCAACTTTTGCCTTCCCACACACACACACATACACATGTGCAGACACCCACACATGCACACTACACACACATATACACACATGCACACCACACTCATGCATACCACACACATACACAGCACACATACACATATACACACGCACAACACATATACATGCATATCACACACACACACACAAAGAATGGAAATAAAATGTAGAGGAGAACTTTAATTAAACAAGAAGCAAGGCAAGTGGGTGCACACAGTGGACTGGGACCTCAGTGGCCCTGAGCCCTCGTCCTTTGTCGTCTGTGTCCTGGTTGTATGGTTTGGGAAATCTCCATCCAGATCTGTTTGTCTGGATTCATGAAGGAAAGATTCCCCAAGCCTCTTCCCTCCTAAATTCTGACTCTCACATCCTCACTTCCAGGTCTTGACTTCAGAGAGCTAGAGCTATTTCAATCTTTATCATCAAATTTTCCCTGTTCCTAAGTTCCAAAACTAGATCATCCAAATTTCTCCAGTTTGGTAGATGATATTGATTTTTTTTAAGCCTCCCATTATATATCTGAAAGAATCTTGAATGAAAGAGTTACTCTAAATCACTAATATTACCATTAAGTATTAAGTTCCTTAGGGGACCGCCTCTTCAATCAACCAGAATGGTTTAATCTATTTTGTTTTAAATTAAAAGACCTGAACAAGTTCAAAATTGAGTAAATGAGAGTTGCAGGAAGCATGGTGTGCATCACTCTTGGACTGGAAGGCCTCCACCAAAAGCATGTGTGAGTGTCTAAGGGCTGCTGTGTCTATGCCTGAGGCTAGGGGTGTTTTTCCTTGCTGTGTAAAATCATATCAAAATTAGTATCCAGAGAGGCAGAGATGTTGAAGGTGGTGAAAAAACTGGTCTACCGTAGAAAACGTTGAGTGGACTGAGTTCATCTTTCTGCATATTGGGTCAGTGCCATTCATTCTATGGTTGGTTAGTTGGTTGATTTGTTTGTCTGGGCAGGCTCTGTACCTCTGAGTTGTCTGTGTGTATGTGGGGGAGGGGTGTTGCATGCATCCCAGCCCTAGCATTTACTTATTGAATCCCTTCTGCACACAAGGTCTTCTTCAAGGTACTGTTGTATGGTGTAGTCCTAGCATTGTCTCTGTCTTTCCTCTGTCCCTAGAGCTTTGAGTCCTTGGAAGCACAAGATAGAGGTTCTTAAAGCATCCTTGTGAGCTTCTGGAAAGAGCTCGCTAGGGGGGTGGGGAAGAGCTCAGGCATAGCTTCCTAGATACCAGGACTGTGCCATGGACAGTCTGGGATCTGTTTCCTTCTGAGTCTTGAGACACATTCTCCAAGACATCATAAACAGGATGAGCTTACAACCTGGAAATACCAGCATGAAACTGAGAGACTCCATCCATTCTCATGATTTTATTCCTTTACATTTTCAAGGTATTAAAAAATATATATCATTGAAGTTTCTACATTCTATGCCCAGTGTTATGCTAACTGTAAAAGACGAAATGTGTGGTAAACAGGGTATTAATTCTCTACTACATCTATAACACGTTATCACAAGCTTGGACTTAGTGCATAGTTATTCTCTTTTCTTCTGTGTGTGTGTGGTAGGGGAGGGGTTGTGTGTGCATGCAGGTGCATGTGCACACGTGTGTGTGGAGGCCAGAGGGCAACTTCACGTGTTGTCCCTAAGGATTATCTGCCTGTTTCTTGAGTCAGGGCCTCTCCCTGGGACCTGTGGCCTGCCAGTCTGCCTAGGCTAGTGACACTCCGTATGCTACGGCTTTTTCCTGAGGGTTCTGGGACTCTAACTCAGCTCTTCATTGGGTCCTGAACCAATTTCACTGGGCTGACACCAGACTGAGTAGGGGATAAGTTCCTTTCGGCGGGTCTAGCTACCTCTTTTCTCTTCTGGTTTCAGAGACCACTGTGTTCCTTGCCTCATAGCCCTCTCCTTCACCTTCGGGGCTGACCCCGTCCACACAGCTTACAGCTTTCACAGTGTGTCTGTCCATCTCTTCCTCTCCTCTTATAAGCACCTCAAGAATCCATAATAATCTGTTTGAAGATATTTAATCATAATCTCCAAATTCCCTTTGCATCGAATACCATATTCACAAGTGCAGAAGTTAGGATGGAGGCAGGGTAGGGAGGCACACTACACGGTGACATTTTCAGCCCCCTGCAACAAAGACACATGCATTTCTGGTTTCAAAGAGCCTAGGCTCCAGTTTCACAGCAAAGAACAAATAGGGGTAGGAGTCCATTTGTTTGTTTCCCTGTTTGCTTACGGTGCTTTATTCTAAATCATACAGTTTCAGGGGAACTGAACGCGTACAGTAAAATGTGGTGATGACGTCTGTTGCATTCAAATTGTGTCAGGGCTAAAAATAAATCCTCCCCTTATAAAATGCTACCTCTCAAACAGAAAGTTAACTGTGCCACCAAACATTTCAGGCTGTAAGCCCGAACTATCACATTATCCGTAGTTCAGCACAAAAAAAGATTACATTGTTTGCAAAAAGAGAAAAGAAAAGAAAAAGAAAACATCCTTGGCCTGGAAACGACTCTGGTCAACAAGTCTGTATGCCTCAGTTTCTTGAGATTAAGGTGACAGGCATCTTAAATCCCACCCCACCCCCACCCCCCATCGCAAAGCTGCAGCTTTCGGAGGGGAGAGGAGAAGCCTAGTCCTTATGGGAAATTCAGCTTCATGGGCTAGGGTCAACTGGCAGGCTCTTTTTCTTATTCAGGGTTTGACTGTCCATAAGCCTCTTAAAGGTTTGGGAATTTCAAAATTGATACACGATGCTCTAGGGTACCCGGGAAGTAAATAAGAAAGCCAATGCAGAAGAGAAGGAATCTGCTGCACATAGCAAGAAATACATGAGAGGCCAAAACTGAGGCAAGATAGCTCAGTAGAGCCCTAGGTGCAGGTGTGGTTGGACCCAAAACTGAGAAACTGCGGTGAAACGGACTGTGTCTTGAAAAACCCTGGAGCTTCCAGAAGATCACTGTGAATTTCTCCTCTGCTTCTGCCACCTATGAGTGAGTGACAAGGTCCTGCTGAGCACCCTCTGAACAAGAAGGTGATAGAATCTGGAGGGTACATGAGGGTACTGTGGTCAGACACTGCAGTGGTTGCCAATCCATGTCCAGCTGATAATGATAGCCTATTTGTGATGGGAGTGGGGTGGTCGCCCAAATCCTTTTCCTTTCAAATTATTATTTTAATGTATTGCTATGAATGCTTTGCCTGGGTGTATGGCAGTTGGCCACAGAGGCCAGAAGAGAGTGTCAGATCCCCTGGAACTGAAATTACAGATGGTTGTGAGTTACCACATTAGTGCTGGGAACCAAACTTGGGTCCTCTGCTGGAGTAGCCGTGGTCCTAACAACTAAGCCGTCTCTCCGGCCCCAAAGGTCTCCCAGTCTCACCCCTCCCTTTTTGTGATGTGTCTTCTTATTCTATGACCCCCCTCATACTAAAAGCTGCTCTTGATTAAACTTTGGGGGAACTGTGGAGAGAGCTCAGTCAGTAAAGTGGTTGCTCTACAAGCATTCAAGACCTGAGTTCAGTCTCCAGAACCCATATGAAAAAAAATCCAAGCATGTGGCATATACCTATAATCCCAGTGCTGGGGCTAGGAAGACAGAAACAGGCAGATCTCTGGAACTTGATGACAGGCCAGTCTATGTAAACTGTGAGTTCTAGGCCAATGAGATACTCTGTCTCAAAAAAAAAAAAAAAGATAAAAAGATAAAGGACTAGGGATGGAGAGACTGCTTATTGGTTAAGAGCACCCTCACAGTGACTCACAACCATTTGCAATTCTAGTTCCAGGGGAACCAATGCCGTCTTTTGACCTCTGTGGGCAAGAGGTACACATGTGGTACATAGACATACATGTAGCCATAAACATAAACATAAAAATAAATGAATCTTCAAAATTTTTAACTAGTTAATTAATTAAAAACAAGATGGACAGTGTTCTGAGAAACAACACTCAAGACTGACCTCTGGCCTACATGTGTGCAGATAGGTGCACACACACATACAAACCATCATTTTGTAAGTATCTGATTTGTGTGACACACATACACACTCAGGCACACACTGCATCCCAAAGCATGACCCTGTATCTGTAGTTCCCGTGCGGCACCGATTTCCCAAGCAAACCCATTTGCCAATCAGTTGAGATTTGTCAGCAGGCTCAGAGGTCATTTCCCCTGACTTGCTAGAAAATTCACTTTCAAAGTAGTTCAGAACGTGCAGAAATGACAGGAACAAAAGCCTGCACGGTAAAGACTGCAGGGGCAAAAGCCAGGGTCACCCAGATCAGGCTTCCAGGCTGAACTCTGGGGATTATGAAATGAGCCCTGTTGTTGGAAACCTGGATGAGCATCAAAGTCTGCCATCATTTTCATTGGCAGGTGCCATGGGTTTGGGTAACACCAGGCAGGATGGGACCATACCAGTGAGCTGCTGAGACAGAGAGACGGTGGAAGGGGTGGGAGCAGGAGGCAGCATGGATCATTTTGCTTTCTGCTAAAACTGGTCCTATTTGTATTGTGGGAAGTAATTAAAACTGCGACCATGTGGTCTGTGTTAAATGTTAAGTGTTTCAAAATAGTTAATATGTTCTGTGCACTAAATGGAAATGTGTCTCTCTACCACCTAATTATGAAGAAGAAGAAAAAAAAAAAACATGGGTGGGATTGGTTTTCTAGCAGGGAAATGAATGTGAAAAAGAAATGTGTCATTTTGAGGGGATTTTGATGGCTTTTTTGGAAGGGCACATATGTAAATTTCGAAATCATCAAGATTAGCCTGGGACTTACCAGTGGGCGGCCGACACTCATATGTATTCCCAGGACCCACCAACCTGCCTCCAGTTAACTCACAAAGCCTATGGCCGTCTTTCACTAAGTTGGCCCATTCTATTTGTGAAGCTATCTGGCTTTTATAAACTTATCCTGCCTGCTCACTAGGAAATCTAGCCTCTCATATTCTCTATTCTTTGCCCCCACCCCCAACTTAGAGTATTAATTATATTTAATAATTTTACAGCTGTACAAACTTGTGCTAAGATAGACTGGATAACTTATACATTATTTCGTTTTCGTAGTTATCGGGCAGCAGAGCGATGTTTTAAATCTAGGTCTGGTTTGCTGCAGATCTCCTATTCTTACCGTGAGTCACCAGCCTTTCGTGCTAGGGGACAGAAGGACTGAGGCTGCCTGCTAACTGGCCAGAGGGACAAACTGGAAAAAATGGAGGGGATGTCTATGTTCAGGGGAGGGTGGCGGAACTGGAAAAAAATGAAGGGAATGTCTGTGTTCAGGGGAGGGCAGTGGAAATCGGTGCGTAAATGATGGAATGAGCTGGAAAGACATCCCTTCCACTGGAGGCTGTGCTTTACTAAACCCGGTTGACCATGGTTATCTCACATCCAGCTATTGACAGCTTTCCACCTGGTGACATGCTTAATGGCCCATGAAATTCTAGCCCTCGGGGCTCAAGCCTGATATTTATGGTTCCCACATAAACCTAAAGTGGACTGTAAATTTATCTCTCTCCGATTTAGGTGACTAAAATGGCTATTCAAGACTCTGAAAGGAATAGTTGACTTTATAGATATGTTATATCAACTTTAACAAAAGATTGCTGTGGAAGGAGGGTGTGGGAAGCTGTTACCAAGTGTGGGGATGCTCCCAGAAGCTTCCGGGAATGGAGGTCTTCTATGCATGAGGGTATCGATGTGATGAGGAAAGGGATACAGATGGGATGGGGTCTTATATCATAGGAAACAGTTGCCTATTTTGGGTAACCCAAATTTATTACATCATAGCAGAAAAGGCAGGAGAATCTGCCAGGCAGCTATAAGGGGAAGTAGTTCAGCAACAGCTTTCTGAGCTCAGAGTCTGCCAAGTGGCTACTGATAAAGCAAGGCAAGAGTGCTGGAGGGTGTCTGGATAGGAGTGGGCTTGTGGAATTGGCCTTGCTGCAGTTGGGTTGATCTCTAGGGCACTTTCCTCACGGGCAAGCAACTGTGTCCTCTATGGCTGGCCTGCATGTTCATTTCTTTTTTCAGACTGGACACATCAAGAGACAGCAGTTTTCTCATCTCTTGGTTCTTTGAGGTGAATGTGCCCGGTATGCAGGGTGTGCCTTCGGCTTCAGCAGCAAGTCTCAACACATGGATTCAGAGAAAAGTCCTGTTTATTTCCATGGAAAGATAGGGCCCTAGAAACAGCCCGTGCCTCCTATTCCCTCCCCAGTCTTAGGCCTTCAACCTTCCTTTCCACAAGCTTCTCTTTATTCCTGCTGATGACAATAGTGGTTGTTAAGGGGTTGCAGTTGGAGGCTAGTGTAGCATGTTGGAGAATGCACAGCCATTGCAGCAGAGGCCCATATTGGAGTCTTGCCTCTTGCTGGTCTCTGTTCTATAACTTGGAGCCTGTGTTGTAACCACTGAGTCTCGATTTTCTAATCTATCAAATGGGGATAAAAATAACACCCAAAACCTTGTGACAAGTGTAAATGATCACTTCTTAAGGATCATTGGAATATACATTGATTTCTAAAACTAGAATGCTTTTTTTTTTTTAAGCAAAGACATGGCAAACTTCCTCCTTTATTTGGAAGATAATTTGCATAAAAATCCAACCAGCACCATATTCTCCTCCCCAAGGGCCTGAGAAAAAAATAGCGAACTCCTCTCTAGGGTCCTACAAATCTGCTGTCCCCTGGTTTCAACTCACAGGAAGAGACAGTGTCCTCTTCCTCCTCCTCTTCCTCTTCCCAGGGCCACTCACACACTGAGAAAGCCTTCTCACCCTCTCTGTGGAATTTCCCCACATCCCCACCCCTAGCTTCTATTTCTGAGTTAACACTCTTGTCAACTTGAACTTGAATCTTGCCTGGGAACAAGAGCAGACAGAAGCACTTCAATCCTGTGCTCTGCCTTGCTCCCATCCCCAGCCTGGGAAGACATTCTTGGACCTCCTTCTCTGAGGCCACTTTGTGAGCTAACTGAAGTTGGGATGCCCTCCTGAGGTGGATGTATAAAAGCCAACAGCAGCCTGAGAGCCAAGGCAGGAGAAGGCAGACATGTTCCTGAGCGACCTCAATAGAGAAAAGCTCCTTTGATCTTCTGGAAATTTCTGAAACCTGTGCTGAGTATTTGTTTGTTTTGTGGCAACTCAACTTTTTTTTTTTTTTTTTTTGAGGCTCTTTCGTGCATGACTGTCATTTTCTCTGTTTAAAAGGAAAATGTGTTTTTTCAGTAATGATACTCACTTTCTGAACCCCAGCACCCGCTTGTAAAGATGCTTTCATCATCAAGATAAAGCTTCTGCTAACTCCAGGCACCCAAAAGATAAAGGCTGTGGCTGCTGCTGGCGACTTGAGCTCAGCTCCCTCCCGGAGTGTGTCAGCGGTGTACGCATGCCTCAAAATGTGTGACCAGAAATCTCTAGATTCAGTTTATGCTCTGGATCCCAGGTGGGGGAGGGTATGCATAAAATCAATATAATGAGCACTCAAAAATGTCAAAACAACAACAACACCAGAACTGCCTTCTCTTGACCAAGATACAGAGTCTGCATCAAGGTGAATCTGCTACCCCTGTGTTTTTGGCGGGACTGGGGGAGCTGGTTCAAACAGCCAGTCCAAAGCAGGGGGAAATGTCCAGGGGCAAGGTAGGGCCTGGGTCAGGAATGATCAGATCTTCTGCAGAAAGTACAAGGTAGTTATGCCTCTTGGCCTCCTTTCTGGCAGATGTATATCAACACCGTAAAACCTGCATTCAGTGTCAGGCTGGTTGACAAGGTCTCAAACAGAATGTTCTGAAGTAGGAAGAGTCACCCATGGCATGTCAGGGCTAAGGTGCTTGGCAGAGTTTTCAGTTACTCAGAAAGTGGTTTGTTTATATTGTGTTTCCCTCCCCCTATATACTGTGTGAGTCCCGGTGTCCCTGCTTTCTGGCGTGTCAGACCCCCTCAAAGTGTAGACATGGCATTCAAAGTCAAGATCTATCTCTCTCCCTCACCCTCCCACCTCCCCTCTCTGTGGCCTGGGAACACAGGAGGAAAGTGTCACATGGTAGGAGCAAGAGTCTTGTATGCCATGGTCTTTTTTTTTTTTCCTGGAAGCAACTGGAAACCAACTTAGTGACACTTAAGTCCTCCACCTGCTCCACCACCATAGCCAGTGGTGTGAGTCAGAATGGTACCAACAGAGCCCTTGGCTGAACAGCCACTAGAGTTGCAGGCTCTGACTTAGAATGGGAAGTGGTGTATGGTGTTCAGAGTCATGGCAACTTGAACTTGGCAGTTCCACTTGCTTCTGAGATTACAAGTGTTTGCTGGCCAAAAGCACCTGTGATGGCATCGACCTCAGAGTGGGATGCGGATTGAGAAAGCATTCTTGGGGAGTTGGCACCAGGCTTGTGCCCTGGTACCAGCTGCAAGGTTAAATGGTTAGTTGTGGCAGAGTTTCCTTTCTCCCTCCTCTGCCTCCCCGTGCTCAACGCAGCTACACCAGGGATTGCTGAGAGCTTCCTCCCTCTATCCCTAAAGGGTTGGGATGCCTACAGGGTGTAAAGGACGATGGCATAGGTCTTCGTTTTCGTCAGAAGAGCAGGCCTCTGCTGTTTAAAAAAAAAAAAAAAAAAAAAAAAGAGCCCTTTCCAAGGTAAAAGGGGACAGATTCTCTTCCTAGAAAGGCTGGTTTTCAGGGAATGGATCTGGTCATATTTCATGACAAAATGCTTCAACATCTGCCCTTCTTAGAACATCCTGTATGTGTTTGTCTCCTATGAGTTGTGACAACCTGGTTTCTGTATTTACTCTGTAAAGTGACTTTTTCCACATCAGTCCTTCTGCAGAAAATTTTACCCTGGGGATGCGAAAGACCAGTTATGATGCTTTCCCATTATTAAAAAATATGAGCTTAAGCCGGGCGTGGTGGCGCACGCCTTTAGTCCCAGCACTCGGGAGGCAGAGGCGGGCGGATCTCTGTGAGTTCGAGGCCAGCCTGGTCTACAAAGTGAGTCCAGGACAGCCAGGGCTACACAGAGAAACCCTGTCTCAAAAAAAAAAAAAATATGAACTTAAACCCAATATTTTGCTAGCCAGAATTTGCAAAGAAAACTATGTATACCAAAGGCTCAATTTCCCTGCCAAGCCTGATGGCCTGAGTTGGATCTCTAAGACCTACATCAAGAAGGGGACTCTAGCAGATTGTCTTCTGATGTCCACATAAATACCTACACACACACACACACACACACACACACACACACACACGCGCACGCACGCACGCACGCACGCGCACGCACACACACACACACATACACGCGCGCGCTAATCTAAAAAGAAGTAAAAACTGGGCTGGAGAGATGGCTCAGCAGTTAAGAGCACTGGCTGCTCTTCCAGAGGTCATGAGTTCAATTCCCAGCAACCACATGGTGGCTCACAACCATCCATAATGAAATCTGGTGCCCTCTTCTGGCCTGCAGATATACCTGCGGACAGAATACTGTATACATAATAAATAAATCTTAAAAAAAAAAAAAGAAGTAAAAACTAAGAACAAAATGAAGTTCAGAAATGGTACAGGCTGAGCATACCTAACCCCCAAAACCCAAAATTTGTGTAGCACAGGATGCCACATCTAGAATATTCCATACCTGACCTCATTGAGATAAAAAGGCAGGCACAGTAAAAATGCTGTATAGAATTACCTATTTATAAGTATATGTAAATATGCACAAAATACCTGAAACCCTGCATAATCCTGATCTCCTGCATTTCAGATACAGTTTCCCCAGCCTGAGCCAGTAGCATCTCCGAACCTAACAAAGTCAGCGTCCACAGCATCTACTACAGTCTGGAAGCTTGAGCGTTTTTACATGTTTAAAATAGAATACAGGGAACTGGGCAGATGAAGACAGAAGGATCGTTGGGGCTTGCTGGCCAGCTGGTCTGGCTGAATCAGTGCCCTCCAAGATCAGAGAGAGACCCTGTCTCAAAAGTATGGTAGAGAGTGACTGAGGAAGACACACAGTGTCAGCTTTTCACCTCCACACACATGTTCCCACATGGACACAAAACGTAGGTGGAACACAGCTTATTACATATGAAAGGTGTTCTGTCTGTTTGTCTTGATTTTTGAGACAGGGTTTCTCAGTACTGGCTGTCCTAGAACTCAATTTGTAGACCAGGCTGGCCTCGAACTCACAGAGATCTGCCTGCTTCTGCCTCCTGAGTATTGGGATTAGAGGCGTGCGCCACTACGCCTAGCTTACATATGAAAGTTTTAATTTACCTGATCTCCTTCAGGATTGTATTCAGAAGACACCTACATCTTCCCTGGTACACAAAT
The DNA here is from genome assembly GCA_907164525.1 of Lophiomys imhausi. Lineage (NCBI taxonomy): Eukaryota > Metazoa > Chordata > Mammalia > Rodentia > Muridae > Lophiomys > Lophiomys imhausi. The sequence goes on from CAJQZJ010000220.1 coordinate 3,455,409, forward strand.
GAGAGACACTGGCCTATAGTGCTCTCCTCCTTCTGCATCTGGCACCTGTGAAGTCATGCCCTTTGACCTCTGCCCTTCATCCTCATTATATAAGCCTTGGTGACCACTCACCTCTCTCCACAGCCACCTGCCCTGGCAACCTGCAGTATCTGCCTCCCTCTTCCTCCTCCTCACCTAATCCCTGAGGCCAACCTACCTGCCTCTGTAGGATGAGCCCACATCCTGAGGACAGCTGTGGTAGACTGAAGGTGATGCCTTGATCATGCCCAGCAAGGGTGAGCAGGACCACAGATAGACTTTATTTAAATAATGGGTGGCCTCTCCAGTAGATTCCTCTCCGTGTCATGTTTTTAAGTACCTTTTGGGCCTAATGCAGTACAGTCTTTCTCTTTTTTTTTTTTTTTTTTTTTTTTTGGTTTTTTGAGACAGGGTTTCTCTGTGTAGCCCTGGCTGTCCTGGACTCACTTTGTAGACCAGGCTGGCCTCGAACTCACAAAGATCCGCCTGCCTCTGCCTCCCAAGTGCTGGGATTAAAGGCGTGCGCCACCACCGCCCGGCTCACAGTCTTTCTCTTTCTGAAAAGTTTTGGTCCTTGGAAAAGCCTCTATGATCAAAACACAGAAAGTACCACAGTCATGATAAGTATTTGAAGGTGATAGCTCAACGCGCTGTTTTCTCTTGGTCTCCCTTCTTGCTTCTCGCTCTTTCCTCAGTACCACAGGCCCTTTGCTCAGTTTGTACAACAACTGTTAGCCATGAACAGTTAGCAATGAACTTGCTAAGTGATTATGCCTAGATCTTCCAGAAGTGGGGCGGGATCCATGAGTCCACACAGCATAGCAGGCTTTACAAGTCTCTTTCTCTCCTAGTTCAACACAACTCCCTGTGGGTTTGAACCTGAGCATGGTTTGGGAGTGCAGAGACTAAGGGCAGAAGCTTGAGCTCTCACGGCATAGGCATATCTAAGCACAAAGGAGCCGTAGAGAAACTCCTAGTAACCAGAGAAACCATGCCTAGAGTTAGTACTCCATACACAGAAAGTTAGCAGCCATGACCGTGGATTGTACTAGAACAAAAGAAACCACCACATGGTCCGTTTTCAAGCCCATACCACAAAAGCAATTTTTAAATGAAAATTCGCACCTTACTAGACTGTTCTTTGTAAATATTTCCTACCACAAGTTACCTGGTTCAAAAACACATGTAGAAGAACATGCTTGCGTGGACGCTGTGATTTCTAGTCTTTGTCTCTTTCTCAGTCCTTAATTAAGTGTGGCAGCCACCCTGAGAAGCTAGTCATTACCCCACTGGGTGAGGAAACGGAGTCCCAGGTAGTTATGTGACTTGCCCAAGCATACGAGCCAGACAGGCCAGGCAGGGTGAGGCTTTCCAGTTTCTGACACCCACACCCCATGCGCAATCCAGCGCCGGCACTGGGACCTTGGCGCAGGAAGTAAAGAAACAAACAAGCAACTATTACATTGCTTTTCATTTCTGAGGAGCAATGGATTCTTCCAGATCAATACCTAGACGCAGGAAAAAAACATATAGTCACAAAATTATTGGGAGAGAGAGGGGAGGCTTGGGCCTAGCAGTCACTCTTGCTGAAATCTCACCTCCACTCTTTAATATCCCTTTATAATGTGTGTGGTCAGATCTTATTCAGCAAAAATGTCATCAGTCTTTCTGGGCACTAGGAACATTCCCTTGTGTTAAGGATCAAAAAAAATGTGATAATATATGGCATGAACTATGATAGATGTGTCCATACATTGAGAAATATGGAAGCTCAGAAGAGGAAAATTTCCCTTTCTGAGGAGAAAGCTTCATGTTCTGCTGACCTCTCCAGTGTTCCTGTTTTGGCTTTATGAGACCACTATGCAACCCAGGCTGGCTGAGGCTTGCAGCAATTCTCCTGTCTCTGCCTCTTGAGTACTGGGATTATGGGTGTGTGCCACCAGTGCCACTATACATAGCTATGGTGACACGGAAATAGAAAATGAGCAGGAGTTACCTCCCTGAGAACACTGGAGAAGATCATTTGATGTGTTCTGATCACTGCATCTATCCTTGGCTTCCAACACCACATTCTCCAGCATCTACAACTTGACAACCTTTGAGCAGCCTCAGCACCTGACAAGTGACTGAGTTTGGGTTCTTGAAGCTGCCTCTGTGATTAAAACACAGAAACTGTCATAGCAGCGTCCTCTGAGGTGTCCATCCCTGTAGTATCTCGGGTCACACAGAAAGTCAAGGCCTTGACAAGGCTTTGGAGAATTCCCAGGGCTGAGGGTATAAGGGGGGGGGGGGGTTGTTCTCCTTTGTTTCTGGTCAGTGTGAAAAAAAATACCACGACCAAAAGCAACTGGGGGAGGAAAAGGGCCATGTCACCTTACAACATGTAGTCCATCATAGAGGAAGGTTAAGGTAGGAGGCAGGACAGGAACCTGGAGGCAGGAGCTGAAACAGAGGCCATAAGGAGGAACACTGCTTAGTATCCTGCTCTCCAGCACTTGCTCAGCTTGCATTTTTATGCAACCCAGGACCACCTACCTGCCCAGGGATGGCACAGCCCACAGTAGACTGAACCCTGCCACATCAATCACTAATGAAGAAAATGCCCTACAGACTTGACTATACAGGACAATCTAATAGAGACATTTTCTCAAGTAAGGTTCCCACTTCCCAGAAAACTCTTGCCTGTGTCAAGTTTACAAAACTAAACAACTAAATAAGTAAATAACCAGTACATATGCTATATTCTCACAGTCATCTCTAACAATACATTTTGGGTTTTACTGATTTATTTCAGAACAATGGATATATATCCTATTTGCATATTATGTGTATAATATGTATGTGTGCATACATGCCCAAACACAGTACTGAGCACTGTGCAGGGTGGAGAAAAAAAGACGCTGATGCCATAAGCTTTACTGATAGTCAGATAGGCAGGATCTAGAAGCACTATAAATTGTGCTTCTGAAGGGGTCTCCCCCATCCTGCTATTTTCTGATCTCTGCAGTTTGAGTGCCGTGAAATTAGACAGGCCTCTGGTGGCCCACTGTAAGACAAGGCTCAGGAGTGACTGAAGTCAGACTCTTAAGTATTCTAGAAGTCAGGTTTATTATCCAAGTGTCTATGTGGTTATGCCTGCACGAAGGCCAGAGTGAAAGGACACACAACTGCTGCCTAACGTGGCCTACTGTATGAAAAGGAAGAAAGAAGATGAGAGTGAGAAGGGCACCACAACGCCATTGAAATTTTTCAGTGTTCATTGTCCAAGTACATTGAGTCACTTGCTAGTAACTAACAAATCTTGGGGACAGAGATATATAGTTTCCAAGTCTCTGGTATTTTGTTGTTGGTGGTGATGGTGATGGTGATGGTGATGGTGATGGTGATGGTGATGGTGATGATGATGATGTGTGCGTGCGTGCGTGCGTGCGTGCGTGCATGCCTGCGTGCGTGCGTGTTGAGGTAGGGTCATACGTAGGCTAAGGTGATCTCAAATCCACAAAACCGATAAGGAGGACCTTTCAATCCTCCTGCCTGGGATCACAGGTGTGCACAACCACACTGGTTCTATGTAGTGCTGGCTACTGAACCCAGAGTTTTGTGTATGTTAGTCAAACATGCTATCAGCTGACCCACATACTCAACTTCTGATTCTAAATGTATATTATATTATATTATATATTATTTAAAGATTCTATAGTTGCCTAAGAGAAAAAGACCATATCCTTGATGCTCCATTGAAAGTGAAGTTTCTCAGAGCTGAATCGAAGGCTCAGTGGTTGAAGAGTGCTTGCTGTTCCAGCATGAGGACCTGAGTTTGGATCCCATCACCCACATAAAAATCCAGACATGGCTATGCATGTACCTGTAACTCAGTGCTGCACGGCTAGAAACAGAAAGATTGATAGAGCTTGCTAGCTGCCAGCCTAGCTCCAGGCTCCATATATGCCTGTCTCAGGGAATAAGGCAGGGAGTAATACAGAAGGACTCTGATATCCTCCTCTGGCCCCCACATGTGTGTTCACAGTTGTACACACCCTGACACAGTCATGTGCACATGCACCATACATGCACACATACAAAATAAATAAATAAAAATAATTCTTCAAAAAGTAAAGGGAATTTCTCTGATCAAGAAGACATTTCAAAAATGCTCTTCTAAGTAGCTGAGACCCTCAGATGCCTCCCTGAAAAAGGAAGTGCCACCCAATGAATGCCATGAGCCTTAGTGTCTGTTACAGCTCTTTCTTGCTTCAGCCTGTCTGTCTCCCACCACTAGCAGGTGTTCAGCCCACTGGCGTAAAAGCCCTGTACCTGCCTGTAGAAGCACTTCCTGGCTGTGCTAAGTTTTTGAAAACTTGGTAAAAATGTCCTCTTCCCTCCATATCCTCCTTTATGGTGAATTGTTAGAGGCTTTAAGGCATCCTCTCAAACTAGTTCCATCTCAATGGATTTTTGTTATTGTTGCTCTTGTTGTTTTTTATTTGCTTGTTTTAAGCCAACAAAGAAAATGGCCAGGCGGTGGTGGCGCACGCCTTTAATCCCAGCACTTGGGAGGCAGAGGCAGGCGGATCTTTGTGAGTTCGAGGCCAGCCTGGTCTACAAAGCGAGTCCAGGACAGCCAGAGATATTCAGAGAAACCCTGTCTCGAAAAACCAAAAAAAAAAAAGAAAATGATGTTGATAGCTTCCATGCTGTTCTTCCAAGGAAGGTGAGAAAAACGCGGACATGCCCAACACTACTCTGGTGTACTTAAGAAGTCTCAGAGAAACCCCTCCAAGTCGCTACACTCTGTCTTGAACCTTCCTTCTCAGCTGTTTTTCCCTCTCACTCTAGAACAGCCAGTAAATGATTTCACACCTTATTGTTTAGCTGCTAAAAGCAACACAGTGAGTCCTCTCAAGGCTGCCTCTTTGCCGTCCAAAAATAAAATGGGCTCATTTTCATGCTAAGCATTCAAAGGCTCCTAGGAATGCTAATGAGAGGCAGAAGAAGGAACAGGAAAAAAGGAGGGTCAGGTTGCACGGTGTCCTGAGCAGGCTCAGCTGAGGCCTGGAAGCTGGAGAGAGTACAGCTAGGCTGAAGATGGTAAGGCAGGCTGACGCAGTCCTCAGCTCTCCCTAACTTTACCTCTGATTCCTGAATCCATGGCTACTCCTGAATCGTCCCTTCAGGAACTTGCTTCCAAGTCAGAATATAAAGCCTCAGGTCCAGGAGATTCTAGGCTATCTTTTGAAATTCAAAACTTAAGTCATTATCAGCAGCAGACTCATCGATTCCACACGTGGTATATTAGAAAGAGTGCCATAGAAGACAACTCATGTAATACTAGATATCATTAACTATCCCAGAAGGTATTAAACGACATCAGTGAGAATCTTTCAGAAGTCTATACACTTTGCACCTACCAGAACAGGAATCCTCATAGAGAAAGCATTACTAACCTTAAATTGCCTGCTCCAAAGTTAAATATCATCTGTTAATCATACTGTTTCCAAGTATTGCTTTTCTTGAGGACAGACTTCTTGAAATCCACATACATACACCCTTGACTGCCATTCATTTATACGCATTGGTTCTACAGATTGTTGGATCCTGACTCATTGGTTCTACTCATTGTTCAAAGGATCATCAAGGAGTCTGGTTTCAAATGTTCATATATTCCAAATAATTACCTGCAGTGGGGCCAATGGCATTTGCTAAAAGAGAAGGAATTTATTAACAACCCTCAGAACTTCGCTGCCTCCTTCCCTGGAAGTTTTCTTCTGTTCTTTTATTCATATGACTTCTAATTTCTTCCCTGAGATATATGGCCCAGTTTGCACAGTGGTCTTCTCAGCCCGGAAGTGTTACCACCACTCAGGTATGATGAATGAATAACTCCTGAGCTAACAACACTCTTTACAGAGGCAACACTCACCCACACCATTTCTCTCAGAGTTAGACTCGTGCGTCACTTTCCTTGACAAGATCTGTGAAGACCCAGGACTCCATGAACAGAATTGCTCCTACACCCTAGCTGCTGCTTACCAAAATAAAATGTGTAAATGGCTGAAGGACTCTTATGTATACAAGCTTTGATGTGCACATAAGACATCATTACCTTTTTATTCAAGCAGATGGACAATGGAAGCGTATCCACTTGGCACAGTTACGGTGAGTTCCTACACACTGAGAATTTGAGACCTTTCTGCGACCATTGCTTTAAACTTGCCCCAGGGTCACTTCTCTGTTCAGGACTCTCTAAGCATGGAAAGGGTGTAGAAGATTTTCAATGCCAGTCACTGACCTTCAGGAAGATACCCTCACTTCATCCCACTTTATGTATTTATTCAGAGTCTGTTCACCAAGTTCCTTCCCATTGCTAGCCCTGCCATGGCCATTGTTCCAAGTTAATTCATAGACAAAGCCTCCTTCTGCAAGCTCACATTCACAAGAAGGAACAGCAAACGTGCCAAGAAGCTTCCCAGGAGATAACTTTACAGAGTAGCAAGTGGTATTAGTGAGAACAAACCAGAGTCTAGCAGAGAGAGTCTGGGGCTGGGGAGAGAAATTTTAGGAGACAGCAGAACTTGATTTGTGTGTGGAAGAACTTTCAACGCTCGGAGAATCTAAGAGAAGTTTCAACTAAGTCAAAGAAACAGCAGGTGAAAAAGACCTTGGGCTAAACATAAATTTGGTTGCTTAATAGGAATGGGGAAAGGCTACAGCCTCTGGAAAAAATATGAATGTAAGAATGTGGCCAGAGGTGACAGTGAGCAGCAACTGAGTCCCATGGAGGCTTGGAGGATCTCCTGAGGCACTGCGATTGTATAATAAGTTCAGCAAGAAGGGACTGGTGGCAGCAACATGGCTGTCACTCATTGAGCACAGGGTACTGGGTTTGAATCATGGCATTTAAAAGCCATGGGAGGGTTGTAGGCCAAGAAGGGAACAGGATGCAGTTTCATGATTTACAATCTTTTTGGTGTGTGTGTGTGTGTGTGTGTGTGTGTGTGCATTCAGAGGGCTACTTGTGGGAGTCAGTTCTCTCCTTCCACCGTGTGGATTGTGGGGAACGAACTTAAGTTTGTCAGGCTTGGTAGCAAGCTTCTTAGCCCAATGAGCCATCTTGCCTACTCTTACATTTACAGTGTTAGAGAACATCTCTTCTGCTATGTTGAGCTGGGTTGAGAAGGAAAGACAGACATGGGATAGGAAGATATTGCAACATCCTAGCTGAGGAATGGTTTTGCCTTTGATTGGTAGCAATGGGAACAGAAAGAATTTGGTAAATTCTGGGTATCTCCTTAAGCTAGAGCCATCAGGACTTGCTGAGAGATAGGCAATTACAGTTCAGGGCCCTAAAATGATTTACCTCAAAGGAAAGAATCTGGGATTGGTGTCAACAAGTACTGGGCATTTAGCAATATAATGAACTGTGATCCTAAAATTCATCCTAAGAAGGCTCTGAGGAAAATATTCTTTTACTTATATTTTATATGTAAGGATCCCCAGGTTCTAAGAAGTTAAGTAATTTACTGCAAATCAAATCACTGCAAATCTTGGGGTGGCAGATAGACTATTACATACAGCATTTGGGAAGCAGAGACAGGAGGAGTAGGAATTCTAGACCAACTGTGACTGTATTACAAGATCCTGTCTCGCAAGATTAAAAAAAAAGAAAAAAGTAGTGAGGATGATAAAGTTAGGACAGGGGCCCAGAAATATTAGACATTGTAACTTACAACCCATTTCTACTATATTAAGGTGTTTCTCAATGCAGCAGAGAGAGAACCTTGAGCACAGACTCAAGGAGGAGTGTCTGTCTCTTCCTCTAACTCACTAATGTCTAATAGGCTCATAGCAGACACAATCATCAACTGCAGATCCCTCCCAGTCCCTTCATTATAAACTAATACTAAGTTAATGCCTTTCTCTCATTACCTGTCCAACCCCTCCCCATATCCTCACACCCAGGTCAGGTGCCACTCAGGTCCTGCCTACTTTAACTATCAGGGACCTAAGGCCCTGAACCCATCTCCGTTCCCTAGATGCTGTTGCAGGAAATTGCTTGTACAGCCCCATGACAACTCTTCTATATTTAGCAGAAGTAGCAATGGTGAAGATCTGTCCAGCTCAATTTTTTTTCCAGTTTCAATGTTGAAAAACCACACAGCCGAGAGGCACATTGGCCTTGACAGTCTCTGAGTGAGCAGGAGGCAGGTTCCTCCATTGCACAGAGGTACCTACTGAAAGCCTTTGCAAAGGGTTACCTACTGAAAGCTGTGCTCTAAACCTACATGGACAACCTTTGTAGAGCAGGGATACTTGAGAAGCTAAATGGTCCCCTCTCCAGCACTATCCCTCCCTCCCAACACACACACACACACACACACACACACACACACACACACACACACA
>CAJQZJ010000220.1:3463839-3478625 GCA_907164525.1 Lophiomys imhausi
ACACACACACACACACACACACACACACACACACACACACACACACACAGAGACTAGCTAGTCCCAGTAGGTTCCTTGATGGTTCTTAATTATTGTTCTAGGAAAGGAAAAGAAGCATGAAGGATTTAGGGAGAAGTGGTCTATTACTTGCTTATGTGTTTCATTGGCAGGCTTGGCACTTGGGTTTTATTTCTTTTCAATGTGGCATGAGAAAGAAATGTGAAGAGTGGCCTAGGGTTTAAAACCGTAGATGACCATGCTGGAGTGAGTATTAAAAAAAAAAAAAAAAAGTGTTACCAAGTACTTCCCATGCTAAAATCATCACCACAGGGCTGCCTACCACTTATCTTTACAGTGGCTTTCGGGAAGAGGTACAGTTTAGCGTGGCTCCAGCCAGCTAAAACCAGATACAGTATGCCCAGCACACTGCCCATGACTGACCCACATCAGTCTGTCACTAAGAGAGAATGAGCAACTAATGAAAAAAATGAACTAAAGAAGAGCAAGGAGAGATGGAGGAATCATTGAAGAAAAATGGGAATTGCCAAGGCGGTAAAGCAATGTGCAGCGTATTAAAAAAAAAAAAAAGAGAGAGAATTTGCAAAAAATAAAAATGATGATTTGCAGTAAACACTTACTTCCAGCCCTCTACTTTCTACCATACAAGCTAGATCAGTCCTTGTCGTGGGAGAAAAAGGGTGTCTGCAAAGGTTTTCCTGAGAGTTCAGAAATAGATATTTGAAGAGGGCTTAGGTTTGCTATTGTTGTTTTTTGAGTGTCTTCCAGTCCCCACCCTCATTTTGAGTTAAAACTTCTGTGGAGGAATATGTTACTTGGTTTAGAAGTGTACTGTCTGGTTTTGGGAGGGGGTGCTTGTTTTTACAAAAGTTTCTTCCAATAAAATGAGTTTTGTGTCCTCTAAGGTAAAAAGTAAAGAAAGAGAAAACCTATATTTTGTTGCAAAGTTTTGGGTGTTTTTTTTTGTAAGTTTAAAATTTTAACATTTATAAATTTTAAAAAGTGTATTTCATAAGTTAATTTGAACCAAATCAAAATGTGGTTAAAACAAGGAAAAGGTTGCCCGTGGCCCCATCACTCAGATGCCGACTGGTGACACCCTGAAGAGAGACTGGAGTAGGTGCATCTGACCATGCTCTGCACAGCTCCAACTGGGCTGCCAAGATCCAGGCTTTCTTTCATGCTCCATGTCGTGACAGACTCTGGCTGTTTCTACAGATACCTGGGTTTCTGTTGCCCAGGAACATAAAGGAGCAGCGATCTTTTAACATTAAATGTCGATCTCCTTGCTGGGAATATTCTTTTCTAAAGATGAGCCCATAGATTCCTAATTCTCCTTTATATCACTATTCCTACAAATATCAAGAAAGCCTTTTCTGATTTTCTGTGTCATAGCAGGAACTCCACCCTGTCACAATATGAGAGCTCACCACCAGATCATTTCTATCCAGGACTTAAAACTTTGAAGGCAAAGATTCTCTTTCTCTAGTCATTTTAGATGGTCTTATAGTATGTTATCTTGGCCACCTTTTAAGCTGAAAGAAAGTAGGATAAGAATAGCTGAAGGGAGAAGGAAAAGAAAAGGATCAGAATTAGAGAAACAGGAAATAGAAGAATCAGCAAAAAAGTTAGTAAAATATTAAAAGAAAGCACCCCCCCCCCATAATTTGCTATGTAGATAGAGTCATGCATATGCATAAGCTGTGGGGAGAAGTCTTCAGTACCCAGTGTTATGATGACTTTTCCTGAAGAGGGAAAAATAAGATTTTCTTATATCTTATAACAAGGTCCTAGTCACACTAAAGAAATATCTTTAAATAAATAAATAGAATATATTTCTGCATACGCATCTAGATGGGCACAGATTTCTGGTCCCTTAACTAAACAAAAGAAATCACATACTAAAGGTTAGTAGGTTGGAAGATAGAAAAATATACATCATCTATGCGTAAAATATGATTATAAAAGTCAGAGAATAGGGGCCAACATGATGGCTCAGTCAGTGAAGGTGCTTGCCACCAAGTCTGATGATCTGAGTCCAGTCCCCAGGACCCACGTGATGGAAGTTGAGAACCCATTCCTGAAATTCCTGAAACCTGTCCTCTGACACAAGCTGTGTGCCCACACCCTCTAGCCCATAAACTACACACACACATAGCGCACACACCTCACAATAATTGCTATTATTGTTATTATTATAATATTATTTATTATTATTATTTTAAGAAATAAGAGAATAGGAGCTAAGAATTTAAATAGCTCAGTAAAAGAATAGTATTTGACTTAAATGCATGAGTTCCCAGCTTCAACTGCTAGCATGGCAAGGAAAAAGGAGGAAAGTCAGAAGATTCATCTTTCAAAACATAAGGTACACATTTATATTTAAAACATTTTTATAAAGAATGAAAAAAATCGACAAAGCTAACAACACACTAAAGAAAAAACACAAGTAACTAAATAGTCCATGAAAGCCGCTCAGCCCCACAGGAACCACAGGGCTAAGTATCCAGGAGCCAACAAGGTAGGGATGCTGCTTAGGCATCTATCAATTCAGGAGGGACTTCAGGAAGTCATTCTAATACCATGTCAAAAACGAATAATGCAGCTTCGCTGGGGATCTGCATTCACGCTCGGAAGATCTATGGCACTGTTTAACCTGGGAATTCTTCCTCCAGTAGGCTATTCCAGGAAACAATTAGAAATGGTGATGTGAGTGCATAGAAAGGCATGTTTATTTAGGAACTATTTACAAATGCCTACAGTTGTGAGCATTCTAAGTGACAGATCCTAGAAAAAGTACCCAATTGTGTCATAGGAAGAAAAACTACTCTTCCATTAAAACAATATTTGAACTGAGCTCTAGCCCCAGCACTACAAAAAGTAATAGTAGAATGTGGGGTGATCTTGCTACGACAGCAGTCACCTCATTGATCGCAGGGGTAGATTCAGCTGATCTGGTTAGCAACCTATGTGGGTGTCCCTTTTCCCACCCTCACACCTCTAAAGATGACCTTCTCCTTTAGAGGAGGACAGGGCTTCAGTCAAGAGTACCCCAGTAACTATGCCTGCCTTCTAGAACCTCCAAGCAAGCATTCTCAAAGGTAGAACATTTACTGTATGGCCATACCACCCTGCAGACACTGGATCTCGTCGAAAAGTCATAAATATGTTCAAAGAATTTTTAATTGCATGAGAAAATACTTTAACAAACAACAGTATGAGAAATCCTATGTACACAATTATCTCAGATGTTTGATGATAAGAATAAGATACATGGGCTGGAGAGGAGTTAAGACTGCTTACTACTCTTGCAGAGGAACCAAGTTTGGATCAAGTGTCTGTAACTCCCGCTCTGGGGGAAATCCAACACCCTCTTCTGGCCTCCATGGGCATATGTACTTACATAGTACATATAAACACAAACATGGATACATACATACACATAAACAAAAATAATAAATAACTCTTAAAAAATAAAGTCATACAGAAAAAAATGTTGGAAAGAACCTGCCCTAGGTGTTAAAAGCAAAGGCATTTGGTTAAGATGCTCCTGCTTGGTGATCTTTTTTTTTTAAATGTCTCTTAGCCTCTTTCTAAATTCTGTGTTTTCAGTCATGCCCATGTATGCTTTTAGGACCCTTTGAAAAGCAAGTAGTTAATGCTAGTACAATTTTTAAAACAACGAACCGATGACAGTGCTCTTCTCCTTGGTGACCTTTGGCTGTGGTCACCTGGATAGCAGGACACATCTAGACTGAGAAGAACTGGGAGCCATCACTTCTTCATCTATGGCAGAGGGTGGGTTGTACCCTCTCCTCCTTTCCGCTAATTTTAACATGTGTGTGTGTGTGTGTGTGTGTGTGTGTGTGTGTGTGTGCGTGTGTGTGCCTGCGTGTGTGTTTGTGTTGCTGCAGCACATGTGTGCAGGTCAGAAGACAGTCCGTGGAGTCAGCTTTCTCCTTTCATCATTGTAGGATTAACCTCAGGTCATCAGGCTTGGCAACCGGAACCTTTACCCTCTGAGCCATCTCACTGCCCTTTCCCTTCTCTTCTTTTCTCTCAGCTCTTAACTGCGTTTAAGGCAAGATCTTCTGAGCATCAGATTCTCCACAGTGATGACTGAAGAATGCACATCTCCTGTCTTAGACAGGGGAGGAAAGGCTGTGCCAGGACAGGCCCAGGCTCTCTAGCTCCCCTTCTTTAAGAAGTGGAGGCTACTATTGAGTATGCACAGAAACAGTTTCACTCCATAGTCCCAGAGTCAATGAAAATCCAAATATATGGAGAGCTGGGAACATGTCTCAGTATGTGGAGAACTGGGAACGTGGCTTGGTAGGCAGAGTGCTTGCTGTGCATGTATGAGGACATGAGCCCACATAAACATTCTAGCTGTGAATAGCCCAGTCTTGTGATCCCAGGACTGGTGAGGTGGAGATAGGGGGATAGCTGGCCACTCTAGCCAAATTAGAAAGCTCCAGGCCAGGGACAAACACTGCTTCAAGATGAAAAGTACCTGAGAAATGATACCAAGCATTGACCTCTGACCTCCATGCACATGTGCAAACAAAAACACACACATGTATACACATATACACAGGGAAAAAAAATCCAAGTATATGGATTATTTTTTCTAGACAAGTTTTCTCTGTGTCGTAGCTCTGACTGTCCTGGACTGCCTTTGTAGACCAGGCTGACCTCAAACTCACAGAGATCCACCTGCCTCTGCCTCTCCAGTGCCGGAATTGAAGGTGTGCGCCACCACACCCCACCAAGTATATGGGTTTTTAATATACCTATCAAGAAATACTTTTAAAAATAGCACAACATTCTGCAGGCTGTATAAACTTAGGGAGTTCATTTAGGAGATGACAAATGTTTGAAAGTGATAACTTCAAAGAGACAGACTCAGTAACCCTTAGCATCAGAGCAGCCTTGATCTGTAGGTGGCTGTCCGGCAGTTCAGCTAAACTAGGTGTTGCCCTGGGTGGAGGACAGCTCATGAGCAAGCTGAGGATATCGTTCAGCCCGACCCAGCGAGCAGTGTTTCCTTTTCACTGAAATTGGAAACAGAACGTAAGAGTGTGCTCTGTAGGGTTCATTCATCCTAACCACCCTACGCTTGTTTCTGTTTCTAAGGAAATGAAAGGCCCCAAGCTCTGATTCATTCCCATCAGGCCACGGAGCTCCTTGGATGAAAGCCGCCCTGTCCAAGGAGCCCAGACTGCTTGTGGAGAAGCCTTCCAACATGAGCTTCCCTCATTAAAGTATGCACTGTCATTTGGTTTCCACAGAACACATTTTCACTCAAAAGACACAAATGGGATTAAAATCAGAGCTACAGGGTAGGGATATAGCTCCATCAGTAAAGAACCTACTCTGTGAATCTACGGACCTGAGTTCAATGCCCAGAGCCAACATTAAAAGGGGGGCAGAGGGCCCCAAAAAGCCAGCATGGTAGCATCCACTTGTACTCCCATGACTAGGGAGGCCAAGACAGGTGGATCCCTGGGGCCACTGGCTAGTCAGCCTAGCCTACCTGACAGGTTCCAAACCAGTGTGAGACCTTCTCTTACAAAACAAGGCAGGCAGCACCAGAGGAATGACTCTCAAAGTTGACCTCTGGCCTCCACATAAACACACACATATGTACCTTCACATAAATATACAAACACAAGCATACACACACTCAAAAAAAAATAGGAAAGAAATGCTTTGTTCCCCCCCCAAAAAAAACCCATAACATCTACAGTCTAACAATTGTAATTTTTTAATGATTCTATTATCAAACATCTCTATTTTTTTAATACCCAGGAACCCAGGAGTTAGGAGAATCTGGCTTTTTAAATTTAACATTGTTTTCTTCAATGTTCATTTTTCTTCTCTTCTTTCCACCAAAATGTCTAATTTATTCTAGTCAGACTGAAACACATAATTCAACAATATGCTACTGTCACCCTAAAGTTTGATGTTCTTTCCACTAAAAATGTAAGTAAAAACATCCTCCAATTTGGTGTTTAGGGAGAGAACTCTATGGGAAGAGTCTAACCTAACAGCCATTCCGAAATTGCAACTGGAGGGCCTGGGTCTTCTTCGTCCTTCCGTTTGCCCTGAGGCTGCACATGGATGGGCGGAGTCATGCAGGCGGCAGCTGGGCCCAGGTGACAGAAGCTATTAAAGGCAGATGGAGGGCCAGGCGAGGCTCCTGGGTTTCATTAGCTGGCTTGTTGTGTGGGAGGCGAACAGTGTCTGAAGGGTTCTGTATTTGCTAGCCAAAATGTTAATCACTCAGAAACAGTGAGAAATTAGTTAGTGAGATGTTTATCAACTATCCAAAGCGAGAGTTGACTCTATGTGAACCGTGGTTCTGGAATAAAAGCCAAAGGCTGTCTCCTGTTCAGCTGAGCCTGGGGGAAAAAATCCTGTCAGAAGTAAGAAAGCAAACACACAGTGAAAGAGAAAGGAAAGCAATCTGAGATTAAATAGGGATGGAGGGGAGGGGAAATACCTAACCTTCAGTAATTATCAAAGAGCTGGGTTCTCTCCAGAGACTAAAAGAATTTGTAACACAATGTATCTCAGAAGACAGATGTCTGGAGTCCCCAACTAATTATTGATTTCCTAGATCATTGAGAGCAGACCCAGCCAGTAGAGGACTATTAGCCCTCGGAGACATTAAATGGGTTTACTATAATCCAACAGGAAGTGATCTGTTGCTGTCTTGTTCTGTTGTTTTGTTTTGATTGGTTGAGGCAGTCTCTATACAGGCCAGGCTGGCCTTCAATTTGCAATCCTCCTGCCTCAGCCTCCCAAGTGCTAGGTAGGACTGCAGACACATACCCACCATTCCTGGCTTGGGAATATTTCTTTTAATGAGTGTGTATATATTTTGTACCTTTGCTTTTAAATTATTCATAAAGTCATAAAGTATTAAAATTATATTTAAACTCCATCGTCATAGAAAAAGAATGATATGATGGAAAGGCTCCCACCTATGTCCTAACCCAGAGATTGTTTTTCTAAAAGGTTGGGATTCCGTTACTCGGGTTTTTAAAGCATATAGTAACATATATGCCTTCAAGTGTCTATAAAGACATAACTGACAGTTCTTTGTTCTGATGAACCTTCAAAATGATATGCTCTTTCCAGTGGTATAGCCCTGAGGACTCAGAGAAAGGATTTGGGAATCATTGGTAAACAATATTTGGATTTCCTCTGTACCATATAAAATCAAATTTCCCTCTAAGTTTTAATGGTAAAATTGCCTTTATATGTGTTTCTCAGGATGGAAGAGAGCTGAAGAAGCTAGTAGAAGGCTTGGAATGCACAACTGATTTCAATCGTGGTTTCTGTTAATTACTTGGCTATTTTAGACAATTCTCTACTTTCACGCCGACATTTTCCCTAATGGAAACCGGGAAGGGTGATAGAGAATCTGAACGTGCGGACTTGTTCTCTAAGCACAGCTACTGAGAGCACCGCCCCCTTTGGCTAATACCCAACTCCTCTCAGCTGGGGTCACATCCTGCCAGCTCACAGGTGCCGGAAGCTTAATTACCTGTGCTTTGAAAGACCTCTGCACTCTCCTACGACGGGGGCCACAGAAGCTGGTGTCACATTATCTTGTTCCGGAAGCAGTCCTTTCACGGAGATCTGGGTGAGGAATTCAGACAGAGATACATTCCAAAGAAGCTGAGCAGAGAGTTTTCTCTCTAGTGTAAGTTAAGGAAAGACTTGGTGATTGGTGAGAAGATGCCCTCCACTTCCATACAAATAACACATATCTCAGAAATAAGGTACTGAAGGGTCTGGAGAGGTGGCACAGACTGCTCTTGCAGGGGACCCAAGTTCCATTCCCATCTGTAATTCCAGCTCCAGAGGGATCCAATGCCTTCTTCTGGCCTCCATAGTCACCTACGCTCAGTGCACGCACACACACAGTGTAATTTAAAATAAAAGACTTTAAAAAAATAAAATGACCAAGTTGGGAATTCATGGAAGGTCATCACAATTCAATATGCCTCATGTCTATATTCTCTTTCTGTTACTGAAAGCACACTGCTGCAGTTTTCTCCACAAGCATATATAATGGAGGTTGGGCCACAGCCCAGTTGATACCATGCTTGCTTAGCATGCACAAAACCCTGATTTCTAGTCCCTAGGACTGCATAAAACTGGGTGTTGTGTCACACCCAACATCATAGAGGCAGACGCAAGAGGGTCAGAAGTTCAAGGCCACTCATGGCTACTTAGCTAGTTGAATGCAACCTGGGCTGCAAGAGAACCTGTGTCAAAACAGATTGTATCATGATGCAGTCTTACACTGTCATTGGACAGGCACTGCTCTGAGTGGTCTCACTGCTGGGGCCTGCACCAGATTTCAGGGATGCCTACACAAAAGTGAAGGCAGCACATTGTAAACCTGACATATTGATTTAAGAAACATGATCCTGGGCTGGAGAGGTGGCTCAGAGGTTAAGAGCACTGGCTGTTCTTCCCAAGGTCCTGAGTTCAATTCCCAGCAACCACATGGTGGCTCACAGCCATCTACATTGAGATCTGCCCGGGCATATATGTAGAGCAAATACTGTATACATAATAAATAAACAAAAAAAAAACGTTTAAAAAAAAAAAGAATAGCTGGATTCTAAAAAAAAAAGAAACATGATCCTTTACTGTAAGAATATATCCTCCACACACTGAAAGTACTTAAGTGTTGCCTTCATTTTGAATGAATGGTAATGGGGATGGTAGCTGGTTTTCTGGTTCATTTTATTTTATTTTATTAACATCTTTATTAAATCAAATTTAACCTTGGTGTCTGAATATTGGCCATCCCACAATTCTATTTCTTTTTCCCTTAACATTTTCCTGGTCTGCAAAATCAAAACTCTGGACCCCGTTCATCTACTGTTAATTCTGACTAAATGCAGGTGGGGTGGGGGAGCAGATAGTCATCATCCTGTTCAGCCCAAAGCATCAGAACCCTCCCCCACCAAAACTTGTTCTTCAGCTAAGGATGGACGGAATGCCTGGTGCTCTTCAGTCATCTCTAGTGTCTAATGAGGTTCTCAGAATTAAGCCCCTTAAAGGTCAAAAAAAAAAAAAAAAGAAGGAAGCAAAAGAAAAGGGAACCTGGGTTATCACTGACTGTGAACATCTTCCTTGCCAGTTAACAGGAAATAAAAATGTGTCCTGTCTCATATTGACATCACTCTCATATTAAAAACAAATCATGTACTATTTATCTGAAACTCAAATGTAACTGGATTTCTGGGTTTTACAGCCAGGACTGCCTGACCCTTTGGAAACTACCTGGGTACTAAAATCTGAATAAAATGAGCCTCTGTGGCTCCATGGCTAATAAGAACATTTCAGCAGTCTTTGGGTTGTCTAGTTTTCCTATCCAAACCTAAGAAATACTTAGGTTCTTGGGTTCTGATAAAAGTGCAACAGAGCCTTCCAGGAAATCGAGAGAGGAGTAAGGCAGGTTAACTTTTCCCCAGTTAGCCTATCTTGAGAGAGTGTCAATGACCAGTGTGCCTGGTCAGCTCCACTGCCCGTCTAGGGAGTACAGGTGCTCCGTGCTCCCCAGTGAGTCTGACCTGAAGTCTGTGGGGGAAAGCAGGGAGGAAAGCCAGGATCCTGTATGGTGTCCTCACCGCACTCTCGGCGGCATGCTGGCATGCTGGCAACACACTTGTTCTTTGCTTCGTTTTTCTGATGTTAAAACTAATACAAAGTTAAAAGCCCTCGTCTTTTTTCCTTTCTTTCTTTCTTCCCCTCTGCTTAACCATTCCACCTGGCAAATGCAGGATTTGCTACCCTAGCACAAAACAAAAGTAATAATAAAAGCATTGAGTGGGCCCGTGACTGCTGTGAAAGTATTTGCAGGGAAATAGACACCTGCTTCTCTGTTAGGGAAATGAGCTGATAGAAGTTGGAGATTGGCAGGAAAGTCAAACTTTGGGTCAGACATCAAGAATGCATTTCATATATGTCTGGGAATGTGATTTTAAAAATTTTTTATGTGAATGTTTGTGCTGTGCATACATGTTCACATGTATGAGGGTGCATGTGTATGTGCTGGCATACACCCAAATGTGTGGTATGCACATATATATGGAGGCCTGAAGTTGATATCAAGTAGCTTCTTTGATTGCTGTCCTTTTTATTTATTGAGGCAGGGTCTCTCACTGAAGCAGAGCTCACTGATTCTGACTAGTTTAGGGTACCAGCTTGTTCCTGGATACCCAGTCTCTGCCTCCTGAGTGTTTGGGTTACAAGCAGCCTCCATGCCTCTCCTTATGTGGGATCTAGAAGTCACACTTGTATGGCAAGTGCTATATCAACTGAACTATCTTCCTACCTTGTTTCTTTTGTTTTATCCATCCATACATCCATCATCTATCTATCTATCTATCTATCTATCTATCTATCTATCTATCTATCTATCTATCTATGATCTGTCTATGTTTATTTTCCCCCAATCACCTCAAGATTGTTACAAAAGTTGTATCTGAGTCAGAAGGGTAGGCAGTGTTTGTTTATTCAAATAAATGAGAGTAAAAAATCAAAATGAGGCACTAAAGCCCATTTTTGTAGTCTGTCGACTCACAATATCCTGAGATATTTGGAACTGAGAGAAGAAGAAAGCTGGGTGGATAAGTTTTCCCCTGACTCAAATGCCATCTCTCACAGTGACATTAGAGTCATATCGCTGCCAGGGCATCAGCTTCTCTCGTCTACATATGAAGGAACTGGCTGTAAGGACTGTGAAGCCAAGTCTCTAAGGAATTAGAGAAGAAGGAATTCCTGAACTACAGTACTCCTCCACTTTCAGGGGCTCAAAGACTGTGAATTAAAAACAACAGCCACATACTTCTTGCTGTAGTTCTGACCTCCAGAGGTCTAAATGCAGCCATTTTTCATGCCTTCCCATCCCCTCCCCTACCTGTCCAGGAGAAGGTCAGTTGGACAACATGCTTGGTCTTTTCCAGGAGCCCAGTGAGCCATCACAGAGGATACCTCTGACCTGGACTCCCTTATGAGCAAGTCATTGTTTCCTTTTGTTTTCAAAGCTGCTCCTCCAGGTTGGATGCTAAATAAGAAGCATTGGGCCATCCAAACCATTTACATGCCAATACAAAGCTGACCTTGCTGCTTTTCTTGAGTTGCTTCTTTTTCTGTTCACCAAGCTCTCCACCACACACACCCCCACCTGTGGGTACTTCCCTATTAGATTCTGTAGCAAACATTGACTTTAGAAACTGTGGTTGGAGCCGGGCGGTGGTGGCGCACGCCTTTAATCCCAGCACTTGGGAGGCAGAGGCAGGCGGATCTTTGCGAGTTCGAGGCCAGCCAGTCTACAAATTGAGTCCAGGACAGCCAGAGATATTCAGAGAAACCCTGTCTCGAAAAACCAAAAAAAAAAAAAAAAAAAAGAAACTGTGGTTGGATGGAAAATATACGCACAAACTGATTCTTCCCTTTGTAACAAGTTAGAGTACAGTGAAAAGATCAGACATTTCCTCTGGGGGGTGTGTGTGTGTGTGTGTGTGTGTGTGTGTGTGTGTGTGTGTGTGACATAGGTACCACAGGACAGGTGTGGAGGTCAGAGAGCAACATTAGGTGTCTGGTGTCAGTTCTCACCTTTACCACATTTGACACAGGATCTCTTTTGGTTCCATGCTTCATACACCAGACTAGCTGGCCTGCAAACTTTGGGGGATGGTCACATCTCTGTCACCTTTCTCACTGGAGGAATGCTGGGATCCCAGATGCTCACTACTATGTCCAAGTTCACATGTGTTCCAGGGATGCAAACAGTTCCTCATGCTTGTGCAGTGAGTCACCTCCCCAGCCCAAGGTTTGATATTTCTAAGGGGATTTTTACATCCTGCGTTCTGGAGCCCACCCTTTCACGTTCTGTGTCTCTTTGTACAGAGGCTTTCCTTTTCTGATGATGAACTCTATAAAAACCCACAGGTTCTCTTTCCCCCTTGCTGACTGAGAAGCACCCAGTAATGTTCCTTTCTCTTCTTGGGTTTGTGGAAACATCGGGGAAGTTAAACTAAGAACTACTCTTGCCTTCCAGAAGCTTTTGTTTGATGTCTCTCCCGGCCATGGCATTAACTTAGACAGATCCTCCTATAAGGCCTGCCACTTACTAGGTCCCTGCTATCCCTAACCTCTCCATCTTTGTTTTGTGAAGCTCTTTTAGCTGTCTCGAGATGGAAAATTACTGGATGACCTGTACCTCTCAGAGGCCTACACCTAGGACATTGCTGGCCTTTGCCCAGATTATGCCACCCATTTGGGATGACCTGATGCTCTTGTGATTCCTCTGGTGACTTGGCCTGGTCCCAGCTGCCTACCCAGTTCTTGCTTGCTCCATCTCCAGACAGCTTACATCAGCGGATCTCACCTCTTCCTGTCTTTCTCTCACATCTTCTCAGTCTTATTCAATATTAACTCACTCATCATATCAGCAAGATAACTTAGTGCCCAAAGTATGCTCTACAGGTGCATCAGAAGCACAGTACCTGCCCTGAAGGATCTTAGACACTCACTGGGAAGACATGCTAAAAAGAAACAAGTCAGCCATCATTAAAAATGCCGGCAAAAGCTATGGAAGAAAGAAACTGGGTGCTGTGAGTGGAGATCATTGGTACTTTTAGAAAAAGTGAGGCCACAGTTAAGTCAATATCTGAAGAATGAGAAATGGAAAACCAGGAGCTGGAAAGATGGCTCGGTCATTTAATGTGCTTAGCTGCTCCTGCAGGGAACATAGGTTCAGTTCTCAACACCCATGTGTCATTTGTCTCTCATAACCATCTGTAACTCCAGTTCTAGAAGATCTGATGCTCCCGTCTGACCTCCAAGGACACTGCGCACACATATGGTACCTGGATGTACATGTAGGCAAAACACCCATACACATAAAATAAAAAAGAGAAAACAACCATAAGAAAAGAGGAATGGGCCGGGCGGTGGTGGCGCACGCCTTTAATCCCAGCACTTGGGAGGCAGAGGCAGGCGGATCTTTGTGAGTTCGAGGCCAGCCTGGTCTACAAAGCGAGTCCAGGACAGCCAGAGATATTCAGAGAAACCCTGTCTCGAAAAACCAAAAAAAAAAAAAACAAACAAAAAAAAAAAAAAGAAAAGAGGAATGGACATGCTTTCCAGACTGTGGGCAGACAGAGTCTGAGAACAAAGCCTTAGTCAGGGAACCTCTCACAGCCTCCCTACCTTCCAGACCCTCCAGCCACACAGGCGTCACTCCCCCTGATAAATGGCCCCCTGATGCCATGGGTCATTCTCCCTTCTGGTTCCCCTCTTCAGACACATGATTTTATACTTTTGTCGTTCACCTCCGTGAAAGATCATTACGAGGCTTGAACTTCACACTTCTTTGCCTTGGGAAGGGCATCCACCCAGGTTCTTCTTCTCCAGGTGCTGAAGAAATGCACACTCCACAGCTCACTGCACATCCTCTGATGTGCGACCCGTGGTGCTAGCTGGGAATGTGGCTCAGTGATGGTGCCTAAAAGTGAACATGCAGCAAACTCAGCCTGAGGACCATTCAGTGACTCGCCCACCCAGCATGGCGCAGCACTGTCAAAGTCATAAGAACTAAAACAAGTCTAAGAAACTGTCACTGTGAAGGCTAAGTAAATTGTGAAGCGTAATTGGTAGTAGATGCGCTGGTGATGGGGACGCCGTGGTAACAGTGGAACTACAGAACAGCAAGGTGTGACACTACAGTGAAGCCATGCAGGGGGTCTACGCTATTTTTGCCACTTCTCTGTAAATCCAAAACCACCATAAGACATTATGTTTGTTTATTTGTTCTTGGCAAAATCTGACTGAACAGCCTGGTTGGCCTGGAACTCACAGAGATCTACCTGCCTCTGCCTCAGGAGCACTGGGATTAAAGTGCTCCTGAGGCAGAGGCAGATCCCACACCCAGCGTGAAGATACTTTTAAAAAGATTTTTATTGGCATATATGAATTATATATGCTGGTATCTATTAATGGGTTTCATTATGGAATTTTCACACATGTATGTAATGTAATTTGATCATATTCATGCCTCATAACCCTGTTTTCTCCCTACCACTCCTGATGATTCTCTTAGCCTCTTCTCAGTGAGTCACTTGCTACTTCCACATCATTCATTCATTCATTCATTTGTTCATTTTTTGGTGGCCCAATAAGTTTCATTAGGGCTGTTTACAGGAGCATGGGATTCATACATTTAGTAGTGGCTACACTACTAAATAAAATGTCTCTCCCTCCCCCAGCAACCATTACGTGACACAGACACTCAGAGAGGAGTGGGGGCCTCATGTGCCCTCCGCCTTCGCAACTGCTATGGCCCATTAAAGATACTTTATTTCAGCTAAATATAAGTGAATACATCCGTGAGGCATGGTTCTTGCCCTTTATAAGCTTGTGTTTCAGCAAAGAGTGCACAATCAAAATAAATACTTATTACAATACAGCCTGAAAAAGGCAATAGTAAGACTGTATAAGTACAAAGGTAGCCCAAGGGAAAGGCTTGATTGCCTCAGATATAGAGAAGGACTCACTGAAGAGGGTAATGTGTAGAGCTGGGTTTTGAAGGATTAATGGCAGCTTGAAGAATGTAGAAGGCAAGGCTAGAAAACGTTAACTAGGACTTGGGAGATGACAGCTGAATTATGCAATTCAATATTCAAAAAGAAGAAGAAGAAGAAGAAGAAGAAGAAGAAGAAGAAGAAGAAGAA
>CAJQZJ010000220.1:3478635-3533194 GCA_907164525.1 Lophiomys imhausi
AAGAAGAAGAAGAAGAAGAAGAAGAAGAAGAAGAAGAAGAAGAAGAAAGAGAAGAGTCGAAGAGTCCTGGGGATGGAACTCAGGTCTGGGGATGGAACTCAGGTCATCAGGTCTGGTGACAAATACCCTCTGAACCATGTCACCAACCCCTCTCCTATAAACTTCAAATCCTCTCTAGCTTACTTCTGATACCAAATATAGTGAGAGAACTGGTTTTCATGCTGTGTAGAGAGCCATGTCAAGGGAAACCCTTATGTGTGCTGCTACGCTCGTGCTGCAGCTGTTTTTAAATATTTTCCATGTATGACTAGATGGATCTTCATATTCAGAACTGTCATTCCAGAGGGCTGGCTGTATATTGGCTAGGATCCCAGTGCCCTGTGAGCTAATCTGCAGGCCCTCTGGTCAGTGCCCACCAAGACTTCTCCTTCCATTTTCCACTGTCTGTTCAGGCTGTTTGATCACCTTAGACTCCACAGTATCCAGGCACAAGGCACAGATTCTAGAGGTACAGAGACCCAGGAACACTCATGGGTTTCAGTTACTAGGATAAAGGGACGTAGGTGCTGAGACAAGAGCTCCATGGTCAGCCATGATTCACTGTCTCTTGGCTGAACAAAGCAGAGTGTCTGCCTGACTCCAGGTTGCAGGTGATTGAAGTTGCTGGAAGGCAGATTACCCCGCCCCCCCCGAGAGAAACTGTGTGCTGTTGACTGAAGTGTCCCAGCACCCCAGAGCCCTTCCCAAGGAGGAGGCGAAAGACCAGCCCTGTAGCCTGCTGCTCTTCAGCCTTAAGTGAACAGAGCAAAGCAGGAGCCTTGGGCAGGACAGTCCTCTTGAAGGTTGGGAGATGGATATGTGGCTGGCCTCCAACACGAAGACAGTTTCTCTAGTTCTCTCTGGGGAGTTTGAACAGGTCCAAGAAGAGAAGGTAGTTAGGATGCAGCTGAAGCAGAGGGAAGATGCAGCTGGGAACTCCATCATGGAGTATCACGCAGCAGCTGGTGGGATCAGGACGCAGAATCTTTGAGTGAGTCTGAGGGTACAAGCCATTCAGTGCCTGGATGGACAGAGAAGCAGAGATGGAGAACACAGCAAGCTTCTGAAGATAAGAATTCCATGGAAATAAGATCAAGAAACAGGAGAGACGGCTCTAAGCTATAAGAACACTTGCTGTACTTGCAGAGGGTATGAATTCACTTTCCAGCACCACAAAAGGCAGCTCACATCCACCTCTAAGTTCCAAGGAATGCATTGCTTTCTTTTGGCCTCCAAAGGCACTGTACACACCTATGCACGTACAGATAAGTACACACACACACACACACACACAATCAAAATCAATAGATACATTCTAAACAGAAAGCAGCCTGGATCCCATGTTTCATGATGCTAGTGACCTGTGAAAGCCCAACTATCTTGTGAAAAGTGGGTAATGACCACAACATTATTGTGGGATGGTGTGGGTACAAGAACATTTTTACAAATCCCTGAGCACTATGGTGGGCACCAAGGTGCTCCATCAACTTTATTCTCAAGAATGTTCTCCTGTGTGTACTAAGTTCCCATGAGAACTACATAAGCCATATTCCCTCATGTATATCCTTGTAGTAACCTTCTCTTAGCTGGGTGAATCTTGGTTCCTTACACATACAAAAAAAAGGAAAGGAGGGCAGGAGGAATGGTTAAGAGCACAGGCTGCTCTTGCAGAGGTCCCAAGTTTAGTTCACAGCAGCCATATCAGACAGCTCACAACCGCCTGTAATTCCAGTGCTTCGGATCCAAAGCATTTCCAAGCACCTGCACACACACACACACACACACACACACACACACACACACACACACACCATAATTAAAACTTGAATTTTTTTTAAACAAAAAAGGCAAGTGAGAAAGCGGGGGAAGGACAAGGAAAGATCCGCCATCCCCAGTATTGACCCTCGTCAGACGTGCATCCACTGTGTTCGGCACAGTCTAATGAGGACCTTGAGCCCCAGGGACTCCTCTCCCTTATTTCCTTGTGAGGACAGCCTGGAAGGTCCTTGCATCCTTAAATGTGTGTGACAGTGCCTCCCACAGCTCAGAAGATTCCTGATTTGAAGAAGGTTGGTTCAAAGAAGCCTAGTCACCTCGATTAAGTTGTGGAGAGCTAGGGTTATGCATGGAGGCAGAGATGGGAGGGCCAAGGCAGAGAACACATGACATCATCTCTATCTCCAAGGTAATATGGGCTCTGGGGAGCCAGGAAGGAAAATGGGAGAGCTCTGGAGATGCAGCCTATATCCTCCTCATCCCCTCAAATGGCTGCAAAGTTCATCTTCCCACTATGAAGCATGAGCATCATCATACTCATTCCTGAGTAAGACAGAGTTGTGGGATACAATGTTCTTCTTCTTTTTCTGTTTATCAGTATATGTGTGTGTATTCGTATGTGTGTGTGTGTGTGTGTGCTACTGTGTGCACATGTATAGGTGGAGGCCAGAGTCAGTATCCTCTTGTATCACTCTTTTTTTTTTTTTTTTTGGGACAGGGTTTCTCTGTGTAGCCCTGGCTGTCCTGAACTCATTTTGTAGACCAGGCTGGCCTCGAACTCGCAGAGATCCGCCTGCCTCTGCCTCCCAAGTGCTGGGATTAAAAGCATGCACCACCACTGCCCAGCTCCACTTCATTTTTTGAGTCAAGGTGTCTCACTGTACCTGGAGCTCACTGATTCAGTTAAACTGGTTGGCCGGGATCCTACAGATCCTCCTGTCTCTGCCTTCCCTACGCTGGGATTCCAGGTTGACCATCTTGCCCAGATTTTTACGTGGATGCTAGGGAATATGAACTTACCCGTGGAGCCACCTTTTTCCTTTCTTTTTTAATAGCATGAACTAATTGTATAAAACTATGTTTCCTTATGATATTGTCGTACATTTAGTTTCTTTTGACCCTTTTCATTTCCACCACAGTTACCAGTTCCTGTGCAAGTTTCCAGAACTTGGTTCTTTGACTCTACAGCAGGATGAATTTGAAAATATATTGATGGATGTGTGTGCTTATATGCAGTGCTGTCTCTTGATTTCTTTCCATTAATACATTGCTAGCAATCACTCCATCACAGTCCATGTAGAAATAGCTTGCTTTTGCTAACACTTGTATGATATTCTACTTCATGGCTACACCGGTAGCTATTTTAGTGGCCACTGGATTCTCTCCAGTTGGAGTCTTGCTAGCATTTACTGTCAGAGAAAATGCATCAATATGACAAGAGAGTCCCAGTGACCCAGTTAAAAGGAGAAGGAAGTGGGAGAGGAGGAACAGAAAGGGGGGGGGGGGGGGGGGGAGAAATTCAAAGGGAAAGAAAAAAAAATTTGATCTAACTAGACTTCATGTAGCTTTCCAGTGTCAAACAATGCCTTATGGGTAGATAACCAAGCCTTGTGCATAATGTTTTATTCCACTACAGAGGGTGTTGTTTTGGGTCCTCCTATCTCAGTCTTGTTGCTGCTGTCTCTGTCTCTTCTCTTTTTTTTTTTTTTTTGTTTTTTTTTTGTTTTTCGAGACAGGGTTTCCCTGAATATCTCTGGCTGTCCTGGACTCGCTTTGTAGACCAGGCTGGCCTCGAACTCACAAAGATCCGCCTGCCTCTGCCTCCCAAGTGCTGGGATTAAAGGCGTGCGCCACCACCGCCCGGCTTTCTGTCTCTTCTCTACCACTCCCTCTCCCCCTGTGTGTGTGTGTGTGTGTGTGTGTGTGTGTTTGCACATGCCTGTAAGCATGCATGAGCAGTCCAGAAAGGAGCACCAGGTTTCCCCCTCTAATGTTTTCTACATTGTAGCCCTTGAGGTAGAGTCTCTCACCGAATCAGAAGCCACCTTCTTAGTGATGCTGACTGGTCAGTGAGCCCCGAGGTCCCCCATTCCCATTCCCCATTGCTGGGGTTATTGCAGGTGCAGCCATGCCTAGCTTCTCATATAGCGGTTCAAGCACAGACTCTCATGCGTGCACAGCAGGCTCTGTGTGAGCCATCCTCCTAGTCCTTGGTGCTCATCTCGTCTTACCTCATTTCTTCCCACCCTTTCCAGTGCCCCAGAATTATATCCTTGTGTCCTACACCAACCACACATGGAAGAATCTCAGTCTTGGAGCAAGGATGTCAGTGGTGACAATGTTAGCCAACAGAATCTCATGTTTCAGATACAGAATACAAGGCACAGCAAAGCTATATTCATTGGGTGACAAAGACTCCGTGATAGGCAAACATATCGCAGACTGGTTATGCTACCTCAAGAAGGACCAACCAATAGATGAACTTTTTGGCAAATTGTTAGACAAATAACACTGACCATCAAAGACAAATAAACACCCCTGAAGTCCTGTCACTCCATGTAATGGTGCTCCCCCTCCGAAGCTTGATAAATTTTTATCCATATGCACATAAGGTCTTAACGAGGGCCTAGAGCAGTATAATTTCATAGGCAAGAACCCAAGCTCTGAGGCAAAGCTGCTTGGAATTACTCTACCACTGGCTATCTGGATCTTCCTTTAAGTTCCCTAAACTGGAATCTGGGAATATGAATAATGTCCATGGCAGGAACATATTGAGGAAAATCAGTTTGATTCAGTATTAAACAGCAAATGCCCAGCAAGTACTAGAAGACTCCAAGCAACAGCTGCTACACTTTTTCATTTTGTTTTCTGATGTGTTGAAGCTTTATTTTATTTCTAATTATACATTTGGGGGGGGTGGATCTATACACATGAGAGTGCAGGGACCTGTAGAGTCTAGAAGATGGTATCCAATCCCCTGGGGCTGGAGTTAGGGGCTGTTGTGAGCCATCCAGTGTGGGCATGTTCATGTTCATGCATGGAGGCCAAAGGTCAACATCAAGGGTATTCTTCAATTACTCTCCACCGCATTTTTTAAATATTTATTTATTTGTTTATTTATTTATTATGTATACAATGTTCTGTCTGCATGTATGCCTACAGGCCAGAAGAGGCACCAGATCTTATTATGGGTGGTTGTGAGCCACCATGTGGTTGCTGGGAATTGAACTCAGGACCTCTAGAAGAACAGCCAGTGTTCTTAACCTCTGAGCCATCTCTCCAGCCCTCCACCGCATTTTTTTGAGACAGGGTCCCTCACTTACTGACTCTGAGGCTCATCAGTTTGGCTAGACTGATTGGCTGATGAGCTTTGTGTATCCACCTGTCTCCACCCTCCAGCACTAGAGTTACAGATGTGGGCCATCATGCCTAGCTTTTTACTGGCCTTTTATGGGGATCAAAACTCAGGTACCGGGCTGGAGAGATGGCTCAGCGGTTAAGAGCACTGGCTGCCCTTCCAGAGGTCATGAGTTCAATTCCCAGCAACCACATGGTGGCTCACAACCATCCATAATGAAATCTGGTGCCCTCTTCTGGCCTGCAGATACACCTGCAGACAGAACACTGTATACATAATAAATAAATCTTTAAAAAAAAAAAAAAAAAAAAAAACTCAGGTACCCATGAATGCATAGCAAACACTTTACTGACAATGCCAGCCCTAGTCACACTTTAAACATTTTTGTTAATCATTTTCACAGTACTATTGTCTAATATAGTGAATTTGTGTGTTAACGTAATTTCAAACTTAGTAAAAATTTGCAAATGTAGTACGGATAATTCCCATGGAGTCTTTAAACATATTCACCAGATTTTTGATATTTCTACCCATTTTCTTCCTCCTACTCACCCGGCATGTAGATACACTGTAACATTGGTATTTCATAGAGATTATGCGTGCACACACACACACACACACACACACACACACACACACACACACTGTGGGTCCTGTAGGCAAGGGGATTATTCCCTTCTCCCATATTTTCTGTGTAGAATTTCTAGGAACATGATATTTCTCTCCCTCCCCACAGGACAGTGATCATATTCAGGGAAGGTGATGTTGGTACAATACTGCTCCCTATCCCACTGTCTGCTTCTGTATTTTTTAAAGGCTTCCTTGAAAAAGCAGGTGTGGGACAGATAATAAATGTGCTCCACAGCCTAATTAGGCCACTTGTTCACCTGGTGACCCCCTTGCTGGAGTCATTCTTCAAAGCTCTGCTCTAACAAGACCCCCCTGCAAGCCTGCGCAGCCTGCTGGCCCCACCTGGCAGAAATAATCCTCATCCTGCAGCTCCCTGCGTGTACTGATGTTGTAGGCCTTCATGTCTTCTGGATGCCATTCACTCTGTCAGCACATGGCACCGTGAGCTTCTCGGGCCTTCGGGGCCTTGCTGGGCAGACGTCAGGTAATTGGTGTTTAGGAGTTGTTTCCTAGAAATGCGTTAGGGGGCTGGAGGCAGAGCTCAGTCGCTTGAGTGCTTGCCTCGTGTTTCTGAAACCTCCGTTCTTTGCTCAGCACCAAGGAAAATGGGTCAGTCTGCAATCTCCGTACTTAGGACATAGAGGCAGGAAGGTCAAAAATTCGATGCCATTCTAAGCTACAGATCAAATTCAGGGCCAGCTCCGGCTACATGAGTCCCTGAGTCAAAAATGACTGACTGACTGAATGAATGAATGAGTGAATGAATAACAAGTCTGACAAACAGAAGCCTCTAGTAGCTTAATTTTAGAGTTTCTGGAAAGTCCATCAGATGAAAGTACCTGAGATTAAGGAGGTGGGGGAAGCGAAGGGGGAAAGGTGGTGCATTTGTTTTAGGGACATCCTAGGGCAAAGATTTGGCCTCCTTCCTTCCTCCCACTAGCTCAAATATTTTTGTCCTCCTTTCACCCCAAAATATTGTAACTGTGGAGAAAATACAGTTATGTGCAGGGGACGTGTGTAGACTAGACCGGGCCGAGGGCCTTGCCTGGGATCCCAGCAAGCACAGCAGCCTTTGGCAGCCCAGGGCTCCTGCCACGTTAGCACACAGTAACTTTCCGTGAGGCTCTGGGCAGCCAGGCAGGGGGCGGAGCTCAGGGCTGTCCCCCTCATCCTTGCTGCAGCCACCCGAGGCCTGGCGCCAGCGTGCCCGGCAATTGCTCCTCCCTGGGCTAACCCGAGAAGCCACAGCCTAGCCCTGAGAACTCTCCAGTGGAATCCAGCTCTTGGTAGGATCTGGTAACTCCCAGAACCTTAAAACCAGAAACGGAGTGCAGTGCAGTTCCCAAGTGTTGCGTCTCCTGTCTCCTAGTCTGCCAGTCAGTCTGTAGATCTCAGCGACTGCTCCATCCTTGGCCCATGCTAGTGCAAGTGTCCCAAACCCCGACACAGCCTAGCCCAGCTCTGCACTGGTTGGGTAGCCCTGTGCACCTTACCCTGCTATTTAATTTTTGTTTTCTTTTGAAAATGCTTACGTAGTATTTGCAGGCTGGCGAGCACTTTTGTTAACTACTTTACAAATGTGAATTCTTTAATCCTCCTAATACCCTAGGGAGTAGGTGGTATTGTTATTTCAACTTTGGGGATCAGGAAACTGAACCGCAGAGTCAAAGTCACTTAAGACAAGATCCCTGCCCTGGATAGCTGACACCATGCTTTCTGTTTCTTTCCCTTGTTCGTGTTCTTTCCTCTTCCTGTTTCTACATTACTTTTACCTACTTTCCTTTCCATTTGACATTTCGTGTCAGTTTTTTGATCTATAAAGATGCTTTAATGTGTCCTGTGTGCTATAGAATATACTCCAGAGCAGTTGAGGGGGCATCGCCTTCTCTAAAAACATTAGAATTTGGTTGAGGGGTGAAACACTTATAGGAGATAGCGAAAGACACCAACCCTGGCGTCTTTGGGTGTTAGAAACGGGAGGGGTTTGTTTAAGGGTGAGGAGTGGTTAGGGAATGTTACTGAAGGTAGCCAGGGCTCTCTTAGAAAATCGAATCCACTCTGGATAAGTGAACAAAGAGGACCCGGCTGTGCATGGTGGCCTCAGTTCGGCTAATGCAAACACAGGCAAGGATGCTTGCTGCCCAACCTCCTGGAAGTCCCTGAAGGAAGGAATGCCCATGGTTCGGATCCTATAGCCCTACCACACAGGGTACTTTTTTGTTGCTCTGCTAGCTCCTGAGTCACAATGAAGAGGTCAAAATAGGTCATTCTTATGCCACAGTCCCCTAGGATTCTCTATGCTAAAGTCAAGATACAGAAAAACATGGGCAGATACCCATGGGGAACCCTATTGTATTGTGTGGAAACTTTTTTTTTTAAGTATTTAAAGAAACATAGGCAAAAATGAAAGGTGGAGAGGGGCATCTCCTTGCAGGCAGACCCCTAGGTTTCAATGCCGTGAGATGCAGTTAGCGAAAGGTACTTATTGGTATTGAGGACCTGGGATTACTAGTGAGTCTCTTGGGTGCCTGCAGTCTTATATTCTTCCCCACCCTCTGTGTATGTGTGTGTGTTGTTTGGTATATGTGCACCTGATTGTGCAGGTACACAAAAACATATATGCCCATATACATATGTATATGCCTATGGGACCAGAGGAAGGCATCGAGTGTCTTCTTTTATTACTGCCCACCTTATCTTCCGAGATAACGAGGGTAAAGCTGACTGTTTAGGCTAGACTAGGTGACCAGCAAGCTCCTAGTATTCACCAGTCTCTCCCCAACACTGAGGATACTGCCATAGGCTGCCATGCCCAAGTTTTTCATAGTTCTGAAATTAAAATCAGCTCCTCTTTTACCACCAGCAGCTGTTACTCACTGAGCCATCTCCCCAGCCCCTTATGATAGTCTCATGAAAAAAAAAATTAAAGGTTTTAGCAAGGCAAAACTCAGTTCTGCTGATCACAGATTCCAAAGTGAGTCTCTATGCTATATGTTATCTGTGAATATAGGTGACTATATTTGTAGCCTCGAGATGCTTCATCCTCAAATTGACCAAATGAAGCCATGAGGGTTGATAACATTGAATTGAATTCAATCTTTGATAGGAGGAAATCAGAACTTGGTTTTCAGAGGAAGATGATCTATTGAGGAATGTGTGTCGACTTTTGTCATTGTTTTATTGCTACAATTATGCTTTAAATCAAAGAAGCCATTACAGTTCAGTCAATTCTGGAGTGCACTTTTCACTATGAGTCATTACGGTAAGCTGCTATCTTTGGACATGATTGCAATTAGGGCTTAGTGAACCACAAGAAGAGACCATCTATGTAGAATGCATTAGCGTACCATGCTCCCATGGAACAAGGTTTAACCTTTTGTACAGCAGTTGGGGTAAAGAAGGTTTTTGAGAACCCCATGAGGACACCTGTCAGGATCTCTCTGGTTCAGGAAACACCCAGTCTATGTTTTGAAGACCAGTCCCTATTTAAGCTGAGCATCTTTGGGCATGTGGCAACAGGAGGTGTTGACACAGGTGTGGGGAAATAATGCTGAGCAGAAAATAAGTCCAAAGAAGTGAAATTTCCATATTGTAGGAATGTTCAGAAGTGACCTTTGGAGAGTTACATGAGTGACTGGGGAGGAAGTTGTTTCTAAAGGTAAAACTCACCAGAGATGACTTCCTACTATCTTGCAATGAGAAAATAAACTTCCTTTGGTGTTTTGTTGATTGACACATGGTCTCATTATGTAGACTTGGCTGTCCTGAAACTCACCATGTAGGTCAGACTAGCCTTGAACTCACAGAGATCCACCTTCTTCTACCTCCTTAGTGCTGAGATTAAAGACATGTGCTATCACGACCAGCCAAGTACTTTACTTTCCATCTCAAATGGAGAGAGAACATCATGAAGAAAATGCATGCATAAAAAACTGTGTCCATATGTTTTAAAGTGAACTGAAGTTTGAGAAAGGCAAATACAGCATGGGGCAAGCACTTTGTCTCCTGATATTTTCATCTAGCACATCAAAGTCTTAAATATCTATTCATCATTCATGAGCATCATTCATGTCACATGTTTGGGTACTACGTTAGGCATAAGAGAGAGGATTAATGCAGAATTAATTGTGTGTATGTGTATGTGTGTGTGTGTTGTGTTGCTATGTAGGGCTATGTAGAGTGTGTATGTGGTATATGTGTGTGTGAGGCATGTATCTGGTGTATAGGGTGTGTGATATATTTGGGTGTGAGGTGTGTGTGGTCTGATGTGTGTACTGTATTTGTGTGGGGTATGTGTGTATGTGTGGTGTGTGTGGATATGTTTGTTTGAGGTTTAAGTGTGTGTGTGTGTTGTGTGTGGGTTTGGGTATGGGTATGTGTGTGGTGTGTGTGTATGTGTGTGTTTGTGGTGTATGTGTATATTTGATGTAAGTATCAGGGAGATATGGGTATGGGGGGATGTGTTTGTGTGGGATGTGTGTCTGTGTTGTCTAGGAATGTAACAAGGCCTGAGGTAGCAATTTATCAAGAGGTAGAACTTTGGAACTGAGAACAGACCATCCACAGTCTACTGCAGAAGGAGTGCTATCAGAACTGTTATGGACAATCTCAATCCCACATGTACTTTTTTTTTCTAGAATACATAATTCCTATATTTTCAAGGTAAAAAAATCAAGGCTAAATTTAATTGGCAACAGTTATACTTTCTTTCCCTCAGCTAAGTAGACAGACATGTAGTCAGGACTAGCTGGATTCCCACCTGCATGACTTACTTATTTAATCTACAAATATTAACGAATGTGCCAGGCACTGTAGTGGGCTCTGGAACTAATCCTGAGCTACCACACCGTCTGCTGGTGATATGGGGGTAAAACAGAGACAGCCCATGGGGAGGCTACCCTGGGCTTACCCTCTCCTGTGTGTGTGTGTGTGTGTGTGTGTGTGTGTGTGTGTGTGTGTGTGTGGTGTACATGTGTGTCTATTCATGTTCACATGTGTACAAGCACACAAAATGAGTGTGGGTACACATGCACAGCTGGGTATGTTCACATGGAGGTCTGAGGCTGTTGTCTAGCGTCTTCCTTGGTCATTCTCCACCTTATTCCCTGAGGTCTTTCGCTGAACCTCCAGTTCACTGATAGGGCTAGTCTGGCTAGCCACTTTCCTTCGGGTTCCCTTATCTCCATATTCTGAGCTCTAGAATTACATGTGGGCTGCCACACCCATGCAGCAGTGAGCCTGGATTCTCATCCTTCTGCTTTCAAAGCATGCACCTTAACCATGGAGCCATCTTCCTGGCCATGTTGTGGGTTTTTTAGTTTGTTCTTGGAAGCAATTTTGTATTGTGAAAGTCTGTGGACCATAGCTGCTGACGACAATGTACTGTTACTACAAGATTTCTGCCAATAGGTAGATTACAGATGCTTCGCCACAGGGGTGGAAGAGCAGATAACAGATGAGGGCTGTGTGTTCATTTTTACCTACAGCAACCATTTTACTCCATGTGACGGGGGACATATCTTGTCCTGTTTTGTGGCCTACCTTAAATAAACAGAGTAAAATGGACTTGGAAAAAAATTGCCTTTTATGTAGAGCATGTCTGCCACAGTAAAAACCTTGCCTGTCATCAAGTCTTCTTCAAGTCATTTTCCCTGATAGCCCACCCAGTTAACTTAGAGAGGTGTTCATGATGCTAGCCTGAGAACAGGGAGGATTCTACAGACCTCTGGATGATCGGGGCTGAACTTGGTTGGAGGTTCCCCAGCCAAAGGATGGGGGCATAGCATGCTCATTCATGTTTGTACAAAAGGTGAACTTATTCCAGGAAAATTAGTTTAATATGGCCTGATAGGCCTTGTTTCCCATGATCTTCCTCTGAAATGTAGTTCTGACATGTATGAGGTCCATTTTGGAGTCAAGTTCAAACCTCTCAAACCCTGTTTCCTCTGAAATACCTCCTGGTCACTCCACCCCGCAGCACCCCTCTGCCTCTTCTCCAAACTTGTCATGTTATTGAACCTTTACATGAACTATAAAGGACATTTTCTAACTTCTTATTTACAAAAGATACCAGTAAACCAGCAAGCAGAACTAAGGAACGGCTCAGTTGGTAGAGTGCTTGCTACACGAGTGTGTGAACATGAAGACCTGAATTTGGGTCTCCAGTACCCACACAGAAAGCTGAGTGTGAAAGCAGACATCTCTACCCAGCACTGAGAAGCAGGGACATGAAGACCTGAATTTGGAT
The DNA here is from genome assembly GCA_907164525.1 of Lophiomys imhausi. Taxonomy (NCBI): domain Eukaryota; kingdom Metazoa; phylum Chordata; class Mammalia; order Rodentia; family Muridae; genus Lophiomys; species Lophiomys imhausi. The sequence continues at coordinate 3,490,686 of CAJQZJ010000220.1, forward strand.
CTCCAGTACCCACATAGAAAGCTGAGTGTGAAAGCAGACATCTCTACTCAGCACTGAGAGGCAGGGACAAGGAGGTCGGTGGGGCTCACTGGCCAGCCAGCCTGACCAATCAGTGGAGGTCCAAATTCTGAAAGAGGCCCTGTTTCAAAATATGAAGTAGAGAATAAAAGACACCTCACACCAACTGCCCATGTGTACAGCGCACACACACACACACACACACACAGGCACGCACGCATGTACACACACATACACACACCATATACACTTGGAATTTCTGGATCCCCACTAACAGCAGTGGTCTTCAAGCAAATGAAAGGGTTCCTGAAAGGTGTAACAGACAAGTTGTAACTAAAAGGCAAGATAAGAGAAATGAGAGGCCTGACAGGCACTGAGGTGGCTTCACAGCCCCACTCTGAAGAAGTACCCAAGGTGTTTGATTGATATTATAAAGACCCAGGCCATAACTACTTATGTGTATACAGGTGTTCATGCATATGTTAAACTAGATGTAAAGAGTTGTTAAGTGCACACACTTACAAAGTTTCATGTATTTTGTAACTCTTTTCATACCGAGTTCTATAAGAGTCATATTGGCCTCTCTTAGGAGCGACAACACATTTGAGAGGAAATAAACACAAATGGCATGGGACTATAAGATCTGGCAGCCCACAGGATGGGGGCAGATGGAGAAGGGAAGGCAGTCATTCCACTCCAGGCAGCTAAGGGTTTCCAGGGCTGGTCTGAGTCCCTTCTTGCTCATTATCAGAAGGGTTTGTCATCTAGAGAACAGGTTGCCATGTGTTGTTAGGAGTTCAGGACAAACAGGTTTCAGCAACACTCAGGGCTTTTGGCAAGCTGAAAACATAAACAGTTTCCTTATGAGCCCGGTTGGCTATCTTGAGCATGCATTCTTCCTTCATGTAACAGAGATTGTTTTTCGGAGGTCTTGCTGGGTGAGTAAATCCTATTTTGGCCCTCTCCTCCCCTGCTGCTGCTGGAACCCCAAGGGCAGCTGGTGTCACCTGCCTTTCGAGATCTGATCCAATAAACTCTAAGTCCCATCCCCTGGCACTGTGGGGAGAACCTTTTATTTTTCGTTTTACACATGTTGCAAGATGAGGGCTAGAGATATGGGCTGGCCGGGGATGAGTTCTATTCCTTCCTATTATTTCTGGCTCCCACATGAAATAGGCAAGTCTTCAGGACCAAGAAAGAGTTGGTCTCAGAGCTCAGCAGAGAAGAGAAGGCACCCTGTGATTCTTTATCTATATCTCCTGACCCCAAATGTTGTAAGCCTCCATGCTTACTCTACTAAAAACACAACATTCAGATCCACCACCTCAGCCACTGGCTTCTACATGAGGATGAAATGGAGAGGACCAGATATGAGGAGCTAATCCAAATCCATGTGAGAGGACACGAGTGGCCATAGGGCCACAATGGTCTGTTTTCAGCACACCTTTGACACTCTGGGAGCCCTGACTAGGCTTCCCTCTTCCTTCCAAGGCCGATTCAGAGTCTGTACCTTTAGCCATTCTTCTCTTGAGATGAGAGTTCATGTCTGTCTGTTCCCTGCAGGACCATGGGAACAGTCTATTTGAGCGCTTACTAGATTTGAGGCGTTATATGCCTGAGGAAGTATATGTGGCTGTTGTGTGTATAATGTCACCTAACCCTCCCGATAGCTATCAGTCTCAAAGATCCATGGACAAAGCTGAGTTTCAGATATTAAGCAACTTCTACAGCTCCCATGACTGCAGTAACAGAGGTAGCTTAGACCTCGGACTGTCAAGTCGGGATAGACCCTGTTCTCTTTTTGCTGAGCCTGGCTGTCCCACTCCCCACAAAGTCCTGTGGAACCCAGCACAGAAGCTGCCGTGTCTTTACAAAGCAGATTATTTGCTTAGCTATATCCCAACTCTTGAATGCTTTGTCAGTTCTGCCTCACTAGTGAACCCTATGGCTGCCTTTTGTGCTTCTTTTTTTCCAAAAAATGCACACAGCCATATGCCAAAAAAAAAAAAAAAAAAAAAAAACCAAAACCAAAACCAACCCCCTTACTTATCCTCCATATTCAACCAGAGCTCCCAAAAGGAGCATTTTTACTTCCTTGCCTAGCTTCTGGAACATTCTTGTTTCCATGTATTTTATCATCTCTCATCCTCTTCCTTCTACAGCCATTGGCTCCAAGTCAGCTCCATCAGTCAAGTGGCCCAGCCTCCAGGCCTGTGCTGCCCTCCTCTTCCTGTCAGTCAACCCTGGCACCTCTCCATGCAGCTAGGTGGAACATGTTCCCCCATAAACCAAACTAGCTAGTGTCCATCCCCAACAGATGCACCTTCTGAACCAAGTACCCAATGGACCTTCAAGGAGAGTACATAGAATCCCATATTTTCCATCTAAATGCCCAAAGTTCATTATAAGAATGACCAAGGGACAGAACATAGTGACACACATACCTTCAGTTCCAGCACTCGGGATGCGGAGGCAGGCAGATCTCCAAGTTCGAGGCCAGCCTGATTTACAGAGCAAGTTCCAGGACAGCCACAGCAGTTACACAGGCAAACCCTGTGTCAAAAAACAAAAACAAAATCAAACTCAAAAAAGAATGACCAAGAAAATGTTGTAGGGGGGGGGGGAGCCAAAGTGCTTGCTTACTTATTAATATACCAAAAAGATGCTAGTTCCCGTTCCTGATGGATCATATACAAATACCACTTTTATGCATTTGCAATGATAGTTCAGATTCAATGTTGTGTTCTTCTCTGGTGTGACCCTGCACATGTCTATCTGAAGGGAAGGGCTGCAAAGTAGTCACAGCAACTTTCCTGCCCCCCAGTACCTTTCCATGAGGGCTTGCTCTCATTTTGGGGGGAGTGTCTATCACTAAACAATGAGATCAAGGGAGAACATTGTTTTCTTTGACATCTTTTCACAGTCCTCATAACCCTGATCTTAACCCCGAATCCAGACAATAAGTTTGATCTCTATGGCCACTCACTGTCTTTCATTTCAGTAACTTTTGAGGTGTTTTGTTTTGTTTTTTGAAATCCTCAAGAGACATTCTGTTGAGCCAGGGACCCTGGAGGGCATTTCACAGAGAGATGTCTGTGGGGGAGACGGGGTATGCAGCTTTGTGGGGAAGGCACAGTAACTGTCCTTCACAGGTGGAGAAACTGAGGCTCAGAAGAATTCAGATGTACTGACAAAAGTGACAAATGAGATTCAAACTTGCACCTGACCCCAAAGTTTTGGCAATGGACCACCCAACTTTCTTTGAAAATTCTCTGCTAAGTAAGGAGGTGATCTACATGTTATTTTCCAAGGTATTCGACAAACACATGTGACAAAGAAAGGGGATTTGAGGTTTTGTGGCCCCTGACACACAAAGAAACAAATGTAAATGCATTCAAATACTATTAGAGAGGCCATCAACAGGGGACTTATTACTCGTAATTGATTTTACTAGTATTTTAGCATCTGACCCGTTTCTCTTAATTGAATTGGAGTGACTTATGCAACACATTTGTTTTACTGACTTTGAAAAGATTTATAATCACCTTCACTTATACATGTATTTTTTAAAGTAGGATTTTTAAATATAATAGTTTCTGAGTTGCTGTTTTAAATCTAAGTGACACACAATTGAGTTTTCTTCCCTAATCTCTTTTTTAAAGTACTCTTGTGTTAGATAAGAAGGAAAAAATATACATGTGTGCGTGCATATATGTGTGTGTGTGTGTGTGTGTGTGTGTGTGTGTGTGTGTTATTTTACATGATAATCAGAGAGGTCACACTGAGCAAAAATAAAATAATATCTATTAAACCCTTCTGAAGAGTTGCAGATTGAACCTCTAGAGAGAATGGTGAAGGATTATTCTGCCCTCCACTTGAGATGTATAATTCCAGAGCCCTTAAAATCTAAACTAATTTCATGTGTCCAGAAAGTACTGCCCCACTAGGAAGAGAGAAGGATGCTTACAGGCATAAGGGTGCCTCCTCCTGACAGATGATACCACCGATGAGGGTGTCAGGTGCTAGACTAGACTTGATAATGCCCAGCCATCTACAAAGGGTCACATCTCAGGAACATTCCAGGGGATTTGTTCTCCAAAGGAGTTTCAAATGATGACTGTAACACAGGCTTCCCCTGGGCATGCTCACACCAATTTCTGCCAGGGGTTAGTTGAGGCTTGAGGAGTGTGCCAAGACCAGGGGACGTTATCTTCCCTTTTCTAGTTGTCAGGTCTTGCCTTGGAAGAGAAAGAGCATCAGTACATCAGCTTTGGTGGAGTGTAAGTTGACGGAGCATTGGGTGGAGACAGTAGGGTGGGAGAGATTCGAAAGAAAAAGGAAATTCCTCATTTTGAGAACGTGCAAGGCATGGGTCTCACTGGCCTGTGGCAGTCCTCCATTGACAGCTGTTGTCTGCTAGTTTCTAAGACATCTGATCTCAGAGCTGTCAGGGATGGCATCCAAGGGGGAAAAAATGAGAAAGTGAGTTGGAAGGAACATTTCTCTGGGTTCCTTCTCCAGTGCCCAACAGGGAAAGCCCCCCCGACAGAAGTCCTGCCTAGTCTAACTTGAGGCCACCCATTGGCTGGTGGGACTAGGATGAAACATGAACGCCTTTAATGTGGGGTTGAGAAAACGGAATGCCAGGAAGTTAAAAGGACTTAGGGGGAAATGTCCTTTGGCCTTCCTCTGCATGACAGGATTCTGAAGTGGCAGCTAGTGAGCAGAGTAGACTCAGTTAGTCCAGTCAGAGGAAAAAAGAGTGAAACCAGAGGACCAACATCAGTGGTATCTTTGAGGACAGTGATGAAAGAATGGGGATGGCTCTGCCAGAAAGGCGGGTCTCTTCATCATGCCTCCCAAAGCAGCTTACGCCCCAGTCTCCGGCCAGCTCTGAGAGCAAGTGCATCCTGCCCATTGGGTCATGTTTCTTGAGCACCTACTATGTGCCTGGGGTACTCCAGACCCTCATGCAAAGAAGATTCCATTCATTTTTTTCCTTCTCAAACTAAAGATTCTTTGAAAAAGAGACAAATGGCACTTTTGTTTTCTACCCACACAAAGAAAAGGCAATGAGGGGCGATGGATACCTAGCCTAGGAATCTAGCGCTGTGCACATGGAAGTCTCTCAGGGAACTTAGCATGCTGGGGACTGAGTCTCTTTTTCCTCCTCTGGTGCCTTATTCTGGAACTGGCTGGAAACATGGAAGGATCTGGAATGAATCCTTAGAGACAGCAGAAACTGAAACAAAGTTTCCTTTGCTCCGGAATAGGAACCCTTCTTGGACATCTTTTGAGGTTTGAGAGATTGAATCCATTCAAGATAAAGAAATTTTCCATTCCTGACTGTGTCTCAGCAGAGTGAAGACAATAGTGTAGGAAGAGACATTATATTTATTGTGGAATGCAAATTCCCGTTGACATGGTCTCCCTAAGAACTTCCCATGTCAGTACTCCTTAATCTACAAACTTTTGATATTTTTTCTAATTGTTTCCTACATTATCTGATCTCTCGATTATGAACCATTATTTACATTAAGACAGAATATTTCTTGAAATCTCTGTAAGCCATTTCTTTGAGTGAAATTTAAAGCCTTTATTCAGATGGCTGCCAAGGATTAGACCCAATCAAAAAGAAATCTCTCTCTCTCTCTCTCTCATGTGTTAGTGTGTATATATGTATGGGTGTGATGGGTGTGGTCTCTGTGTGTGTATATCATGTATGCTATTGCTCTAGTGTACCTCTTCTGTCATCACCTACTTGGTAATCATGTTGGGAAATGAGATCTAAAACTGATAATGCATCAAATTTTATTTTTCATTTTGAGGGTCTCATAAGATGCCAGCAGTCACTGATTTCATGTGCCTCATTGTCAAGCTCACTGGCATGTTTTGCCTCCTTGTCACAATTTTCTTTGTACTATTGGCTCCCAGCCATGGCCCTGCTTCCTGCTGAATTAAATCGCAACCCAGACAAAACCAAAGAACACATCTCTCCCAAAGGTCACGCAGGAGGTCACCCCCAGTGAGATGGACATTGCAGATGTGGTAGAAAGATTACAAGGGGCTTTGATGAAACTCTCATCTGTTCTTTGCCCCTGCTTCTCAGAGTGGAAGATCCAATAGCTTGTCATTGCCGTGCATTATTGAAGACTTTTGACAGGTACCTCCCGGCAAAATGCCCCACAGATCCTGGTGTGTGTGTGTGTGTGTGTGTGTGTGTGTGTGTGCATTTTACACAACACTTCATAATGACTGAAGTGTTCAAAAGGACTTTGCCAAGTGAGCTCTTTGCAGGGCTCAGATTCCCATAGGTTGCCCTTCCTTAAGGTCCCTCGGTGGCCCTTCTCTTCCGTTTGATGACAATTTCTGTTCATTCCAGATTGTGTTACTTCTCTTTAGCAGCTTCAAACAGCTCCCTGGAGCTGCAGTTTTAGCATTTGGGTGCCGATCATATCAGTCCCTGGACTTTTGTTATTTTCACCCCTTTGAAGGTTTCCCTCCGTTCTTCTGTTTTCGGTGGCTTCCGCTTTCATCTGTGCTGCCTTTTCTCCCACAGTGTTATCTATTCATTTGAGAGAGTCTGGCCATTCAGGCTTCTGAAGATGAGGCTATTCCCTCCCTTCTGTGCCCTCACTGCCACAGTGGGTAGTCGTCGATTGGGGCTTTTCATCAGGCAACAGTGGGGACCCCTCTTCGGGCTGCTACTTTGGTTCTGTGATAAGAATTAGTGCACCACACTTTCGTTTCTATCAACCTCTTCTGTGTCTACCCATTTGGGGTTGAGATGCAGGAGTTTCTGGCATAGCTGGTACTTTTAGAAATGGCTTCATCTCTGATCGTGGCAGATAATGGAAGGGAGGCCACCTTATCTCCATCTCTGTTACTTTTCACAAATGACTATTTACTGTCCCTTTCCTCATTGTGACCAAATGACCAGAACATCTAGCAAGGGTCAGACTTTAAGGGTTTTAGTCCTCAGGGTGCCTGGTTCCCTACCTGAGACTTTATCTAAGTCCTTTACTAACTACATTGTTCCCATCTAAAACTCCTGACATAGATATTACATGATATTTTGCCTAGTTAAATAGTTAATGTGTTTTATTTCAAAAGCTCTTGTGCTGAGTAATATAATTTTATAATAATGTAATTTGAAAATAGTATAGCCTATTACTATTCTTTTGACTGTTTGTATGTGTTCATGCGTGTGGGTGCACATGTGAGGGGTGCCTGTACATGTTGGTGTGCCTGTATGTAGAGGATAGGACAATGTAAAATGTTTTCCTCATTGCTTTCCAATGTGTGTGTGTGTGTGTTTATCTCTCATTGAACCTGGAGCTCACTAATTGGCTAGACTGGCTAGCCAGTGAGTCTCAGATCCCCTTGTCTTCTCTCACAGGGCTGAGGGTTGTGAGTGCCAGCACACTCAACTTTTTACCTGGGTGCTGAGGACCCAGACTCAGATCCTCATGCTCATACAGCAGACACTTTATGGCCCTGTACCTCTGTGACCTGAAAGGTTGAAAGACCATAAAGTGACCATCAAATCTCCAGGCCTGATTTTCATAGCAAGTCTTTTGAGCTGGTTTCTGGAGACTATTAGGAAACTCAATGAATTAAAAACTTAATTGCTGACTCATTGGTGGCATGGTGTTGAAGGGACATGTAAATTACCTCTATGGCAGGAATAAATAGATGATATAACAACATATACATGAAAAGTGTGCATATTACCAACAAAATCTTCAGAAGAACAGGAAGTCAACATCATATGTCACTTACAAAAGTCTCCTGCAGTGGGTAATTTTACTTGGCCAGGCCATCCGAGTGCCTCACTGCACAAATGCTTCAAATAATACCAGATCCACTGTCAATACTCCACTGGAAGCAATGTGTCATGAGCACTCTAGTGAGAATCAGAAACCCAGGTTCGAGTCCCAGCTTCTCCATTAGTGTGTGACCCTGATGGAGCCACCTGGCTTTTGCCACTTCCTCCTCAGCCACTGTGCCTCTTTCTAAGTGTCTGTGTTCCAGCCTGGCTTTTTCCTACATTCTTCCTAGCAGAAGAGTTGTGAAAACGTAAGTAATAAAAAAAAAAAAAAATCCTATGGGAACTTGGGGATGATCATGAAGATGTCACTACAAAAAGTATCATTATTCTGAAGCCTGGACACTATATGGAGTCGAAGAGACAGAAGCTCAAAATACCTGGGAACTAGCCCACAACATTCTAGACTGGGAATTCCCCTTCCCCTCTTCTTCTACTAAGCAGGAGTTGGACAGTTTATCTGCAGACCACTGGGGTGTCTGCACAGAGTGACTGTCATCTAGCAGGTGAGGAGGGGCACTTTCCATGGTTCCCCCAGTTTAACTGGTTTTCATGAGTGTGTGCCAGCTGCCTTGGCAACAGGCAAGCAGGTGTTTTTGTTATTGTTGTTGGTGTTGTTTTATTTTAATAAGTCCCCATAGCCATTGAAGAAGGCACCAATCTCATGTGTGTGTGAGTATAAAAGCATCCTTTGACAAAACTTTTCCCTCACTTGCACTGAAAGGAAATAGTTGCCAAGTTATGCTGACATTTTCCTGCTTCTGTTTTCTGCTGAATTTCCCCTTACTGCTAACCTTTTCTTCTCTAGAATGCTGACAGGTTCAGTGTTGTACAGAATTAGCAATGACAACAAAAATCTTAATAGAAACGTCCTTATTTATTTATTTATTTATTTGTTTGTTTGTTTATTTATGGTTTTTCGAGACAGGGTTTCTCTGTGTAACAGCCCTGGCTGTCCTGGACTCGCTTTGTAGACCAGGCTGGCCTCGAACTCACAGAGATCCGCCTGCCTCTGCCTCCCGTGTGCTGGGACTAAAGGCGTGCGCCACCACCGCCCAGCTGAAACGTCCATATTTAAACCTCAGCTCTGAATTATCCAAGGAAACATTTGAAACACAAGTCTAATTTAAATAGAGGTGGAGGGGTGTTTGGATCACTTTATTTTATCAGTTTTTGGTGAATGTTAGAATTGAATGAAAACTCCGTGCTTCTCACAGGTGTCCTACTAAGTAAAAAATCTTTCTTCTGCCAGGGGACCTTGGGTTCCTACTGAATCCAAAATAGCCAAACCCCTGATTGCAAGGTCTTAAGTAACAAGGATTATTATTACAGGCACACATACCAATTCTGCATGTGCAGACAATTGAGAAGAAATGAGATATTCCCTTATTAATTAATTTTCTAGAGCATGTCTCTATAAATGCTTAAACAACTTCACTTTTATTTTGTAGGGGAGAGTTTTCAAAATATATTATGTAAGTCCCTGCCTCATGGGCTAAGTCATTCTTAATGACCCAAAGCTGTTATAAACATTAATTATTATGGCCTTCTCAGTATGCCGTAACACAAGATGTCAAGACAACCAGGTGTGGCTGGTGGCTGGCCCCTATACTAAGTGATCCTGTCCTGTCATAGTTTTTAATCCCTTATGTCTCACTTTTTGTCTTTTTATGAAATCTCTTCTGTTAATAATTTATCCTGTATTTTTCTCCAGCCTTAACTGCAAAGGTTTCAGCTGTTCCTGCAAGGTTCTTTCTCTAATATCTTCTGTATGCTTAACCTCCAGGCAGGATGGCTTTCAGGTTTCTGTCTTCCAGACAGGAACACCATCCTGGTGACTGCTGGAAGCTTGCTTTGGAAGCACATGGCTTGAGCTCAATTTCTTGGGTTTTATTGGGTGTCTTTGTAACATTTTCTGTATTTGCTTCTTTCCTCTTATTCTTCTTCGGACCATTTTGTTTTCCTTTTCTTCTGCATTGCATGTAGAAGGCTTTCATGTGATATGTCTCTAATTATAGAAGGTTTTATCACAATTGTTTGTACTTCTCTGACCGCAGTTGTAATTTGCTTAACCTTGTAATTTACCTGTGCACACACTGAAAATGGGATGCCTTCTCCAAATCTTGATGACAACGTTTAGTGCAGAAGAGCCAGACTCTTTTAACTTTCCTTTTCAAACCTACAATGTCTCACTCAAATGCTACTCCCAGAAATATCTCTGAAGGAAATTTAAAATTATCATTACATACACGCTGTATACCAATGTAGCTTTCTAAGAACTATAATTGTCTTTTGTGTTGGGGAAAACACTTCTATGTTTTTCACACCTTGGTTTTAAAAAGAAAAATCAAGAAAGTCCATGCTGAGCATAAATGATTTTTTTTAATAGTCAAAGAGATGAAAATAGAATTATTCACAGACACAATTCTGAATGCAGTTCAACTTTCCTATGGGAATCTTTTGCTGATGCAAAAGATCCATAGATCATTATTAGACAAGCTTTCATTCATTTACTCCCGCCCTCTGGGCCCCCCCAGGGATGCACAAAGCATATCAGACTCAATCTCAGGAAATACTCACTTTGGCCCAAATTCCAAGGGTTTGTGAGTCATAGCCCAGCTGCCCTGTGTTAGGCTCGTTCCCCTAGTTCAAACTGAAAGCTTGCAAGTGAAAAACAACTTGTTTTTCTCCCCCCCCCCCCAATTATCCTTGATTCTATTAGAATGATCCCAAATATTTTATGTTCCGGGAATAAATTTGCAGAAGGAAGGGCATCAAATTTTCCTGCTCGCTGACAAGTTAATTCAGTAGCCCCATCCAGGAGCATTTAACATAGCTGTGAACTCACGGAAAGCAACTACACCTCGGCAGAGTATGCCAGGAACATTCCTGTTGGCAGGTGCTGCTTTTTTTTTTTTTTTTTTTTTTTTTGGTTTTTCGAGACAGGGTTTCTCTGTGTATCCTTGGCTGTCCTGGACTCACTTTGTAGACCAGGCTGGCCTCGAACTCACAAAGATCCGCCCGCCTCTGCCTCCCAAGTGCTGGGATTAAAGGCGTGCGCCACCACCGCCCGGCGGCAGGTGCTGCTTTAAACTCCAGGTTTGATTCAGATCTGTCGCTTGTTTCCTGATGAGATTTTATGGGTTATAGGGGAAAATGTCGTCTCCAGAAAAGTTAGTATAGACGTAAGCTAGGAAGCGATGGGAGTTTTGTAGGCAGCCACTTTCATGGATTTCTTCTGCTGTGCAATCAAATGTACATACTCAGCATCTCTCCCTCCCTCCCATTCCTTTTTCTGCCAGTGACTCATCTTGTTTTGAATCTTCTAAAGACCTATGATCTTAAAGAGTGTTACTTAATCATATCTGATGATCGTGATTTTATATAGCAATCATTGGTATAAATTTTGAGTGAAGTAAGCACCCAGTGATGGGTGCCATCTCTAAACCACCACTGCGTAGACTTAATATTATTTCATTAGCCTTCGGTACATGCGGCAGAGTGAGGCCATTCCACAGAAACTGTTCATGTCTCATTGCCTTGAGAAATCTTAAGGAGCACACCAGAAACCATTTCAGATATAATCATGATGTCTATTAATTAAATATGTATTTTAGGAATGCTTGAAAGAGAAAAAAAAAAGACATCATATTTCCAGAGAGGACAAACTTCTGTGTTTGAAGCACCACTTTTCAACATTCAACAAATCTTTCTGAAGTAGAATAAATTACCAGCTTATTTCAATTCAGACCATCTTGGTCCTACATTGTTAGAAAATGGAGTCAAGCCGGGCGGTGGTGGCGCACGCCTTTAATCCCAGCACTTGGGAGGCAGAGGCAGGCGGATCTTTGTGAGTTCGAGGCCAGCCTGGTCTACAAAGTGAGTCCAGGACAGCCAGGGCTACACAGAGAAACCCTGTCTCGAAAAACCAAAAAAAAAAAAAAAAAAAAGAAAAAGCAGAAAATGGAGTCAATACTGAATTTTGAAGGCCAACAGAGCCTGGAGTCTTAAGTATTCATTCTCACGATGGTATAGTCTGACATCCTGATCATACAGCTTCCAGCTAGAGTGTCTCAGAAACAAAACATCTACTTTTCAATGGAAAACTCTCTGAGTCCTTTGGATTCCCTGGATCTACTATACCAGTACATGGTGTTACCCGGATGCCCACATCAGTTCACTGTTCACACTATTGGTTGATACATTTTGTATTATTTACTTCAGTACAAACTTCTAATTCTGGCTTATAAAAAGTATCCTGATGCAATAATGTTCGGAAACCAACAGTATGCCAGATTCTAAGAGTTTGTGTTTATTAACTGGCTTTTCAGGTCTTTCTATTAGAGACAGGTTACTATTTTTTCGGTTTTATAGGTGAGGACACTGAAGCTTACAGTCACACAACCAGTCAGTGTTAAGTCCAGGGTGGGAAACCAGATTTTCCGATCCCAGCCCCAGCACTCTATCATGTATCCCAGTTTCCGCAAGACATTCACTTAATTGACAAATAGTTACCCAGCAACTGGATGTGCCAGACCTCTTGGTAAGTAAACCTTGGCATCATGGGAAACACAAAGATACTAAAACAGACGGCATTTTCCCTGATTCTAGAGATAAGCGCACAAATGATTACCAAAAAACAAGGCGGGTGAGGCGGATGAGATGACTCAGCAGGCTTGCCACCAAGCTTGACGACCTGAGTTCAATCCCAGAGACCTCCACCGTGAAAGGAGAGAAACAATTGTGCATGTGGTCCTCTGTTGACACATGGGCGCACAAGCATGCATGCTTCTGCACCCACAAGAGCACTCGTGTATACACACACACACACACACACACACACACACACACACACACATTAATTTTTGTAAAAGAAATAGCATTAGGATGTCAGACTATACCATCATGAGAATGAATACTTAAGACTCCAGGCTCTGTTGGCCTTCAAATTAAAAACAAACAAAAACAAAAAAAAATGAAGGTGAAGATTCAGGTTTACAAAAAAAGCAGGCTGCAAATAGGGGGCCCAGAACTTTTCTGATTGAGGTGGGGAGTTTCTTCATGATCTCCCAAAGACAATGGCATTTAAACTAAGAATGCAGAATGACAAGAACGGATGGAGAACTAGCAGCATCTGTTTTCATTATTGATGGGTTTTATATTTATGAATTTTTACACTCCTTAACATTTATTTGTGACTGCTCAAATCAGTGCTGGTTTTCTGGGCATGGGCAGGCAAGCTGACATGCAGGGTGTCCAAACCTGAAGTTCACATTCCTGGCCGAGGTCAACAGAGGCAGCCCTCTGCCTTCTTGTTTCTTCTCTCAGATGTAAACAAATGGGCTTTCTCCAAAGTCTGTTTAACATTACATATGCCTAATCTCTGTGCTTTTTGTTGATGACCTCACTGTTTAAAATGACGGGCAGTGTATTGTTTGCTCTCCAAAGAGCTGTCTGGGACACCTGAATGCCGGATGGCAAGTGGAGTAGAGTCTGAATGCTATGAAAGCTCCCCTCGAACCACAAATTTGGGACCCATCGTGTGGATGGCCATGAGCTCAATGTAATGAATCAACAGAATGCACTAAATGGGGTGGCTTTCAACAGAACTACGAATAAAGCCAGGTATCTTTTCACCAGTTGTCAAAAATGTTATGAGCACAAACTCACAAAAGGATAACCCCACTTTGTCTCTGGGCAAGATGATTCCATAGTCAGCATTTCTGCTGACTTCATTAAACACAGCTATGACAAATAACCAGAGAGACAATGCATGGGTAAATATCAGATAGCTGCAAGTGTTGACACACATGCAGAGCAATTGGAGTGTACACACCACTGGTTAGGATGCAAAGCAGCATAGCCACTCCAGCAAGCACTCGGCAGTGCTTCTGTGAAATGTCTGCATCCCTCCTGTGTGACCCACCATTACTACATATTCACATGTACACACCAAGGTGAATCTTCACAGCAGATTTAATAGTGTGGTTCCAAAATGGTGGAAAACACTCCTCTTTTATTGAGAAAGGAATAATGAACTTTTCTCAATAGGTTATTATCAGTATATTAAGCAGTGTGTGATAAATCTCAAGTGTATAATGACCAGAGTCAAAAGACTTCTTACAAATATTACTATATGTGTACATGCATTGTGTGTGTGTGTGTACACTTATTTGTGTATGTACAGATGTACTTGAGTGTATGCACCTATCTGTAAAGGCCAGATAACAATCTCTGCTACAATTCAGCAAGCACCAACATATATATATGGCTTTTCAGTAGTTCAGGACATATCTAGTTAGTCTAGGCTGGCTGGCCAGTGAGCCCCAGGAATCCTCCTGTCTCTGTCTCTGCCTCTCTTAGGCTGAGTTATAAGCATGTGCCTATATACCTGGCTTTTAAAATCTGGATTCTAGGGTTCGAACTGAGGTACTAGTGTGTGTAAAACAAGAACCTTACTGATTGAACTCTTTCCCTCTTTTTTTTTTTTTTTGGTTTTTCGAGACAGGGTTTCTCTAAATATCTCTGGCTGTCCTGGACTCGCTTTGTAGACCAGGCTGGCCTCGAACTCACAAAGATCCGCCTGCCTCTGCCTCCCAAGTGCTGGGATTAAAGGCGTGCGCCACCACCGCCCGGCGAACTCTTTCCCTCTTTAGAGGCAAAAATATACAGAAGAAAATGAAGCTCCAGTTTCCAGAATTCTGACTAGAAGGACACATTGGCTACAGAGTGGCATATAGGAATACCAAGAGAAACAGATCTTGAATATATTGGTGGCTATGCCCTTAAATATGCCTCTGTTAAAACTCCATCAGAAGGATGAATCAAAGAACAGTGTTTATTTGTCACGGTCACACACAAAAGCAAGAGGGGACTCCAGGTCTTCACCTGTCACTCCAGCTGATACAATCCTGTGAGAGTAAAATAAATACTACCTAATATTTGATGTTACTTGGCGAATTGAGTGGTGTTGCCTCTGAACACACGAGGACATTTTCCTTCCTCTTGTTTTGCAATGCCCAAATCTAGTGTGGAGACAGAGAATACTTACTGGCTCTGACAAGCATTGAAATCTGCACAGTTGACTGTGATTCCAAAAAAGAAAAAAAATACATTATTTATCAGAGGGCAGAACTCTTTCATGACAGGAACTTCCCAGTTAAATGGCAGTTTGACCTTGAGACCATAGAGAGAAGAAGACATCAGAGAAAATATGATGATGCCACTTATTTTCCTTGTGTGTGGTTATTTCACCTTTGACAACTGTCAGACAAGGGTGGTTTAGCTGCTCATGCCCTTGGAAGCCAGAGAGACCCGCCACACAATCTGAGAGTTACTGTTGTTTTTATTCTTCCTTGTTTACAATGGCTTTGCTCCATCAACTCAATTATATTTCAAGGAGTGAGGATGTCGTAAATGAACTCACCATCACAATCCAGTTTATGAAACGCAGTTTCACCATACAAGGTGCACATAACCTCTGGAATAATGGGCAAGCTTGGCTCGCTGAGATTGTCATTGCTCCGAAGCCTTTGCAGCAAATTCAATAATGTATCTCAGTCCTTTCTCAATAATGTATCTGTGGATATACCAACAGGTCCTTCCTGTAGTGTGACATTTTAACAATTAATTTAAATTTTACTTTGTGATGTCAGAACACCTTACCTCTATACATGTACTTCTGTTTCGTACAATTGACACTTGTGATAAACACACATACTACAGCCACTTAATCAATGCAGGCAAGAATTTTACTAAAAGCACTCTAAAAACCCTGCCTAAGATGGAAAATATGCCCCAAACCATGTGTTATAGCAGGTAGATGAGATATGATCTTATGCCACATGTTGCAAAAGCATTTACAGAAAGAATAGCAACATTTCCATTTGCTAAACCAAAAGCCAGCAAATGTGTTTATCTTGTATGACTTCTCTGGAGTAATGTGAACTATAAAATTGCTATTATCTATATTTGTAACACATTTGTTTGGTTTGGAAATTTTTTTAAATGCTACTTTTGGTGTTTGTAATTTTAAATTTCCTTAGGAGTACATGCAGCATCCAGTTATTTATAGTTATATGATCCAAAATAAAAAAAACAAAACACTCCCCTCAAGAGTTAATTTGTAGCAAGTATTCCTTAAATATACAAATGGTAACATTGTTTCCAAACAAGGTAATTACAACTGTTACAGAATATTTCTTCATTAGTAGCAATTAAATAATTTACTAAATTGTGCAATAACTCATGACGACACATGCTAAACCCTGCTCAGGGGCTGGTGATAGAAGAATTCTTTGCAAGCATGCCTAAATAGATTTACAGTGGCAATTTTTGATTCCCGGAGAAGTCAGCTTACTATTTTTAAATTGCTAAGTAATGCTGAATGCAAAGAAAACAAGTGATAAATTATTTGAGGATTTTGGCATAGTGAGTGAACACCCTAGGATCCATATGTGTAGGGTTTGCCTAAGTCCTGGTCTTGTGTTATAGGACATGTTATTTCACTGTTCTGTTCCCTACTTCCCTTATCTCTAAAAGGAGCATAGGGTGAAAAAAACAATGCAATCTAGTGAAAAGAATTTTGAAAGAAATATTCTTGTGTGCTACACAGGAAATCTCAGGAAATGGTCAGTCAGCAGGAGAGGAAATGGAAGCAACAGTAGTCAAACTGAATCTTCATCCAAAGTCATTTTGAAGGGCTAGGGAGATCAGATCATTCAGTCCTGAGCTATAATCCCAGCTCCAGGGAGGGAGTTGGAAGATCCCTGGAGCTCACTGGCCAGCCACATTAGCCAATTGTAACTCCAAGTTCAGTAAAAGACCAAGGCTCCAAAACCAAGGTAGAACACAATAAAGAAAGACAACTAACATCATCAACCTCTAGCCTTCTTAAACACACAAGTATGTGCATGTGTACCTACATACACAGAGATGGGAAGAGGGAGGAGAGGGAGAGAGGGAAGGAGGGAAAGAGAGAGAGAGAGAGAGAGACCTTTCAATTCCATAAAATTATCTTTGCCAGGAGGTGGGAGGGGGGCACAAGATCATGTTTGGACACTGGGTACTAAAAATTCTGATGTAAATAGAATGCCTAATTTAGTCATCTTCATCTTACAATACATAGGAATGCTTTTCAATTCAAACAAGATCAGGCGCGTTCAGGGTGGTATGGCCGTAGACTGCTTTTCAATTCAAAAGGAGGAGGGCAATCATTACCTTTTAATACGAATTAAACATAGAAGACTAACATTTTTTTTTTTTTTTTGGTTTTTCGAGACAGGGTTTCTCTGAATATCTCTCGCTGTCCTGGACTCGCTTTGTAGACCAGGCTGGCCTCGAACTCACAAAGATCCGCCTGCCTCTGCCTCCCAAGTGCTGGGATTAAAGGCGTGCGCCACCACCGCCCGGCTAACATTTTTATTAAGTCAAAAATACCCACTTCAGTCTGTCCTGGCACTAGTGCTCAGCGCACACTTTCTCTGGGCTGAACATATGCATAAAGAATAGATGGGCTTCTGGAAGTGAGAAGAGGCTGCAGGTGTGAAACCCATGGTGTAAGCTGGGCTCAGATATGAACATCCAAACTGCTATTGACATGGGATACAACTGTCTGAAATGTCAATAGATATAAAATGAGGATTTCATAATGCAGAATAACTGATTACCCTGCTTGACTGAACAGGAACTTAGTTTCTCTATGAAAGCAAAAAAAAAAAAAATTAAAAATAAAAATTAAAAAAAAAAAAAAAGAACAGCATTTGCCCCTGGAAACTTCTTCACTTCAGGATTTAAATTTCCCAATAAAGCGCACGTGACTCTGTGGTCTTGATCACGCATGACAAAAATAGGAAAAGCCATCTGTAATTGCTTATCTTTTCTCCATTATTTTGTGTTTATGTATGACTGTAGCTTTTTAAAAATAAGATACAGCCTTTCAACAAAGTGTGTATATTAATAGAACTGTCTGTTATAATTTCCAGAGCTGCAATGGATGAGATACAAAAATCAAGTAACATTCAATTTATCTTATTCATCCTCAAATGCTCTGCTGAGCTTTAGTGAAATAACACCACTTCTATTTTACTCTTCCTCCCGTGTGCCATGATGCTGAGAGCATTGGGTATGTGTGTTTTACTAAGTATAATTTAACTTTATGACTACCAAGCCAACCGTTAATCCTTGCAATAAGGTTACAAAACAGGCAAAATAAGAAGACATCTGTTTTCTTTAGTACAGTTTATTTCTTAGGCCCTGATTCCCACCCCCAGAAAACATTCTCTGAATAGATTCAGTTTGATTTGTAATTTTTGTTTGTCTTGGTTTTTAACAGTCTCATGTTGGTCTTAAACTCATACTATAGCCAAGGCTAGCCTTAAATTCCTGATCCTCCAGCTTCCACCTCCTGAGCGCTGGGATTACAGTGTGTGCCTCCATGTCCAATTGAATGTCTATAGTTTGACGAACTCAGTGCAAAGCATACGAAGGGGTGGGGGAGAAGATGTAGCTGTGGGCCCACCTTTTATACTTTCTCTCCTCTCTGTCTATGTCTAGTTTATGCTCCTGTGAACTTGTTTGTCTTTTCTGAATATTGTCATCAACATTGTTAGAGCCTTTGTGTTTTCTAGTTCTACCAAGATTTGAGCTGGATTTCAAGGTCTAACCTAGATAGAACCTACTTCAAAAAGTCCTTCTCAAAATATATAGCTCTGTGTATATTAACCTCTCTTGTTTTTTGTCATCATTATTTTAATCTATTTATTTTCATCTTATGTGTATCTCTGTGTGTGTGTGTGTGTACCTGCTTGGCTATATGTCTCATGTGCATTTAGTTCCCTCAGAAGCCAGAAAAGGGTATTGGATCCCTTAGAGCTGGAGGTGCAGGCAGTTGTGAATCCCCCTCCCATGGTGTGTGAGCTGAGAAAAGAACCAGAAAACTCTACAAAGGCACCAAATACTCCAAACCGTTCAGCCACCTCTCCAGCTTCCACCTCTGTCATTCTTGACTAATGTAGCTCTTGATCTCCAGAACGTTTAGAATAAGCCTTACATTATAGCATCACATTCACTCACACCTGATTTCCTGGGTCACGAGCTCCTTAAAGGACATCATAAAGTCCTTTATGGATTTTATGATGACTTTACTTTCTCCTTCCCTGTCTATGACCTAGCATAGTCATGCCTAGAGATTTTCACTTGTTACTCATTATGTGGGAACTTGCTCTCTTACAAAAAAAGAAAGGTGCCGGG
Source organism: Lophiomys imhausi (assembly GCA_907164525.1). NCBI lineage: Eukaryota > Metazoa > Chordata > Mammalia > Rodentia > Muridae > Lophiomys > Lophiomys imhausi. The sequence goes on from CAJQZJ010000220.1 coordinate 3,509,782, forward strand.
CGGTGGTGGCGCACGCCTTTAATCCCAGCACTTGGGAGGCAGAGGCAGGTGGATCTTTGTGAGTTCAAGGCCAGCCTGGTCTACAAAGTGAGTCCAGGACAGCCAAGGATACACAGAGAAACCCTGTCTCGAAAAACCAAAAAAAAAAAAAAAAAAAAAAAAAAAAAAAAAAAAAAAAAAAAAAAAGAAAGGTGAGAAGCCTGCCTGACCACAGCCCTCTTAGGGCAAAAAGTAGCTAATTCTTAATAATTTTTGTGTTCCCTAATACCTACATACCAGTTGCTTAACAAACACTTAGTGTTTTCATGTGTGTGTGCTTGCATGTTTGTATGCACAGGTGTACATGAACGTTTAGTGTGTGCTTACATGTCTGTGTGCAAAGTGTACATGCATGTGTGGGTGTATGCTTGCATGTTTGTGTGCACGGGTGCACATGCACATGGAGGTGTTTGAAGTGCCAGAAGGGGAAGCAGTGTGTCTTCCTCAGTTGCTCTCCACTTTGTTTTTCTGAAGAAAAGTCTCTCACTGACCCTGGAGCTTGCCAGGTCAGCTAAACTGATCAGCCTACAACACCCAGAGATCGTCCTGCCTCTGCCACCATGGTGCTAGAACTACATACTGCTGCACCCAGTTTTTACGTGGATGCTGGGAATCTGAATTCAGGTCTTCATTCATTCATGTGCAGCAGACACTGTACTGTTCATCCCCAATAAATACATGTTTTACATAAAACACTCAGCTTCCACCTTGTAGAGAACAGAAGTGCATGCCAACCTTTCAACAAATCTTTACTGAGGATCAGTGTTTTGAGCCGGTATGGATTCTGCATTTGTTAAAATACAGGAATTAGCTCTCTTCTGTGGCACTTCCTAGGCATTTGGCTGCATCAAGATGAAGCCACATATCTCCTTCCCACCCACCAGTTATCAGGAACTCAGTGATGTAGATGACAAACTCAGACTTGATGCCTCCTATGAGAAGGGCATGGCCACAGAGGTAGCTGCCCTCAGTAGCTCTGGGTGAAGAGTAGAAAGGTTGTGTGGTCTGATCAGTGGGGAGGAACAACAAACAAGGTGTTCTCATGAAACAAGGTGTCTTACCCATGGCAGAGTGTGCCTACTGCGTAAGGGACATCTTATTATAGACCAAGGCGAACTGGAGAGAGGAAGCACAAGTCTTCTCAGGATGCATTGCAGAATACAATCTGAGTGTTCTCAACTTGGCTATTGTCAAAAAAGAAAGGAAAAGCCGGGCGGTGGTGGCACACGCCTTTAATCCCAGCACTTGGGAGGCAGTGGTAGGCGGATCTTTGTGAGTTCGAGGCCAGCCTGGTCTACAAAGCGAGTCCAGGACAGCCAGAGCTACACAGAGAAACCCTGTCTCGAAAAAAACAAAAAAAAAAAAAAAAAAAAAAGAAAGGAAAAGGAGGAGGAGAAGTATATTCCCAGACTGATAGATACTACTGTGCCATGGCTCAGAAGAGCTCACAGAATTCTAAAGCTATAAAGAAGTTGATGACCACCAATATGTCATCAAAAAGTCCTTTAAAAAGAAGGTAAAAAGCTCAGGGAAAATGCATCCAAGATTCAGTGCCCTGTTACTCCATGCATCCTGCAACAGAAACACCAATGCTTTGCTCTGAAGAAGCAACACACTAAGAAAAATAAGGAGACTGAACAATATGCTTAAGTTTTTAGCCAAGAGAATGAAGGAAGCCAAAGAAAAACACCAGGAGTAGATTGCCAAGAGACATGGGCTGCCCTTGCTGAGAGCTTCTACTTCTGAGAGTCCCATCAGAAATAATCTTAAGAACAACAATAAATGATCAGACCTTGAGAAACTATAGAACTTAGTAGGGTGGGGGCTGACTGTTCTGTCCCTAAGTGCTGGCTGTCTAACCTTTCTTTATATGATTTAAGTTAATCTGCTTCATGAACCTACTGGACTCTACAGTCCTTACTTCACATGTGATGAAACAGAGGCTTGCTCAAGATCATTCAGCTGGTGAGGAGGATGAAGGCTGGTTTTGAGCCCAGCTTTTCCATAGAATGCCAAAGCTCATTCTGCCATAGGACAGAGTTGAGGAAGAGAAACAGGCTCCTCAGAAAAGTGAATAGAAAAAGCTCAACACAGACACAAGAATGACGATGGTCCTGAACCGTGAACAGTTGTGACCATAAAGCCCTTTGATGTCTGCATTACCCCTCCCCCCAGTTCCACTGGGGACAGATGTTGGTCCTGGGAGGTAAAAAGACTTGTCAAAGGTATCACAGATGCGTGCAACACTAGAATTCTCAGTTCTTAGTTTACTTGTAGTCCCTGTATTAGAGACAGACAGACAGACAAAGACATAGAAAGTGAGAGACTATATGTGATAAGAAAATAGAAGGGGACTACTGAGGAGAAAGAAGGGAAATAGCCAGAGGTGGGCAAGGGTACCAAAGAAGAGCAGTGAGAAAGATGGACAATTGAGAACAAAGTACAGTGGCTTGTGTGTGCAAACTTCACAACAGAACTCATTACTCTGTATGAAAGACAGAGAGAGAAGAGAAGAGAGTTTTCATGAATGGCCTATTCTGCCAGCCTTAGAGGTGTAGTGAAGACACCTCTGGGAACCTAATGCGATGCAGACTTTCTTGTCTGCAGTTTGTTTCTCTTTGCTTGCTGCTTTAACAGGTGTGTGGGGTGTGTGTGTGTGCGTGTGTGTATGTGTGTGTGTGCACGTGCGTGTGTGTGCGTGTTTGCGTGCGTGTGCGTGTGCGTGTGTGTATGTGTGTGTGCGCGTGTGTGTGTGTATGTGTGTGTGCGTGTGTGTGTGTGTGCATGTGTGTATGTGTGTGTGTATGTGTGTGTGCGTGTGTGTGCGCGTGTGTGTATGTGTGTGTGCGTGTGTATGTCTGTGTGTGTGCGTGCGTGCGTGCGTGCGTGCGTGCGTGTGTGTGTGTGTGTGTGTGTGTGTGTGTGTTGAAGCACCTGCTGCCTACATAGGCTGTGGAGGCTGGTCATCTCTGCCTGCCAGTGAACTTCAACCTTTTCATCATTGTAATGGTTACAAAACACAGGCCAAATCTTTTAATTTCCTAATAGCCATATGAAATATTTGGCTCCAGAAATCCCAAAATCCATGAAACATGGCCTGGCTCCAGCCAAACCATGCACCTCAATGATCTATTCTGCTAATAGGCACGGAAAGGCCCATAACCACCCATCCACTGCTAGTAGCAAAGGCCACCCAGATACCAGGCGCCTGCAGAAAACTACAGCCTCACACAGGGACATTTTCTAACTTCTGTAGGGTTTTAGAGCAAAGGTCACCTCATTGGTAAACTTCTCAGGACCAGAAAAGTTACATTGTTCTCTTTTGGTTCTGGAGTACAGTTCTAGGCATAAAATAGATACAATTGTGGTCAGTTAGCAGGAGAGAGAGAGAGACAGAGACAGAGAGAGAGAGAGTGAGTGAGTCTCTAAACCTGAAGGGATCTTTTGCCACCAGAATACTGTTTGTTTCATCAAATTTCATGTACAATATATTTGCATATACTCATGCATATTTAAATGCTCCTCTACTTGGGTCTTAAAATAGTGAGCAAGACAGACAAACCATATTAAAATGTTCATCTCCTCCTCTTAATACTAATAAACAAGATAAATCAAGGATTACTTCTCTTACCTTTGATTCCTGGATCTCTCCAGTATTATTCATAAAATGTTATTTTTGTGATTTGGTGGCCTTCTATATTCACAATTTAGCAAGGCCATGATCTATGTAAGGGAACATATCCCTTCTGTGTAGCTTCCCATGTAGATTTGCCGACCCTGTTGGTCTTTCAGAATGCTGATCCCATGGCTCTGTTTTGTCCAGAATGGTCCAGTTCCTGAAGAATCCAGTGTAGGGTGACCAAGGATCCAGCTGAAACAAGTGTATTGGACAACATTAACCTTTGGGTGACCTCTTCCTTATTCACTTAAAAAGAAATTAATTGAATTATCAAGCTGTAGGATGGGAGGGAGAGAGAGAAATACTCTCATTCAAATGCCTCAGCAAGTGTTGAAATCATTTTGTTGTGGGATCTTGGCGAGTTGGGACACACTCTTCAAGCCACTGGTTTGATATTCTCCCCCAAAGCCTTTTATGCATGCTTGGGTGTAATATACCATTTGATTGGACCTCTGTGTAGTAAAAATCCAAATCTCACAAAGCTAAGAATCATTTTGTAATTAACTCTGCTCTTTGATGATTTCATACACCATGTATGTGATGCATTCTGGTTGCTCTCACCCTGCCCTCTCTCCTCTCCCTCCTTCCCCCATCTATCTAGCCTTTCCTTCCTTTCCCTACTAATCTCCCATGTTCCTGTCTTTTTCTTTCATTTGTGTCCCTCTGGGTTTGGCCAAGACCATTTGTATGGCCTTAAGACTGGAACTATCCACTGAAGTTTGGCAGATTCAACAGTGGTTGTATAACTGAAGACAGTGGTACCCCTACTCTGAGAGTAAAGGGTAGACTTTAAGCTTTCCACATTCATGGCTGGCTGTTGAAAAGCGCTGTTGTGAGCAGGCCCAGTTGCAGTTGCTATGAGTTCATGTTTATGTTGACTGTCTGCTGTCAATGAGACTTTACCACCTGTTTCCATGTCTCAAATTCTTTCCAGTCTCATTTTACAATGTTCCTTGAACCTTAGAGGCAGTAGTAGGAATGACTTGTTTAGGGCTAAATCCTTGTCCATTGCTGTCTCAGCATCTTGGGCAGCCATGAGTCTCTAGAGTCATGAACTGGCCTGGTGGAGTGGATCCCAAATCATTTTCTTGATCTGTGGAACAGAGATAGGCATCAACTTCCTGGTCATATTCCAATCTGGACCCCTGCAGAAGTGCACCAGGCTCTGCTCATGGGTATTCTGGGACAATCTGATATCTACATTGTGTCTCCACTTCCTACTAAGTGCTAAATCCAGTGTGATCAAGGACAGTGGGACCCCATATGAGTCTGTGGCCATCTGTAAACTCTGAGGTGAATTGCATGTGACTATAAGTCCATTTTTACCCCTTTGTTGAGATTAGCCAACACAGTCTTTGAGAGGCCATGTATAACATTCTCCCATTAGCAGGAAATAATTCCTATCCTATGGAATTGCCTTCTTGTAAGCAATATTCTTTTTTCTTTTCAGACCACTTGCTTAAGAGGATGCAAAGAATATATTTCTTCAAACTATTTCCCCCATAGTAGATATTCCACTGCATTCATTTGACAAAGTACAATTGCTCCTACATACTTACAATGTTTTAATGTCGTACTGTGTTTTTATAAGATGGTATTTTAATTTAGTGTGTAAAATTTTATACAAAAATGTATCATTTGTGATTCCAATTTGATTCTCTTGAGGGAAGGCATGCAGCCTTTCATTCCTGGCTGATTTTCTTGGTCAAAGATTTATAATTCCATAGGAAATTTATTCTATAGATCATCTGTTTTTCTAAAAAGCCTCTCATTTTTGTTTTTAAAAGTTTCATAACAGACATTCCAATGAAATATGGTTATCTCCCCTAGGTTAAAAGATGATGATATGTAATAGAGGCATGTATTACAAGTAGCATCTAGACACCCAGGAAGGCTATGATTTAGCATCTGAATTCTGCTGCTCATTAGTTGTAGGATGTGAGAACAATACATTTCCAAAGGGCAAGGTCAGGACTGTATTATCCTGGAAATGACTTCGCTGATTAAATGTGTAAATATATCAAATAAGTATGATTCTATTTCTATTGAGGACCTCTCTATAGGAGGAAAGATCATCCTATTTATAATTGTGGGAGTCCATGTCACTTTGCATGTCATTCTTCATTACCAATTTCATTTGAAATGGCCTGAAAATAACCGATTACTATAGATATAAGACTGTTTACCTTGGAGTCAGATGGCTGGTGGGCAGGCTGGAGCTAATGGATTTGGTTATTTTCTTTTTTTTTTTTTTTTTTTGGTTTTTGGAGACAGGGTTTCTTTGAATATCTCTGGCTGTCCTGGACTCGCTTTGTAGACCAGGCTGGCCTCGAACTCACAAAGATCCGCCTGCCTCTGCCTCCCAAGTGCTGGGATTAAAGGCGTGCGCCACCACCGCCCGGCTGGATTTGGTTATTTTCAAAGAACTCTTATCTGAAGCAAGATACTGTTTTCAAGCAACATGGTGAGTTCCCATTTGTATATCAAGGAGCACTTGCATTGTGCAGAACACATGAGCATGTGCTCCTCTGTGACTGTATTTTCCTTCTTCAACAATACAAAGGAAAGAAAAGTGCATCCAGAACCCACTGGTAGACTGGTTTAGTGGCAGTCTGCTTTTCATGTTGTTAGCACAAGGGAAACCCAGAACCAAATCTGAAGAATGGGGCGTTGCCTCGTTGGGAGATGGAGTTGCATCATGGGAACATGGTGTGATTTAATTTCATAATTGTAAACATTACAGTGAGTATGGCTGATTTCCTTTGTAACCCTTGTCCACTTCACTATGGTTGGACAGCTGAGTTAACATGGGTAGGTCCTGGCTTCACATTCTTACCCTGTCTCTTCTTATTTTTATGGTTCTATTTCAAAAAATTCTAAAGGAGAAAAACCTACTTGGGATGAATATGTCTGAAAACAAACATTTTTGTAAGGCTATAGCTTGACTGAAGTTTTCTGACCATTCCAGTCCCAGCACTGAGTAAATGTTTGGAAAACTTTTTTTTTCCTTGAAATGGGTTTGGAAGTGTGGGGAGTGGACAGATCTGAATCTTTGCTACAGGGCTAAATATCTGCATGTGTTCTAAATTATGACTGCAATGCAAGAGCAGCTTGGTTGTATGGAAAGAGAAATACTAGAATCATTCCTGTTTGATCATCAGGAAGGGTTGGGGGAGGTGTCTCAGAATAGCACTAGGTAAGCAAGCTTGGCTTAGTAGATTTTTTTTTCCTGTTATGCTCAATACTGTAGACATGCTTGCCAACGTTTTAAGTAAAGCCTGGTAAGTAATCTTGAAGTTCATCATAAAGAGATTCAACCGGGAACAAAAATAAAACCATGATTTACGTTCCCATAAATCCAGGAAAAAGTTTCAAACATTGGAGGGAATTAAATGTCAGTTGTAAATTGAATGGTAGGGACTAATGGTGCTGTTTGTTGTTTCTTCTGTTTAAAATGCAATGTCTTATCTTTGAGGCTAGAAAACTAGAGCCCTTTCCACTTGTAAATGAGTTTTCTGGAGAGAGTTCTGGATAGGATGAGCCTGGGAATGAGTAGCTCAAATTGCCTGGCACCTGGAGCTCATTTAGCAGGCAAGCATGGTTTGCTAGTTTTCCACCTACAGGCAGTCTTGAATGCGGGATGCTGCCCGAGTGAGCAATAGGGAACCAGAACCTTGGATGTTGTGAGCTGGGTGAGTCCTGAAAATTTGGGGGAGCTTGCTCCTCCGCAGGACGGATGTCAGTGCGGGACGTGGGGGATGGGATGCTCTGGGACATGAAGGAGACTGCAGCTCCCCCAGACCAAAAGCTTCTTTAGGGCTAACCATCGGGTGCATTTGTCACAGACAAGGCTTCCGAAACTGAGCAGAGAGTGGCGTCAGGGTGCTCAGCTGAAGTGTGTGCTTGTGTGTGTGTGTGGGGGGGGGGTATGGAAAGTGGTCAGACGCAAGACAGAGAGCTACCGGGCCGCCACAGGTGATCGGCTAGTGTGGAGGGACCTAAAGACCTCGGTGCGGACCCCCGGGAACGCAGGAGGACAGCACAGTGTCTGGGTGGGCCGCTCGCGGTCACCTGCCCGCGGGGGCGGGGCGCGGGGCCCAGGCGCACCCGCCTCCCGCCTCTCGCTCCCGCCCCGGGAGGAAGCGGAGGGGCGCGGTGTAAACAGAGCGGCGGCCGTGATGTCAGCCGGTCACATGGAGCCTCTTATGGCTCGGGATGGCTCTCGGCGGGCGGGCAGCTGCGGCAGCTGCTGCTGTGGCTCGGGCGGCGGCGGCGGCGGCAAGAGGGGGCTCCGGGGTCGGACAGTCGGCTCTCCCTGCGCTCTCCGCACCGCGGCGTAAAGGATGTATTTTGTGATCGCAGCGATGAAAGGTGAGCTCCGGGTGGCCCTCGGGGACTAGGGTGGACTGGCGGCTCCGGGGGGCGGGGAGGAGGGCGCGCAGGGGGAGGGGTGGGCGCGCCTGCCCGAGCGCACGTACAGCCTGGGGGCAGCTACTCGAACCCAACCGGGCCTCCGGGGCCACCGCAGCGTAACCACTGGAGCCCGGAGTAGGGATCGGCCTGCCTCGGGTCGAGAGAGCTAGACTCACGGGCCCTATTGCCCCTCCGGCGTCTTCTAAGCCGCTGTCACTCGCCTGGGTGCGCCTGGCACCCGGCTGGGCTCCCCAAAGAAAGTTTGCCGAGAGTCGCAGCGCTTGGCACTCTTAGGAAGGATCTGGCAACTGGGAGGAATAAGGAACGTCCACACTGGGTCCCCAGGGCCCTCACCCCGGGACAGTTCTGGCCTATGTGGGGGAGGAGCGGCGGCCAGGCTGGGCCCTGCAAGCTAACGATGGTGGTGTCATCCCCGGGACTGGTTAGCGTTCCAGGCCTGGCGTCCAAGCTCCGCACGGTCACTCCTCTGCAGCTCCGAGCGCCCGAGTGACCAGCGGGTTAGGGAAGTGCAGCAGCTCAGCGCCGCGTCCCCTAGACGCCGCCACTTCCGAAAGCGCGCGGGCCGGAGCCAGTCGTGCGCCCGAACGTGCCAAGAAGCCCTCGGCCGCTGTCCCGGCCGCAGCGCGCCCGGGCTAGACACTTAGGTTTGTGCGTGGATGTAGGGAGATAGACAATCCGATCAGCCCACGGGACTGGCGGGCAGAGGCCGAGGTTAGACCGCGGCAAGGGCCTTTGGGCTCGCTCAGGTTAGCCGCGGTCAAGCCTTCGCGCCCCAGGCCTTCCTCCCTGATGTGGTGTCTAGGGCCGGGAGGTAGTGCGGTGGAAAGGAAAAAGGAAAATGGTTTTCAGGGACAGCTGGCTTCAGGTGCCCCAAGGTGAGGCGGGAAGAAACCCAGGCAAGTCAGGGAAGTTTGTGATGGAGATAAAGTTTGGAGGTGCGCAGGAAGTTGCTTGTGCCTCTGGGAAAAACCGAGACACGCACTTCGACCTTTGCAGATGGCCCTGGAAAGACTCAGCCCGCAGCACTTTGCGCGATCCTGCGTCTGCTGGGTCCACACAGCGGATAATCTGCCCAAGCAGTGTGCAGGCCCCGTCTCCCGATTTAGAGATTTAAAGCTCCATCTGTCTGTGACACAGTGACCGCTGCTCTCGGGGGGCAACAACTGTGAGCACCTCGAAGGTCTTGCGGGGGTTGTGCCTGCTAGCGTGGGCGCCCCGGTGCTCGTTAAATGTTTGCTAGGTTTGAGATTATTTTGTTGTTGCAATCCAGGATGAAGGACACCCGTACCATATCTGCTGCTGGCTTTACTTTCAGATCACCGTGTTTTTCACTAGAGATTGGGTGGCATCTTTTATTAATTATTAACACGTCGAAGCATTTGGGACACTGAGATGATCTAGCTGTGTGCGGTGAAATCTTTCTGTAGGATGCGCCCACGAGCAAATTTAGAGTCTTTCCCCTGCCGCTCGCGGGAAGTGAGACTGAATCACTTTTATAATATGTGACTGGTATAGCAAAAGAGGAAAGAGCTTTCCGTGGCCTTAAGTGTGCGAAATTATTGGGGGAAGGAAAGGTGTTGAGGTTTCCCATTATGTAAAAGAAATCTGTTTCCCCTACCCAAAAGAAAACCTTGGTATTGCTTCCTTTCATTAAACCTGTTAATTGAAAACTGACTTCAGAAGCCGTGAAGCCAGTTGTATTTCGTTCCCTCAACTCCTTAAATGTAAATAAAATAAAATAATTTTTTTTTTTTTTTTTTTTTGCTGTTTTGGGAAGTGTTGGCGATGGACCTTATCTGTTCTGTTTACCATTTGTGTTGATTGGGAGAAAGGTGAGAAGCTGAGAGAGACTCTTTTTAATTACTTTTCCTCCAACTGAACAGCAAACCCCTCAAACATTAAGGAAACATCTTTTGATGACCTTATTTGAGGCTGATGGCCTTTTGTTTTTGTTTTTAGTAAGTTTGCTTTTGGTTTTTGTAGGTTTCGTAGCAAGTGAAGTCCTAGCCAAACTAACTTTGTGATAAAACTTGGAGACCCTCAGCATTCCCCCACAAAATACCCCACACACACCCCTACACAAACCCATCTCGGGAGTATCTTCTGGCTGCTGTAAAATAATAAATTCCTAGATTGATAATATTGTCATTGAGAAAGAAAAAAAATTGTAGCCTATTAAGTCCTAGTAGTGCAGTTTTCTTTAAAACCCAAGCTTGCCGGGGGTTGGTGGGAGGATGAGAATTAGAATGTTTCAGTCCCAGCATCTCTATGTCTTGTGTCTTAATAGGATTGTCTTGCTTTGGTGCAAAATTTAACTGATGAAAAATAGTTTGTGGAAAAGCAAGGAATGCTGTAAATGTTTCCATATCAGATTTAAGGGAGGAAAAAAAACTGGCCTTGAATTGTATTAAATACTTCCCTGCTGCCTCTTGGTTTTAATAGTTAAATTGGTTCCATATGCAAAAGTTTACATAATTAGATTCTTCGTGCAAAACAGAAAGGCTCTTCTTCACAGCGTAGCTTTCTGGTGCTTAGATGCCTGTGAACAGAGGTGGAGAGAACAAGCCACTATAAAAGGAGACATCCTCTTTGTGCCTCGATTTAATGATGTCTAAAAAACATCATTAAATCGGGCCTTTCTGAACTCACCAAAGAAGAAAATCCTTTCTCTGTGTCAGTTGTCAAATTAGTTTAGGCTGACTGTGGTTCCATGCTTAGTAAGTAAGAACCCTGAGTTTGAGCAACTCTTCTCTCATCCTTCAGTGTTGTTTGTTTGTTTAACAACAGAGTCCCACTCCCATTTGGATTGCTCTTTGGGCACAGGGAAAGAATAGGGATGTTATTTATTATGGAGGCAAGGGGCACTTGGTCTGGTCATTACATGGGCCAAGTGCTGCCAGCTGGTAGCTGAGCGCTAAAAGACTTAGAGCTGGAGTGGTTGGTACTGTATGGCTCTGCAGCCTCTGTCTGTGAAAAGGGACTTGGAAGGTTGACGGCTCCGATGGGAGCCTCTATCCTGTCATGGATCCTTCCTCTGATTTGTCAGACAGATAGAAGGCACCTTGAACCTTGTGAAATACTCTGTGTATTGGACGTTCCTGTCACACTCAACGTCAGCAGTCTGGAAGAATTGGAGTTTTGTTTTTACCATGTGAAAATTGTATTCAGTTCTTAAAGGTCTCATTTTAAACATCCTTCCTGTGGTATCCCTTACTGGGGATTTGTGCCCCATGTAGGGGCCTGTGATGTACAGGACTGGGAGAAAGTGATGGCAGAACCTTGAAAAGCAAAATTTCAAATGACTGTCACTGCTGAGTCAAGTGAGTTTTTGTTGTTATTGTTTTTCTCTTGGAAAGAGGAGTCAGTTCTTTGAAACACAGAAGGTCTGGGGCCTGAGTGATGTTACACTGGGTAAGGGCACATGCTGCCAAGTCTAAGGACCTGAATTCTGTCCCTGGAGCCCACAAGTTGGCCTCTGACCTTGACTTGTGTGCCATGGCACGCACATGCCCACACGCATATAGACATAATAAATAAACATTAAAAATAATTAAAGACAGAATGTCTGAATTTGTGCATGGATGTAAAGAGAGCCTTGGCTGTCTGTGGGATGGTATTAAGTGCAGTTTTCCTAGGCAGCCTCTCTGTATTTTGATCATGTCACAGATCATGAACAACAGAAGTATGATTCTGTCAGGTGGAGCTGAGCAGTATAATATCATAAACTTTAGCCAGGTAGAGAATAATATATCCAAGCAAAAATATTATGTAATTTAAGTCCTGATTTTTTTTTTTTTATGCTTAGTAGATGAACCTGTAAAAAGATTCATAGTCCTCTGGACTCCTTTTCTCCCATCTTTCTTTCCCAGCCATGGGGATGACAATACCAATGGGCAAGATCAGCAAACAGATCATTGCCAAGCGTCTGGAAGGGGCAGCCATTGGCTCTGTAACTAACTCTGTGTCTTCTAAGAAGACAGTATTTAGAAAGAGCCATTTATTGGGATAAACATTAACTTTGTGGGTGAATGGATGGCTGTGTCTTCAAAGGTAGATGTTGCAGAATTAGGTTTTCTTAATAATTTCACCACCAATAAAGTCCCTTGTTTGGAATTTGTTGTCTGGGAATACTTTGTAATGGAGGTGTTTGGGCAGGCTTGAGGCATAGCTAGTTGGTAGAGTGTTAGCTTTACATATACAGGTCGTCTCTCCTTAACACCAAAAGAAAAGAGAAAGATGGATTTTTTCTGTTTTCTATATACTTACCATGTTTATTGCAGAAAAACAGAGGCTTCTTTAGTCTGTGTATTTCATATTTGACCATTAAAAGCCATAATCTTTAGACACATCAAGCCCTCAGCTACACTCATTTTATATTTTTTAATGTAAAATATATTTTTAAACATTTACCTCTGACATCAAGTATGAACCAACCAACGTTCGATAATATTTCCAATTCACAAACTGTCCCTTTGAGGCATGGAAGACAGAATCTGTGCCCCCATCCAGCCTCTCCTTGAGAAACCTTCCCATTCCATTCGTCTGGCCTTTGGACTGGTAGACAGTGAGGTTCACCAGCTGAGCTCTCAGCAACTGTCAGGGTTATGTGTGACAGGATAGAACAGGCTTTTTCCATGAACTGTCCATGAACTAGGCCTAGAAAAGAGGCCTGAAAAAGAGTTTATGCCCCCATACATGGGCAATATGGGAGGAAGGCACTTGAAATATTTTGCTTCTAGATTTTCTTTTTTAAGTGAAATGTTAGCCCCTGTTGGGTTATGAGACAGAATAATTTAAACCTCTGCTCTCCTGGCTATAAAAGCAAGACCACATTTACTCCCAACCAGCATGCTTTCCTTTTGTCAGTTTCTGACTTTCCCCTAGGTTGACTAGGCATTTCCCACACCAACAGGGGCAGGATATCAGTCTTTACAGTCACCCTGCACTTTTTTTTTTTTTTTTTTGGTTTTTCGAGACAGGGTTTCTCTGAATATCTCTGGCTGTCCTGGACTCGCTTTGTAGACCAGGCTGGCCTCGAACTCACAAAGATCCTCTGCCTCCCAAGTGCTGGGATTAAAGGCATGCGCCACCACCGCCTAGCTTAACCCTGCACTTCTTGTCTCACACACATTCCTGTTCATCTGATGATCCCACGCATGTGAGGTGAAGAAAATGAAGCTACTCAGGTCATGTGCCATAGCCAATTTCTTTCAGCTGACATCCAATAGATAGGGCCTGGACCAGTCCACCAAGTCCCACCATCTTCCTGGGACTCCTGAAGGAAGCTGTAAAAAATGTCCTGTACATAATTCTGCCTCTAGTTAGTGTAAATGATAAGTCTGCCATTTATGGGCGGGGGGAATAGATTCAATTATGTAATGCTTTGCTGAGCCTAATATCTTTAAATTACTCTTTAATAAAATCAATTTGGTGCAAATGGGGTTATTCTTATTTGCTTCCAATTGCTCTTCATGATTTTCATTAAGGTGCTTGGTATTAAGATCTTGGAAAAACCTGAGCTTGACTCAATAATATAGAATCGTGTCATGAAGTGCAGCTGACCGTTGCACGGAGTCACCATTACGACAGAACTCGGCCAAATATTTGTCTGTCTGTCCCATTTGTCTTTTTATTTTAATATGCCTCATGGGGTCGAATGCTTGTGAGCACGGTTGTGTCGATAGCCAAGGGGCCTGGTACATACCATTGAGAAACATGGTGTCCTTCACATCAGCAAAAACAGAAGTTCCCCTGAAGAACTGCAGAAACTCATTCCTTGCTGGACTGGCACTTAACCTCTCCAGCTACTGGACTGAGGCATGCTGTTATTTTAGAGGCCTGGGGAGAGATGAAACTTTAAGTTACTCAGATTAAACATCCCATCAGCAAGTGGGTGTTCTTCATAGCATCCCTGTGACATGAATGTCTTGCTATGCTTGGACACCTCCTGTAATGGGGGAACTTACTATCTCCAGAGGTAGCTTACTCCATGTCATATTAGAAAAACCGTGTCCTACCAAGTGGACATGTCTGCCCTGTTCTTGTAATCCTCTGGTTCTGAGCCCACCTCCCAGTGCTGTACAGGACACATGAAATCTATCCTTCACACAAAAGACTGCTGTGTGAAAGCTGTAGAAACACACAGACACACACACAGCACTAACATCTGCTGTCCCTCTACCTTCCATCTCACCCGAAGTTCATGGTTCAGCTGTCTTACAATCCTGATCGTTTATTCTGCAAGTGTACTTCAGTTTCTCTAGAAACACTTGAAATTTTGATACCAAAAGTGGCTGACCTGCTGCTTAACTCCTCACATAGGAAAAAGGAAAATATGGCTTAGAGATTTAAAAAACAAACAAACAAAAACTTTGTTTCACATATATTAAGGTACACAGTGAGGCTCTATAACCTCACTGGGGACCAGTCCTGGTGGGACTGTAATTTGTAGTTTGTGAAAGCAGGGTCTTAAGTGTTTATAGGTACATTACTTAACTTATGTTGCTTATCTAAACTATCCAGGAAAACAAAAGATGTCTCAAAAATAATTATAGGAACATTATAAGCTTTTATGAGGGTTTTTGTTTTGTTTTGTTTTTTTTTTTTTGCAAAGCAGTATCACATCTGAGATAATGCTGCCCTCTAGTGGATACTTTCTCATGACAAGCAAAAGCCTTGTTGGTGCCAATGAAAATCCCATCAGGCTAGTGGAAAAGGTCAAAGGTGGTAGATACTTTCTTAGTGGCTGTGGGGCACTCTTCACCAGTTTCAAACATTATCTTATGCAGTTATTAGAAATGGCTTATTAGATAATGAATTTCTAAAGTTTTCTTTGAAGGAAGGAAGGGTTATTTTTAAGAAACTTAAGCTCTATTAAAGCTTGTTTGTAACACTATGCTGTCCATACTACATTTGAGTGGCATTTGGTTTGTGAGCAGTTAAGACTTGTATAAAAATTCTTGCTTTGCCATAAAAGTTTTAATTCGGTTCTATTCTCCACCCTTGACTTTTTTTTTTAATAGGTCAGTGAACTCCAGCATTGTTCTTTTTCAGATCAAGACCTTTACACACACACACACACACACACACACACACACACACACACACACACAGAGTGAGAGAGAGAGAGAGAGAGAATAATGAAAATCACTGATTATCTTTTTGGCATCAAAATAGTTTTAAATATGGACGCAGAAACTGTTTAGCTCTTTGGTTTATGAAGGCTCAGATGGTTTAATCCATCCAAACTTTCAGGTTGTCTAGAAAATAAAGTATATATGATGCAGGTGGGTTGAGCTGGCTAGAGTTTGCAAGTTAAACCACTGTAGATAGGCTAGGGTGGCGTTCAGTTGGTAGAGTCCTTGCCTAGCATCCAGAAGGCCCCATGTTCAATCTCCAGTTCTGTATAAAGTCGGCATGGTGGTACACTCCAGTAATCTCAGCACTCATGAGTTAGAGGCTGGAAGATCCAAAATTGAAAGTCATCCTTAGCTACATAGGAAAGTTTGAGGCCAGCCTCTAAAACAAAAGACATGGCACAAAAACAGACAAACAAAAATAAAAAACATAAAAGCCTTTAGTATCCGGTCAGAGAAAAGAACTCATCTGCATAAACATTTAGGCACCTTAGTGAGCTTTTTGACTGATGACTGTCAACCATGAAACATCTTACCTCTGTGGAGTAGTCAGAGACACCCAAGTACTGAAAATACTGATTTACCCACTGAAATGCCTTTGGTAGGGGACATCCCAGAGGTGTAAGAACACAAGCTAGGGTGGGAGCCAAGCTGTAATACTTGGGTTAACCAAGAAGAAAGATACTGCTGGGATTTTAAAGGGAGATGATTCTGGCTTGCTGCTACTTAAAAGAGGTAACTGGAACTTGAGATGAAAAACAAGGCAAAAACAAAACAAAAAAAGGGGGTTGGGGTGGGGGACAAAGAAACTGCTGCTGTGGCCCTTTGATCTTGGAAATAAGGTCGTGGTTCAGAAGTGAGGACTTGTGGTTAGGCTGAGATCAGTTATTGAAGCAAATTGTATTTTTGTTTTGTTTTTTTTCTAAGTATGCCACCCAGAAGTGTGATCCTCATACTGTTTGTTGGTGTTTCGTTGTTGTTGTTGTTTGATTTTTTTTGCCATGGATTGTTATCTTAATTTCTCATTTCTGATTCCTACAGAACACAGTGCAAACATAAATAATTATTTTGGACAATGCTTAAGTGCCTCGTGTATGCTAGAGCATTCTGGTGCCCCTTCTATGCTGTTATAGTCACATTCAAGCTCTTCCTGTCAATCAGGTGTCTCGGGTCGTGAATCAGCATTTTTCAAATATACCAAGACGCTGGCAGTCACAGCTAACCAGAGAGGACTGTGTTGAGGCTGGTGGGCTCAAGAGTTTGTAGTTTCTCAGAGGTACGTGCTATTTGAAACCAAAGAAACTTGGCGACACACGAAACATTAATGCAGTTGGATAAGGCCAACTCTTACATTTTTTGTGTGAACATGGTTTGTTTTCAAATAATCTATAAGAATTAACTATAAAATATCTGCATAAATGATACTGCCTAAGACTGTTTCTCAAACTCTGGAATAAAACTGGGGTCTGTAGCAGGAGGATTACGGGAGTCCCAGCTAGAGATGGCCTGATGGAGTCAGTGTCGGGTAAGGCCCAGAGGGCGGATTTAATCAGCATCCTGGGTGTTTCTGTTGCAGGCATCCTTGGGCCTCGATTTGTTACACCCTTGTGTTCTAAGCTATCAGGGATGGGGTGGGCAGTGAGTTGCTCTACTCGCTTGGTGGTTCTTAGAGACTGTCAGTCATCACCATCCCGTGGGAAGTATTTACCTTGTATAGAGTTCTGTTTCTGGAGTTCTGGGCCAAAGCCGAGGAGTCAGTACTTGTAAAAAGGTCTTCTGGTGGTCGCGAGGGTTAGATACGATACGTTTGGGAAGTCCTGCTCTGGCCTCTTAACTATGAAAGAAAACAAGGCTCCAACAGTGAATGATCTTAGCTTAAACACAGGCTTCCCTGGAGTACACTGAAAAGAGACAAAGATGGGCACCCAACGTGAGGGATTTCTGCCTTCACTTCAGTAACAGCTACACTTGACATAGTTTTCTTGGCCTTTCTATCCACCAGTGTAGAGGAGGAAGTGGGTAGAACGTTGTCGCCAGATCTCTTAGCCCCCAATGAGCCAAACAGGAGAGGATCCTGAGACAGTCCAGACAGTCCGTAGAGGTGCCTATGACACTGGCAAAGCTCTCTCTGTATTCATTTTTCTGAATGATACTTGCCTGGAGCTCTGGCCTCTGTTTGCAGCATTGACTCAGTGAATTCTAGCACAGTGTTCGTGGGGAGGGTAGCTCCCAGAGCAGGCGTTGGAGGGGAAGGGATCTGCCACAGAGTCTAGGCCAATTCCAATGGAAGCAGCAATGTCTTTTCCATGTTGCCTTTTAAATTTTTATTTCTTTTTCAGCAACAAAGTAAAGATTCCCTGCCCCTCAAGCTCTTCCTATTAACAAAAGGGCCTTTCTCAAGCATTGGTATCCTCTGAGTGTATCTGAATGGACCAAGCTGGGGGAGTGGGGCTTAAGGAGCTAGCTAACTCTACATGATCAGACACCCTGCCTGCTGTGTACAGTGGGTTCTTGTCTGGCAAAGCCAGTAAAAGCTGAGCTCTGAGCGGTGTGGAGGCAGACAGCACTCCAAACCACTCTGGCCCTGGGAAGTGGTTGTGCAATACCCCACTGCTTTGGGGCAGCTTCCATGCTGTGGGCTGTGCGGAGAGTGGTGACCATGACGCATGTAGTGTGTGTCCTTGGTGAGCACATGTTGTGGTGGGTGATGTTTAAGTCAGCATACCAGCCTCCTTCATATAGGTAGCTGCAGCAGCACAGCCAGTCTGACACAGAAATGTGATGGCTCAGCTTGGTGGATGAGCATGAGAGAGCTCCATCATAGAGTTTCCCCATCCCTTGCCAAGTGCCCCACAGTAGGCCTAAAAGGGTGCTCAGAGACCATCTGGTCCCAATATTGTTAGTATGCTAGACTGGATGGAGCTTTCAAAACATACAGGCTCTCGGGGATTAGAGAGCTGGATCAGCGCTTAAGAACACTTACTGCCCTTACAGAGGACATGAATTTTACTCCAAGCACTCTCACGTCAGGTGGCTTAGGACTTCCTGTAACTCCAGCTCCAGGAGATCTGACATCCTCTCTGGCCTCCTGTTCTGATGTGCTCCCACAAAGACATATACTTGAAAGTAAAATTTTAAACAATATATGTGTGTGTGTGTGTGGGGTGTTCTCTTTGAGATTCTGGTGATTTTGGTCTGATGACATTGGTGGCTGGCAAGTGTTGCTAAATTTTAAGCGCCACAGATAATTCCGATTGAGAAATTACTCAAGTTCAACACCTTCATTTTATGCATGAGTCATGTGGTCCCCAGCGTTGCCACACAGTGATGAGGAGTGGAAAGCCCCTACGTGTGGAGGGAGGCAGGAGAAGATAAAGACATGGTGCTAGTCCAGATCTGTTGCATGGTAACCGGCAGGTCTTTTTTTTCACTTGTGTTCTTTCCCTGTTTGTAAAATTAGAAGGTTTCGATTGACAGCTGTCAAGGTCCTTTCCAGAGCTCACGTTTTTACGAAAATGTTTCTATTACGATTGAAAGGTGGGCTGGAGTCTCATCAGAGATGTAGGGCAGGTAGACAGAAGCCTGCTGTCCTCTTTCCTCCTTTTTCCCAGCCATAATTGCTAAAGATGCTCCAGTTGGCTAATCAGCTCCTTTTGGAAGTGAAAATTCTGAGGTAGAAAGAGGTAATTGCTATGCCAGCTATTTAAAGAGATTTTAAAACAAACAGGCTTTCATTAATATTAACAAATATGCCCAGACTTAGTTCTGGCAAATTATAGCCCTGCTTTATCAAGTTCTAGCCCAAAGCCTTTTCCATTTTTGATGGTTGAGTTGAAACCTAGGCATGGGGAGTGGCTGAAAAATGAAAATCACCAAACAGCCTTAACCACTGTATTCTACCGTGATTGTATTCCTGACACTAAAGCTCCAAAGAAATCCCGAAGAAATGTAGTCTCTCCAAATGTGTTGGCATTGATTAATTAGCAGGCAGAAGCAGTGCACCTCCTGGGTTGTAAAAAAAAAAAAAACACCAGAAGTAAGCAAGGAGAAGATCCTGTCTCTACTTCATCTGAGGCCTGGAACCCTAAGAACTTTAGTTTCATTGCAATGTGGATCAGAAAGAGAAGGGTCTGTTAGGAACCCGTGTAGTGTGATCTAAGTACTGTAAGTATACTTACCTTTTTGGCAGGGGGTGGGGGATAATATTTGGCATTTCTGGGAGTGATTAAAACAAAGTTTGAAAATAAAATCTGATGGGAGTTGGCACATGAAATTAGAGTCATATCTTCAATAGCGGTCTTTAAAGATGAGTAGATTGCCTGCTCTCTGGTTGGGTAGAAATTTATGGGGAAAGCGAGGCTTCTATCCAGCAAAATCTTCTAACAGAAGTTTCCTGTTTCCACCACTGCAAAGAAACAAAGTTGATTACGATGAGTTAAGAGGGTTCAAACTTTTGGCAGCCTCTTGAAGCCCCCTGCTGTTGTTGTCTCCTCAAACCCTTTTGAAGTGGCATGGAAGTTTCTGTGTCGCTTCAAATGGTTGCTTAGGAGAAATACTGACTGAACTCCTCGTTTTGACTGTTAAGATGACTCGAGTGTTTTTAGAATGTTTGTATTTGCTAGAAATCTGTTTTGCACTTAAGCTTCTCTTGTTGAAGAAGTTTGGTTACCAGCCATTTGATGATGCCTCAGGGTGTTTACAGAAAACGTGGGTGCCGCGATTATATTTGAGCACAGCCCTCCCCCACCACAGATAGCATGGTAATCAGCAGGAATGGGAAAACATGTATTTAAGGATTTGATGCTTGTAAAAAAGGGGCTGTAAAGGAACATGGTTGTTCAGATGTGAGAAGTGACTGGCGGCTCTCCTTGTAGGCATGCTAGTATCAATGAAGTTCAACATCAAAGCCATTGGTTTACTCCACCAGTGACTTGTACATCAAAGGGGGAGCTTAAGACAAGGGAGTGCACCGAGGTATGTTCTACCTCATAGCCAGATCATTCAGGGTGCGGGTAGGGGGACTTGGCTTGCAGATCTTCATTTCATAAGTGACCGGGAATATAAAAGCAGGGCGAATGAGAACCGTATTCCCTTCTGTCACTTGACATTTACTTAGGAAAGACTCATCACAGCAGAGATTGGATCCTCTCTGGTTTCCTTCAAGTAACAAACTCTGTACCAAGGTGGGCATCTCACATTGTACCTAACATGTTACATGGAATTCTCTACCAAATAGGACAGTTTAAATTCAGTGAACTCGCTGGTTGCTGATATACCCTTGACAATGTAAATTGGGACCTCAGTTTGTTCTCTCTCTCTCTCTCTCTCTCTCTCTCTCTCATTAACCTTGTGGGTGGAGTCTTGCTGAATCAGATGTGTGGTACTTAACAGGTGTGTGTGTGTGTGTGTGCGTGATAATGAAATTTAGACCTGTTAAACCAGCCCTTAATTAATCACCTGGTCTATGTCTCTGTTCCCTAACTCATGTCATGTGTATTCCAAAATGCTGAGGTTAGAACAAGAGTCAAGAATTGAAGACACACACCCCTTGAGTATTACATTGAAAATAAAACCAGCCATGCAAGTAGTAGGGGTGGTTTGAACTAATACGCTTTTTTTCTTTTTTCTTTTCCCTTGCCTTTGAAATTTGGGATTCTTTTATAGTTTAGCTTCAGTAATTTACTCAATTTTAAGTGCTATTGAAAAAATAGTAGTGCCCAGCGCAGTCATTAATAAATACAAAAGCAGCCTTCTCAGGGCTCCAGGGAAACTTAATCAACACACAGTGTTACTAATTGATGCTATTCTGAGCCAGCAGAAGCAGTGGATCAGTAAACAGAAGTTAGAAAGCAAGAAGTTAGGGAACTATAGGGACTATGTCAACATCAAGAGCTGGAAATTATAATAAGGCCTCTTTAAGGGAGTATTCATTTGCATGCAGTTGAATTAGGACACCCGATTATCTTTGAAGACACTGTAAGAATGCACCCCAAGTACCCATGATGTGAAAGGTCTGAAGGTTGGGTTTGCAGGCGGGGGCTTAGCTACTCTGCTTGTTTTTTTGTTTTAACTCATGATGGTTTGATAATTTTTCAATACCTTGGTATAGTGGCTTTCATAGCAACAAAATGCTAATGAAATCAACTGTACAGATTATTTTTCTGCTTCTGTGTGTATGTGTGTGTGCATCCGGCTCCCCCTCCATGGGTGCACATGTGTCAGCTTTCCCCTTTCGCTGTTCTTTTTCTACGCGTCCACCTCAAGTCTGTAAGGCTTCCATGGCCAGCAGCTCTACCTACTGAGCCATCTCACCATATTCTTTGTTTTATAATGCAAAATGTATATTGATTTACCAGAATTGAATTTTTTAAATAAGAAAATAAAATCAGGGAGGACAGGTGGGCGGAGACAGAGTTAAACTAAACCTTTAAATCTCCTTTACCCCAACTCTTCCAGGACACAAGCCTTGAGCAGATTAAACAGCTTTTGGATTTTGTAGTCTCTGTCCTCTCCACACAGTGCCCCTCAGTGTGTGACCCAGAGGTCCCACAGGGTTCCCAGGGCCCTCTCATGGGTTTTCAGGGTTTAAAAGGAATTGCATGAAGATGTTAAGACAGTGTTTGCTCTTTGTGCTGAGCAGACCTCCTGCACCCATGGTGAACAGCATTTGGGGGTAAAACTGCTGGACGCTGGGCCTGGGTCCCAGCTGTAAGACTCTGTGCCAGCGGCCATGGACTCTTTCGTTATTGCACACTTGATGTTAATAAAAAGAAAGAGTCAGTGCCAGTTTCATTTAAGACTGTCCTTGATGAGGCAGTAAAAAAAAAAACTAATTTTTAATTTTAAAAATTTTGTATTACTATTGTGAGGGTGTGGAGTGCACGCTGAGGGGTAGGGTGGGGATACACCTCATGACGCTCTCACCTATGAAGATTGGAGAACAACTTTGTAGAGTCAGTTCTCGCCTTCCTCCTTTAAGTGGGATATAAGAATCAAACTCAAGGTCTCCAGACTCGCAAGGCAAGCACGTTTAACTGCTGAGCCCTTTCTCCAATCCTAACTTTGTTCAATTTTGACCACTGAGCACATACCCTTTGAGTGTTCTTTGTAAAACTTGTGCTTCATTCTGAAGTACCAGTCTGTCTCCAGGGAGAAGTGTTGTGCCCTTGCCTGCATTGAGAGCTAACTTGATACTTTTGAAATGGAAATCCTTGGGCTTTGACAGAAGAGCTGACTGTGGTTATTCAGACCTGGGTATGTGTCACACAGCCTCTGTGAAGTGAACCAAGTGTCTGTCATGTGGAGGAGAACAGTCGGCTGTGTTTCTTGTCAATAAGTTTAGTCTTGCTGGCAGCAGTGACAGGTTTGGAGTACATGGGTCCAACCCCACCATCGACCTGATACTTAGGAGCTGCTCTGGCACTGAGGGTGGGGAGCTAACCATGGTGAGCCCTTGAGATGCTCAAATCTGATAAAGAGATGTGTCACTACTTAGGAAAACTACTGAACTCGGTGAACCAACCGTCCCTGTGAAACCAATGCATGAGATTACAAAACCAAGCGAAGCTGCAAGGCTCAGCCACAGGACAAGATATGGCAACTGGTTTGAATTGGGCCCAGTGACAAGTCACTGGTGTGGTTTCAGGATCCATATTCTAATTAATCGCTTGCTGGGCACCCTGTTCACACCTCTCAACCCAGCACTTGGGAAGCAGAAAGTCAGTTTGAGGCCAGCCTGGTCTCCAGAGTGAAATTCTGTCTCAAAAACAAACAACACAAACAAACCAAAAAAGGGGGGGGGGGGGGGAGAGCTCCCACTTGTTAAGTCTGTATGACACATCATAGAACATTCCAAATTGCCTGAAGAGGCCCTTGATGTGGCTCATTTGGTAGAGTGTCACCTACCTGACACATAGGAAGCCCTTTCCCAAGATGGTGCAGAGCAGAGCATGGTGGTACTGGCTTGTCCCCAGCATTCACGAGGTGGAAGCAGGAGGATCAGAAATATAAGGGCATCCTTGGTTGCAGAGTGAGTTTGAGGCCAGCCTGAGCTGCACAAGATACCTTCCCCACTGGGTGTGTGTGTGTGTGTGTGTGTGTGTGTGTGTGTGTGTGTGTGTGTGTG
>CAJQZJ010000220.1:3536753-3609324 GCA_907164525.1 Lophiomys imhausi
CACACACACACACACACACACACACACACACACACACACACACACACACACAAGGGACCTTAGTGTTCTTCTGGCTTTGCTGAGGACACAGTTGCCTCTGGCCACATACAGGGAAAATCAATCAAAAGGGTCCATCTCTTCAGACCTCTGGCTGTCTCCTGGTCCTGACTCAGTGCTTTGGTCTTGTGGCCTGTTCTGTCTGGCTCTTTGGGATGACATGAGATGCAAGAATAAAGCCATTAAGAAGCTTACCCATGTATAAGAAAGGGCATGTCAGGCACAGTGAGATGGCTCAGTGGGTAAAGCACTTGTCACATAAGCCTGATGACTTGAGTTCAATCCCCAGAAGCCATAGAAAGTTGGAGGGGAGAACAAACACTACAGTTAGTTTCTGACCTGTACACACACACACACACACACACACACACACACACACACAAACACCTATACAATAATAAATATGTTTTTAAGGAAGAAAAAAAAGTATGTGAATGAATTAGGAAGCATTTTCAAATATATAAGTGAACTCCTAGAAATGCTACACACACTAGTTAAAAGAACTTGAGGGAGTCTTAGGCTTCTCAGTTTTATCATCTGAGGCATAAAGAGAACAATATCTACCTGGAAAGGAAGGAACACATATGAAAGACATGATATATCTCACATCTAACAGATGCTGGATTACTATACAGTAGGCGTGATGTTATGAGTGTCGCATCCTGTCTTATACATGGTCCACAGTGCATATCACATAGTCAAGGTTGAAGCTAAGGGAACAGCTTTGTCTCAAGCTTATCTCACCTGCCACAGGCCCATCTCCGGCATAAGTGATCTGGTCAGGTGGAGCTAGTGGGAGTGCTTGGGTGATATAATTCATGCCTAATAGAACCTAAGACACACCTAATTCTGTGAGATCCCAGCCTGGAGACTGCAGTCAACTCTGAGTCCTCGGCCAGTGGTTTATAAAGTGCTTCCTCCATGTCAGGCACTGTGAGATGGATTACCACGTTTAATACTGATGCCTTTGATCCCCGGGTTTTTTTGTTTTGTTTTTACAAAGGAGGAAGGTGGGCCCCAAAAGAGGCAGAATGGTCTGCCCAGGACCTCAGAAGCAGCATGGAGCTTCAACTGACTTCCTAGATGAGCTTACCCCCTCTGCTGTCCTGACCCAGCATTCCTAGCACCACATGCATGTCAGGAAAATACATTGTTCTAGGATCAGTGATGAGTTCCCTGTGTGTGTCAGGGGGGTCTTTTGAACATGTCAGTGGATGCTAAATACAAAGGAATATATTAAGCATGTGATATGTGCTAGGTGCATTATAAAGTGATAGCAAGGACCTAGGGCAAGAAAGAATCATAAGTGTAAATGCCTCCTCAGACACACACAGTTCATGGCATGGCAAGGCATAGCACAGAGGAGTTTTGACCATATCGGAGGCCTAGTTGCAGCTTTCTGGAAGAAGTGCAGGCTAAGCTGAGCTTTGAAGCAAGTAAAGGTCACTCCCAACAAAAGGGAGGGCTGATGAAAACCCAAGGACCGACAGTCAGCAATTTTGGGGACAGCCAGAAGTTCAGTGTGCCCATCTAGGAATTTCTGGAAATCAAGCATCCAGAGGGAGTCACAGGGTTCAACCATGAAAAGCCCTCATTGCCACTCTCAGGGGTGTTGTTCTTCGGTTTCAGAGTGATGGAGGCATGCTGGGGGGGGCGGGGGTGCCAAACATACTGAAGGCACACAGAGTCACTTAGTACAGCAGGCATATTTAATGGCTTCCTTTTGCTTCATCATGTTAGATAAAAAGCTTTGGGGACGATTCTCTGGTATGATCTGGGGTTCAGTGCCCACGCCCTCCCAACACCACCCCTGTGTGCTGTCAAGAGATGCAAGAAAGGCACCCATCATGGACTTTTTCAATGGATATTTTTTTTTGACTTTGCTTATTATAAATTGATTCCAGGACTTCATCATGGTGTCACCAGAGATGAATGGGGCAGTCGTGTTCTGCCTTGCACTGCTAGAAGGAGGGAAAACAAGTTTGTACGAAGCCGTAGTTCAATCACGCTGCTTGCAGAAGCAAGGCCATGAAAGGCTGCAGCAGCACAGCTTTGATTCTAGAAACCCCCGTAGCCCTGTGGGTGCTACAAGCAAAGGCGTAAATTAAAGGTTGGAGCCAGCTTTCAAGTATCGACTATCGAGCAAAAGGCTCAGCCCACACTCATGCACTTACTCGGGCTTGTTAAAATAAAAATACGATCTTGGCTGGCCTCGTGTCGCAACCAGTATAATTATGACATTGAAGATTTGCTGTTTGAATCGGGGCTGCTATAGCATGAGTTTATTTAAAGATAGGCTTGGTAACTTAATAGATGTTAGGCAGGACTTAGGTCCGAATGAGGAAAAGCTTTGTTGCCAGCTGCCTCTCACGTTCTCTTCCAGGTAATCCAGGTAAAATACCTGGAACTTGTCGAATTTAGCCAGAATAGACGGCAGTCTGGCTTCCTGACTGTATTGATGCTGGTCTGTTTGAGGTTGCCATGACATTATTGGCTTCCGGTTATGTCACAGATGAGATATGTGTTGAAGGTAGTCGGCTTCTAAAAACATGGTTTATTCTAGCATTGTTTGTGTGTTTTCATGTAGTGTTTGTGTGGGTGCACATGGGTGTGGAGGCCAGAGGCCAATGTCAGGTATCATCGCCCTCTAACTAGTCTCTGCTTTTTTTTTTTTTTTTTTTGGTTTTTCGAGACAGGGTCTCTCTGTGTATCCTTGGCTGTCCTGGACTCACTTTGTAGACCAGGCTGGCCTCGAACTCACAGTGATCCGCCTGCCTCTGCCTCCCAAGTGCTGGGATTAAAGGCGTGCGCCACCACCGCCCGGCTTAGTCTCTGCTTTTTGAGATAGGTTCTGTGACTGAACCTGCAGCTCACTTACTCAGCAAGACTAGCTGGCCAGGAAGCTTCAGGGATCCTTCCATCTCTGCCTCCCTCCTCAACTGTAGAATCAGAGGTGTGGTATCATGCCTGGCTCTTTGCACGGGTACTGGGGATCAGAACTTAGTCCCTCATGCTCAGAGTCTAAAAGTCTGAACCCAGCTCTATGGGTGCTTATAGGTTTCTTTTTTAAATGCCGGGAGATTATAACCAAGAAGCCACTTTTCCTTCCTCTTCCTACCAGTGGCTAAGGTAGGGTGACCAGCTAGGTAAAACAGTTGCAGGCCTATGAAACACAGTGGGTTATGTTGATTGAACATCCCTAATCTGAAATATTCTCAAGCCTGAAAGCTGAGAAAGGGCCCAATTTTGGAGTTTGGGTTTTCAGTTAAGATATTGCTACTGATATTCCAAAATCCAGAAACAATGTGAAGTGTTCCAGTTCCCAGTATTCCGGGAAAGAGATACTGCCTCTGTGTTTCCCATGGTTTTTTGTATTTTGTCATATCCAGAGTACTCAAATATATGGGAAATTGTAAAGGACTATACAAATATGACTTCGAGTGTTCATTTGGGGATTGCCTTCTCCTGCAGCTCCTTTTCCTCGCATGTGACTGTCTAAGTCAGTCTCTACTCCCCACTCTGGGCCGATAGAGCCAAGAGCAAAGCATCTTCTCTCAAATGAATCAACCTGTCCTCAGCAGCTTTCTATGTGGGAACCCATGCAAGAAACTTCACTCTCAGGCCTCCTCTCATCAGAAGTGCTATGCATTTCTCTTGGGTTCTCTGCATCCAGATAGCTGGTGTGTGGGGGCTATCTTGTTCTTATATCTGATTACTTCACATTCTTCTCTTTTTCATGGAATTTTTAAAGGACATCTGGTCTGGTGTCTTGCTCTATCTCTTTTTGCCTTAGTCCTTTGAGACAGGGATCTCTGACTGAACCTGGAGCTAGGCTGATGGTCACCAATCTCCAGCAATCTCCTCTCTCTGTCCCCCATGCTGTTAGGGTTTCATAAATAGCCATACCCAGCCTTGGTTAGGTACTGGGATCTGAGTCTGGCCCTCTGTAGTGCCAACAAGCATTCTTCCCCGCTAAGCCACCTCTCCAGCCCCCGTGCTGTACATTTTCATAGAAAAACTAGACTGTTTTTATTTAGCAGAAAAATAGAAGAAAAAAATCCAACTGAAGACCCATGTACAAAGGCATTAGCGTAGTCTTCAAAAAGCACAGAAAAACAGAGGAAACCACTTCAAATATAAATTTCAGTGAACTCAGAACTGTGTCTGGGAAGCCAACAGAATCACGTCCCTTCGTTTTGAGTATCACGAAATTGTACCCTTCGCTGATGACTGTGGTCTTCCAATATGAGACTTGGCCACATTCTTCCCCCTGTCCCCACACCCAAAGCCAATACCAAGAATAGTAAATAACCACCTTAGAATAATACCAACGGGTCAACCTGTCCCAAATTGATTATATATAAGGTGGTGTCCTAGCTGGCAAAATGAAGACAGAAAAAAAAGGGGGGTAAAAAAAATTATCAGCTCCACACTGGAGCATACAGAGCAGGATAGAGACCCGGTAAACGCATAATGATATGGTAATATGCATCCTTCCTGTCTCATAAGTGGGTCCTGACAGTTATCTAGTCCAAGTCACTCCTGCAACTTGGCACTCAGAAAGGTTAAGTGCCTGGCCCTGCATGACCACTTAGCAACAGAGTCAATTTTGGAACTTTGGTCTCTTGGCTCTCAGTGCACTGGCTCAGCTACTGGGCCATGACCCTCTAATTGACTATGTGGTGACAACCTGTGTCAGGGGTAGGGGGTCAGGTTCATGGAGACCTCTAAACAAACAGCTGTTAGAGACTCACCACTAAAGCTGTGTGTGGTTTTACCCATCTCCAAAAGACCAAAATAAATGAATACAAGTATAGCATAAAATCTGAAGTTACATCTAGAATGGAAGGAAGTTTTGCATGTGCATTGAGTTATCTAACAAGCATTTATTAAGTGCCTGGGTCGTGTTTGTGTGACCTGCAGCCCAGGATCAATTGTCTCATCTCTAAGAGGCAGTGGGTGGGAGGGGACACCTATAGGTCTGTCCCCTTCGCGTCCCTTCCCTTCTCCTCTGTGTCTCAGGTACACATCTTCCCTTTCTCTGGGTTGCCATATCCTTTTCACCTGCTCTTTAAATGCCAATCTCTGTGCTCTTCTCCTTTTGTAGGCAGTGTGGGTTTCTCCTGTTTGTCTTGATCTTCTTTCGCTGACGCATTCTATTTGCATGTCTTTGGCTGCAGCTAATATCTGCTAAATCAAACCATATTGGCTTGAATAGCTTCCTTTGAGTTCTGAATAAAAGGATGCTTCAGCCGCCTGGCTCTTCTCTCTGTAGGTGCTTTGTCAGTCAGGAGGTTTAACTTACTCAAAACCGTCTTTGTCCCCATCCCCACATCCCTATATTGTTCTAGCCAGCTCATCCTTTGAGCTGTGACTCCCGTAAACTGACCCTCGTTTGGGGGAAATGATTGCTATTTCATTGACTCGTGATTCCGTGAATGACGAGACAAACTGTTCTGTTTGTTTGCTGTTGTCTTGTTTTTACTTTTACTAATGCCCCGCCATCATTATAAGGACCACAATCACCGTTGTTTTCTGCTAAGCCATAGTGAGCACGAACTGTCTTGAGCATCCATCAGAGGCCTTAAGCCTAGCATGAACAGCCCCTCCATTTTTTTTTTCTGAGAAGTGGAGCAAGATGAGCAAAGCATTTTCATTGATTAATTGAATTCAACCAGTTTCCTATAGCTAATGCCTCTTACCACAGAGAAGTGATTAGTTTCTCAGTGCCAGAAGAAAGGTGTGAAAAGACACTAGCCACAAAAAAAAAAAAAAAAAAAAAAAAAAAAAATGCCTCTTGTAAAGTACGTCATCCACTATTGATTTTACACCCAGGAAATGCCAGAGTCTTGAAATCTGTTTGTTTGACGCAAAAGCATCTGAACCAAAATCCACATGAAATATATCAAAACTCCTCAGCCAACTTCTACCCACTTCATCTCTGTCATTCAACAGCTGCCTATTCTCCCCTCTCAAAGGAGCCATGCTAGGGATTTGATAGCATAACAGTGATACTTAGAGTCAAAGGAAAGTGAAAGTAATTCATAGGTGAGCAGAGCTCTATCTAGGTCTGCAGGCTGCCGGAGTGAACTGTGGAGAGTCCCTGCAATGCCCAGATCTGAGCCTGTTCTGTCTCCTGACTCCTGAGTATCACAGTGGGTCATGATGTTTTGTGCGGGACACATTGGAGAGTGTCTCACACCACACTAGGAAGCTGGATGTGCGAGGGGGTCAGGTCCTGGGGGAAGATATGCAAAACTCATCCTCTCTCTCCCAAGCCTATCAGCCATAGAAAGCAAAGAAAGGAACTTCCCTCCCATCAAGTATTTTGGAGATGCTGAAGGCTCTCTCAAGTTAGGGAAGGCTTTGAGGCTTCTTTTGGTATCACTGTCTGAGGCTACCTGGCTGTTTTACCTCTCATTGTTAAGGACAACACTTATCATGAGGCCAAAGTAACAGTGGGAACTTCAGGCACCATCTGATCCATTTTCCAACAGAGGACCCCCCCCACACACACAAGCCAGAGCTTACCATCTAGGAAACTATCCTATCCAGCATGAAATTCTCAAGGGATCAAGGATGTTGTCCATGAGTGGAAACATTTCAGATTATCACATCTAGAAAGAGCTTCCAGTATCTAATAAGGAGAGGCCAAGGACAGTACTGAACATTCTGTGGTGCCCTTACAGCAAAGAACTCTCCGGTGTAAAATTTCAGCAGTGCCAAGCCTTAGAAATCCCCACAGAACATGGTCTTTGCCTTGGGTTCATAATTTTGCCTTGCATATGACATTTGTGCTTTCTACCAAAATAAGTTCTTATCTTTAAATGTTCATCTGAATTAGACCTGACAGGACAGGTCTTTAATCCCAGATGTTCAGGAGACAGACACAGGAGGACCCTTCGTTCAAGACCAACCTGGTCATCCTCACAAGATCATGTTTCAAAGTAAGAACAGACTGGGCATGTAGCTTTGTCGTAGAGAGCTACCCTGGTTCCATCCTCAGTACTGTTAAAAAGTTTCCATGTTCACTTGCTTTGCGTGTGCGGGCATGTGTGTGTGTGTGTGTGTGTGTGTGTGTGTGTGTGTGTGTGTGTGTGCGCGCGCTCAGGTCATTGGTCAACCTCAGCTATTAGTCTGTAGGTGCCAACCACCTTGTGTTTTTGGAAATAGTGTTTCTAATTGGCCTGGAGTCTGCCAAGTTTGCTAGGCTAGCTGGACAGCAAATCCCAGGATTCCTCCTGTTTCTTCGTCAGTAGTGCTGGGAATACAAGCATTAGCCACCAGGTGTGGCTTTTACCCCTCTCACCCTTTCCTGTAGGCCCAGCCTTGCTGTCTCTGAATGTGTGTTTCTTCTTAGATCTCTGTTTAGCTTCCCTCAGACCCAACTGATCACTTGCTCCCAATAGAATGGTGACATTTCTTCTTCATGGCTCAGGTCAGGCAGCAAGTGAACCTCCTGAATTCGCTTTTTTAAAAGTCTGATTTGGTGCATTATGGGACTGTAGCCTTCACGGGTCGTTAGTAGGTGCTAAGCTGGTCAGCTCCTGAAAGTCCAGTAATATCTAAAGCTGATGGCTAGGAGTTCACCTTCATCACTCCATATAAACTTAGGTTTCAGCATATTTAAACCTCAGTCCCTTAACTGTTTGTCATTATGTACTGTGATTAACGAAGTTACTGCATGAAATACCAAATTTCTCTTTTCCCTTTCTATAAGCAGCTTTTTAAAATTAAGGTGATTTTAAAGCCTAATAAGGGAGTTAGGCATTTTTGCACCACCTAAGATCTTTTATTAAAAGAGAAAAAGAAGTAAAACCCTAGCCATGAGTATTCTTGTTAAATACCTGGAATGACCCTAGAATAAGCATTTTTAAAGAGTTAAATATTTGCGTCTATACTTAGATTTATAAATTACTATTCTTTGAACTTGAAGTGGATTTTGAACTGGGCTCTCCGTAATTATAATAATCATCCATTTCATTTATATATACCTGAGCTGTATAGACATTAACTAATTACTTCCTGATCACACAGCCTAATAGGGAGACTTTCCTTGCTGCCCTGTTTTTTTAGTATGCACATGAGTGTGTGTTAATTACAGACCCCTCTGATTAACTTGACATCACGTTACCCCAGTCCTTACTCACAACCTGTCTACATCAAGGGTTTGGTAGGTGGGTAAGAAACTTGTATTAGACTTAACTTCTGTTTTCAAGCCAGGAGGTAAGTGACATTTTTGAACCCATCAAATAACTGGCTTAAGTCCAAGTACAGTTCATTTTCCTTAAGCATTTAAATAGTTGTTTGAGGAGTGCTGACTTTCTCAATTCAGGCCATGCCATAATTGCCTAATTAAAATAAGAAGGGGGAAAAAAAAACAGGTGGTCTCTAAATATATTTGAGCCAAATTGAGCTTTACTATAATCCAGGTTGTGTGTGGGTTGCATGGCTAATTAAGTTAGCCCCATTGGGGTATGCTTTCAGATGTGGCTGTTGCCCTCTGTCTGTTCCATTAAAAACTGCCTTTGTCACTCATTTAACATGAAACAGATCGATCTGGAGACAGTCCATTGTGAAGGGGACAGAGGTGGCTGTGGGTGACATTGATGAAGGCTCCCAGCCAAATGCAAATGCGCCATAGATTGGAAGACACAGAACAAGTGAAGTTTATTTTGTTATTCTACAAAGCCCGACTACTGATGAGTCCATTGAGCATTGTATGTAAGGGGCACAGCACAGGTCACAGGTGTGGAATCCCTGTTGCTGCCCTCAGCACAGTCAGAAACCAACAGCCAACACGACGACCACTTGAGCCTCTACTTCCAAGAAAGTAGCCTCTACATTTTAAAAAATTAATCAACTGAAAGTTGTTCATGGTGCTGGGGAATGGAACCCCAGGGCCTCCCATATGCTAGGCACTACCTCTTCCACCAACTTTGATAATTTAAAAATGAAGATGAAGAAAAGCAAGTGGCTTATCTGTGGATTTTCCCCTGCAGAATAGTTCTTGGTAATACACCCATTGTATCGCAATCAAATTGTGTCACTCTCTGTTAAAACTTCTATTTATCCCTTGAAAACAGCCTGTGTGAAAAGAAGGCAGTGTCCCTCTGAGTGCTGAGGGATGAATGCGGAGGCTGAGGTTTCAAGAACATTCTATCTCTTTGCTGAGATACTTCTGGAACAGGATAGATAGTATTCAGGGAGCTCACAGGGACACCACTATTGGGCTACCACAGTTGCTGGACAGTTAGATGCAGCATTAAATTTAAAGCCCAAAGAGTAAAGTAAAAATGAACAATGGCACCATTATTATGCAACTCACAGGGTTTTCATTCAAAAGTTATTCGTGTATTGAATTACTTAAATATCAACAATATTTTTATGCTCATATAGAATTTTCTTAGAATAGTTGCAATTTTACATTGGAAAGAAAATGCTTTTAATCTAGAATTCTCCCGGAGTCCTCCTCCCCAAATATATCTGGCAATAAACTCACTGAAAGTTCAAAAAGTCAAGGATGACTTGTCCAAGCCCTGTCTCCCCAGCCTCCCACTTTTCAGTTAGAGAACTGTCCTTAATGTGACAAAAGATCAGAATTCCCACAGCCCAGCAGGCTTCACGTGCAGGACAGTGGCATTCTGTTGCTTTTCGTTGCCCAGTTTTCTCATTAGTATTTGAATAACTCTCTCTAAACTGTCATCAAAGCCAGTAAAACATACACCTCTAAAGGGGTCAGCAAGGTGGCTCAGCTAGTAAAGGCGCTTGCTGCCAAACCTGATGACCTCAGTTCAATCCCCAGGACCCCACGTGGTGGAAGTAGAGAACTAGCTCTTACAAACTATCTCTGACTTCCGTATGCAAGTCATGGAACGTGTGTACTCATATATATATATATATATATATATATATATATATATATATATGAAAGAAGTGTAACAATAATTTCAAAGGGAAAATCTTATTTGATGGCCAAAGGTGAAAAACAGCACATTCAGGTAAAGTTGGTAACAATAGCAGGTGACATTCAGCCATTCACTGCATCCATCATTTCTACATGCCAGACACGGGGTAAGCAATCAATAAGTATGATATGTAACTGTCAACAACTCTGAGAGTAAGAGCCATTATGTCTCTGCTTTAAAGATGAGGGGAACTGAGGCCGGGAGAGTTTCACAGACTACAGAAGGTGAGAACTGGATTGAAGCAGGAGCATCTACCCCCCCCCAACCAGGATTGTCAGCTATGTCTCTGTAGCCATGTCCAGTTGTAACATGCATGTTTCTCATATGTCAAGTGTGTACCGTTCAAGTCAGGGGTCATGCAGAAGGCTGAACACTAGAGAACAAACAGAGTTTCATGCAGGTCTGTGGGCATGTTGACCTTTGAACACTGAGTGTCATGCTTGCTTAAAAAACAAGCATGTAAGCCACAGCCATTGTGTGTGTACTTTCTGTATCAGAACAGATCTCCCAATGACCACTCAGAGTGAACCACAGTGACCTAGCACAGAAAACTCTGATTAAGGGTCTGTGATGTAGCCACACAGGAAAAGCTATGAGTAGAGCCAAGATCTGTGGTCTGCCAGGAGTCCTCTGCCCCAGGCCACAACACGGACCATTCTGTTGTTGAATCTCAGATATTTTGTTTTAAAATACCAGGAGGTGAAACGGGTGTTATGGTCTCTGTGCTTCTAATAAAGAAACCGCGGCTCAACAAAACCTCTGTCAGGCAGCAGAATTGGAACCCTGGGAGTTTTCGACCACAGTAGTTATAGAAACAAGTCAGAAGTATCCCTCCTGAAACTCCCCAAGATCAACTTCATTTTAAAGTGAAACGGGACAGCTGTTCAATACTTCCCACATGCTAGATAATCTATGCTCAGCCAAGATACCGAAAGTGGGATTCCACAAGGGAAACAGAGGTATCTAGTTAGCCAAGACCTAAGAGGCTATCCAGTGTCAAGCACATGCCCTGGTATTTGCATGGTCAGATCTTGCACTCGATGGGTGCTGAAAAGAGCTGTGGTTTTGTTTTGTTTTTTTTTTTTTTTTTTTTTTTTTTTTAGGTACCGGGGCTATGTCTGAATATTAAAATACCAGCTCTTTTTAGTTCACTTTTTGTTGGGCTGGCTCTGGTCTCCCTTTGGGAGACTGTCCACTCCCGTGGCTGTGGTTTGGGATTGGCATTTACTCTCCTTCTGGGTTAATGGCCCCTTTAAAAAGTGTATTGCTGTTTTGCAATTCAAAATCTATTAGATTGTGGAAGAGAGTCCAAAAACCTTGGGAGCCATCTTGTGGTTAAAGCATTTCCTCAAGTTTTTTCTACAACATTGTATGTGTACTTTTTGAAGTTAAGGGGGCTGCACTTTTTTCTTTTCATTACTTTGTCATTGAAATCATAATTATTCCTGTTATCAATTTGCATTCTCCAACATTTAAAACATATAAATAGAAAATATAAAACAAAATATTATGTTTTATATTTATAATTTATAATATATTATTTTTATTTTAGAGTATCTCTACCACCTGTGGATGTTCATGTGTATGTGTGTATGCATGTTTGTGTGTGTATGCATGCATGTGTGTGTGTGTGTGTGTGTGTGTGTGTGTAAATACATGTTTAGCACCAAGAGTAAAGATCATGTGATTTTTCTTTATAATTTCTAAAGTTGTTTCAGTAAACCCATATGATATCTAAACATTAAGGGGGGGGAGCTAAAATTACAGCTAAATTTTATGAGTACTTGTTGCAAAGGGAAGATGCACAGATTGCCCAAGCAAGCCTATAAAGCCATTTGGATCAGTTTATTCTACATGAGCCTAACAAAAACACAGTGGCTGTTGACTGCACGGCTGTGTGAAGGAAATAATAAGGTTGTGACCCTGTGATGGGGACACAATGCCCTGGTTATATCAGAAATCTTACATTTCAGATAGTACCCAAGAAAAAAAATAAGCAGTGTAACCCCCTCCCCCAGGAAAGGGCAAAACCAAGAAAACAAAACAAAACCCTCAGGCATGTGTCCTGATTACCTGATGCCTTAAAAGTGGCCTCCCTGCTAGTATGTAAGTGGGCCACCTTTTGTGGCTTCATGATCATTTTCAACTTAAACTTACTTGAGAATTTTTCTAGAGTCTTCTAGCTGGGATGTGCTCTTGCAGGAAACAGGGGAGGGTGGCTCCTATCAGCTTTTTATTTTCTTTTATTTTAAACTTTGTCAAATATAGGCCACCCATGGTAGCATGGCTTGATCCAAAAATATCATGAAATCACAAATTCAAACCACTCACCAGCTTCTTGGCATAAATTAAGTTGCTTTCTTACTGAAAAACAACTATAGTCAGTCTTAACTGTATAATCAAGAAAGAAAGAAAACAAAGTCAAGATTAAACAAGGCAAAATGAAGCAAAACAAAATAGAACAAGAAGCTGGTAGCCAAATTTATGAGATTACATATATTTGGCTTTGGAGTCTTTTGTAGAGCATGGATTTTTGGTTGGGCTAAAGAAATATTAAAGAGCCGGGCGTGGTGGCGCACACCTTTAATCCCAGCACTCGGGAGGCAGAGGTAGGCGGATCTCTGTGAGTTCGAGGCCAGCCTGGTCTACAAAGTGAGTCCAGGACAGCCAGAAATACACACAGAGAAACCCTGTCTCGAAAAACCAAAAAAAAAAAAAAAAAGAAATATTAAAGAGATTTTATATTCTTTAAGATGTATCTGTTGGGGCTGGAGAGGTGGCTCAGCGGTTAAGAGCACTGTCTGCTCTTCCAAAGGTCCTGAGTTCAATTCCCAGCAACCACATGGTGGCTCACAACCATCTATAATCGGATCTGGTGCCCTCTTCTGGACTGCAGGGATACATGCAGACAGAATACTGTATACATAATAAGTAAATAAATAAATAAAATATTAAAAAAAAAGATGTATCTGTTTGGTGTTAGAGAGATGGGTCTGAAGTTAAGAGCTGCTCTTGTAGAGGACTTGAGTTCCATTCCCAGCATCCACATGGCAGCTCATGGTTGCCTGTAACTCCCATTCCAGGGGCTATGATACCCTCTTCTGGCCTCCATAGTCCTTGCATATACATAGTGCACATACAGACAAACACATACACACACACACACACACACACACACACACACACACACACACACAGAGAGAGAGAGAGAGAGAGAGAGAGAGAGGGAGAGAGAGAGGCACACCAAACAATAAAAATAAATAAATATGAAAATGTATCTATTTAAAGGCATGGGGAAAAGAAGAAAAGTTTTTTTTTTCAAATTGAATGTATTTCTGATAATTATCAAGGAATTAATTATGTGACTAACAGAAAGGTGATTATCATAGGTCCTTCATACTTCCCCTGGGCTGTTAAAGAATAATGATCTTGTCAGTTACATTTTGTTTG
The DNA here is from genome assembly GCA_907164525.1 of Lophiomys imhausi. Lineage (NCBI taxonomy): Eukaryota > Metazoa > Chordata > Mammalia > Rodentia > Muridae > Lophiomys > Lophiomys imhausi. The sequence goes on from CAJQZJ010000220.1 coordinate 3,550,229, forward strand.
TTAGATGGTTCTATCTTCCTACTGCAACAAGCCCTCATCTATCCTCCTGTAACTTCTTCTACTGAGGAGTAGGGCATAAACAAACAGTCCTCCATGTGCCAGAATAGCCTCCAAGTTCAAGTGCTCCAGCTTATACACTTGACTTGCAGGAAGTCACTTTAGACCCAAGACATCCTATTCATAATTGGTTTCTACCCAGCTTTCTCTGATGAGCTCAGCAATTTGGTTGAGTTCCAAACACACAGTTAATTCTTTTTTTTTTTTGTTTTTTTTTTTTTTTTTGGTTTTTTGAGACAGGGTTTCTCTGTGTAACAGCCCTGGCTGTCCTGGACTTGCTTTGTAGACCAGGCTGGCCTCGAACTCACAGAGATCCGCCTGCCTCTACCTCCCAAGTGCTGGGATTAAAGGCGTGAGCCACCACGCCCGGCTCACACAGTTAATTCTTAAGACAAAATATTGGGCTTGGGTGTAGCTCAAGGCCCTGGACTCAATCCCCAGAACTATTTATATATAAAAAATGGAAAATACTCATTTCTAGTCAGAAGGGGGGTGGGGGCAAGTACCCTGATTCCTAAACCACACAAAGATCCAACAAAAAAGAGAACTTCAGACCAATCTCCCTCATGAACATAGATGCAAAAATACTTAATAAAATACTAGCAAACCAAATCCAAGAACACATCAAAAGTATCATACACCATGATCCCAGGAATGCAGGGATGGTTCAACATATGAAAATCCATCAACGTAATTCACCACATAAACAAGATGAAAGAAAAAACCACATGATTATCTCGCTAGATGCAGAAAAAGCATTTGACAAAATCCAACACCCCTTCATGCTAAAAGTTCTAGAGAGAACGGGCATACAAGGACCATATCTGGAAATAATAAAGGCAATATACAGCAAGCCAGTGGCCAACATCAAATTAAATGGAGAGAAGCTTGAAGCATTTCCTCTAAACTCAGGGACAAGACAAGGATGCCCACTTTCGCCATATCTCTTCAATATAGTACTTGAAGTTCTTGCTAGAGCAATAAGACAACTAAATGAGATCAAGGGGATACAAATTGGAAACGAAGAAGTCAAATTATCCCTATTTGCAGATGATATGATAGTATACATAAGCGACCCCAAAAATTCCACCAGAGAACTCTTACAGCTGATAAACACCTTCAGCAAGGTGGCTGGATACAAAATTAACTCACTTATGACTGAAGAAAGTAAAAGAACTCCTAAACTGCTCAAGAGTAAAGGGTGAAAAGGAGAGCAGACTGCAGCTACTTCATGTTGGAGCTACGTCCATTGGACTCTTAGAGGGCCTTGCAGCTACTACAACATTTAAAGTAACCTTCTGCTTCTTTTGTCCATTTCAAATAAGTCTTAAAGCAAGTTACAATGACTCTCCAGCCTCAGGAAATTGAGAAAAGTGGGTCAATGGGTGTAGCTCAGTTGGAAGAGTCTTTGCTTAGCATGGACCAAGCTCTGAGTTCTATCCCCAGTACCACATACATCAGGGATGGTTGTGAACCCCAGTAACCCCAGAACTGGGGATGTGGAGACAGGAATATCAGGAGGTCAAGGTCATCCTCAGTCAAGGCTAGCCCTCACTGAAGCTCTGGCCAGCTGAAGTGTGAGCCCCTCTGCTGTGGTGCTGCTGTTAAGAGCTTGACGGCTAGAATTATTGCACTGTAATCTTTGAAAGGCTACCCCCAAATCATCTTCTGCTTATTTGCAATTTGCAGAATATTCCTCTTATACCCTTGTCACTTGGCCAACTGTGACCCAGGACCCTAGAGTTTATAACAGAATCTCCTGTCCTGCCAAGGAGAGGTTGTAGCTTATTATATAACAGCATAAAGGAGATTCAGCCAAAATAGGCCGTTCTCTCCCCTGGCCTTTCCTCTCATGTAACTGCCACCCTCTGAGTTTGTTTAAGACAGGGTCTCACGTAGCCTGTGCTGGCCTGGAACTCACTATGTAGTTGAGGATGGTCTTGAATGGCTGGGATTATAGGCAACCGCTAACACGCCTGGTTTCACCCTGTGGTTTCTTCTGCCTCCAAACAAGGCCATGGTAAGTGTGTTATCGGACATATCCTCTCACAGAGCCTGATCCTCTGGCTCCCAGATAACCATAATAGTTGTGTGCATTCTAGCTCTTTATTTCATTGAAGAAAGTGGGTCACTTTGGGGCCTAATAGATGATACCACTCTTCCATGGGAATTTAAAGTTCAACTTGCCCAGAATCCATGAGTATTAAGCAAAAAGAGTAGAGATGGGCAAAAGCTATTCCAGTCAGTGAGGAGGTAGAGAAGGAGTTTCTTTCCCACATAGAAGAAAATGGTAACCAATGACAATGGGATTGACTGAACAGTTGGAGTTGGCTTTGGGGCCATGTCATCAATATTTACTGAATGTCAGTAAGGCATTGGGTGACATGCTCTGAGAATTATGCCTTCCCGTAAGTCAGCCATTGTCAAGCCTTACTGAGATCGGGTGTAAGGACAAAGGCTCTGGAAGGAGACTGGCAGGGTACAACCTTCCCTAAGAGAAGATAAGGAAGTACAAACTGGATATGCCTGAGGTGAGGAGAAACAGTACTGGAATTGACAACCTGTCCTCATTTTTCAAAGACTTCTGAGGTGACTTTGAATCAAGGATGGGACTCCTGACATAATGAAAATAGAGGGAAGTTGTGAGCATACAGGCACAGGAGACCTCATTTGTGGCCAGTGGCTTTGTGGGACAGGGCTCATACCTCCTGAGCCGCAGAGATGGTGACTTTGGGTATGGCCCACAGATAGGTCCTCCTGTCATGCTTTGTCAGAAATAGTTGATGGCAGAGCCTTCACCAGCAGAGTGAAAAAGAACATCTCCCTAGGATATTTGGGCAAGTGGTTAACAAAACTTAACTTCGCATTTCCACCTTGGTTGCCTACTTTCCCACAGGGTATTTATCCAAGGGAAAGGACAGAGTAGAACTGAGGGTTGGGGAGAGAAGGGGTGCTCTCAGTTGGGCAAGATATTTCTCCTCCACAATTCTTTTGTGAACTATCCACAGCACTTTCAGCTTTCAGAATAGCATTTTGTTTACACTAATTTATGGTGTGTGTGCATGTGTGTGTGTGGAGGCCAGATGACAATTTGTGACAGTTGATTTTTCTCCTACTATGTGGATTCTGGGGATTGAACTCAGGGCATCAGGCTCAGTAGCAAGCTCTTTTACCTGCTGAGTCATCTAGCCAACACTGAGAGTAGATTTTAGCTATGTATCTTCATCCAGGTAGGGAACACAGAGCCCCTTGTCAATAACTGCCCTGGTTTATAAGACCAAACATGAGGGCTGAGAAGATGGTTCAAGTGTTTACCACTCAACAATGAGGACCCAATTTGATCCCTCAGGATGCACAAAAAAGTCAGCAAGGTGGTATGTGTCTATAATCCCAGCACCAGGAAAGAAGGATTGGGAATCTCTGGGGTTCACCAGCCAGCAAGCCTCGCCTAGCTGGTGAGCCTCAAGCCAGTGAGAGACCCTGTCTCGAAACACAAGGTGGGATTGTAATTTAGGAACATACTTGAGGTTGATTTCCAGCCCCCACAAGCAAAGGCATGTACAGGTACAAACACACACACACGAGAAGGGGGGTGGTTGGGAGATATATGTAATAAAGAAACCCAGAAAATATGTCAACAAAGTCAACAGCCGGCTCAGGGTGGTGTCCTGAGATGTGTGACTTACCGGGATTCACACAGAAGTATCGACAGAGACTGGAAACAGAAAGAGGTAGAACAGATGGGCTATTCTTCATTCAGATAGCTGCCACTGAGGGCATTAAAATTTTTTTTTCCTTAAAATCATCTTGCCCAGAGGATGACAGTGTTTCTGAGAAAGGAAGTGAAGAAAACCTGAAGCAGTATGAGCAAGTATCCACCACTTTCCTTCTCTTCCCACCTGTGAGTTCGAGAACCATTTCATTCTACTTGGCTGGCTCCCCACCCTGAGTATCACAGCACCCTGCAGTCACTGCTGGTTTTCTAACACTAACCTGGTACCAAACAGAGTTTTAACCTAGCCTTGGATTCTTTTGAACAAGGCTGTGTTGGCAATTATGAAACCAAGTAGACGTTGGCAAGCGCTTTCAGAATAATTATAGGGTCCCTTCAGTAGTACAGTATAAATAATGGCTGGTTTAAAGGCGTTTTTGTGAACAGCAGTTTATACTGAAATTTATATTTGCTCCTTGAAGCCAATCGATGTCAAGGGCACCTCACACCCACCACACCTCCCCACCCTGAGATCTCAAGGGCTTTTGGAGGCTTTAGATTCCATGATGATGTTAACTTAGCCAGGCAATGAGGAGGTTGTACACTCTAAGTTGTAGTGAACAAGAAAAAGACAGGGGTGTGTAATTGGTGGCATGAATGAAATCATAAAGCTGCCTAAGCCCTGGCCACCTAGTGTGTTGCCAGTGCACTTCTTACAGAAAGGGTATTCACGAGCAGATGGACCCCAGGAAGGGCAGTGATCTCGCTGGCAAGTAGGACACAAGGAAGATTATGGCCTCCTTGTTGGGTTATGATGGTGCAGACGCAAGACACAGAGGACCAAGGCACAGGAAACTCGTGGTTATAATGTAGTTCTAAAATAGCCGCTGAGACTTATTAAAATCTATATGTTCCTCTCTGTGAAAATTTTAATTTTCTACTACAGCATATTAAGAACAGCTAGGGAAGCTGGCGAGGTAGTTCACTTGGTATGGTACTTGCTTAGCATGCTTGAAGCCCTGAGTTCAGTCTCCAACACCACATAAAACCAAGAATGGTGGTACATGCCTATAATCCCAGCATTTGGGAGGTGCAAGCAGGAGAATCATAAGTTCAAGGTTGGGCCAGCAAAATGGCTTAGCAGGAAAAGGTGACTCCCACTAAACCCGACAACCTTTGTTCAATCCCAGGGTCCTACATGGTAGAAAGAAAGAATCAATTCCAAGTTGCCTTCTGATCTCTACCACATGTAACACACACAGAGAAATAAGCAATGTTATTTCATTTTTTTTTTAAGTTCAAGGTTGTTCTTATCTACATAGTTAGTTGGAGAATGGCCTAGGCTATCTGAGACCCTACCTCAAAAATACAGTAACATACACAATAAAATAAATTAAAATCACTAAGCATATTAAAAATGTGTGACAACCTTGGTAATGGGAAAACACTTGTAAAGGAACCCTTCTTTGCACACTGAACAGAGGCCTTGTTCCAAGCAGGTGACTCCCCTATGCCTTCTTCTTGTCTATTTGTCCCCTGTGGCCCCCCCTCAGTCAGTAGGAGAAATCCCTTCAGTGTCTCACACCCTGAGTCTCTCTCAACAGAGTAGAGTGTCCAAAGATAACGTGTACTTTTATTTCTACCGCTCTTCTTGGCTTCTGTATTCAAAAGTCCCTTTTAAGCTATATTTCTTTTTCCATGATTGTTCGTTCGGGTGCTGGCTTTGGTATTTAAATAAGCCTTTCAATGGGTCATTAGCCCTGTAATTAATTCCAGCTATTTTTACATGGTGCCTGGGTTATTAAAGAGCTGTCGCATTCACAACAGCCTTGTCTTTCTTAGGAGATTTCACTCAGCGTTGGATGGTTTTTCTTTGTGCCAAAAACGCTGTCATTTCTTCTCATTTCAAATATATTTGTCATTGGTAGGAATAGTCAGGCTCTTTGAATGAGGACAGAGAACACTGAATTCTGACTCTCGTGTATGGCGGGTTTCTGCTTTTCAACAACTACATACCCTGGATCTGAGGCCCTCTTCTTTGTATATTTTTCTTGCAGTTTGTTTTCTTTTTAATCAGCTTTGGTAAATCGCAGGATTTAAGTAAGAACTGACTTCGCAGATAGAAGGTCCTTGCCCCTTACCCCCCCCCCCCCAAAAAAAAGAAAGTGGTATCTGCAACATCAAGCAAAAATAAACGAATGAACCAATACCTTTCCCTCTACCCTTTACGTTCAATGTCTGTTTCTATAAAATAAATTAGAAAAGACTGACTCAGTGGCAAAAAGAGACATCTCTGATAAATCTGTCCCTGAGATAGGAAGGGGCTTGTGGGCATATGGGATGAAGTGAAAGAGAAGGTAAAACCCAAACTTTCAGAGCGATGACAAGACACAGGAAACCAGCTTTAAGGTCTTCAGGGCAGTCCATTGTGGGAAGTGAGTATGTAGAAGAAAGGGGAGGGAAATGAGGGCTATTTCTGTAAGGCTTTTTTTTCCAGATCTAAGTCAGAGCCCACCTCCAGTGAGTGGCCACCTTTACCTAGAAGGTAATTGCAGAGGAGGGCCACCTTCACGAAGAGAAGCCTTTGCTCCACCCAAGGCACAGAGGGTTTTTCCTGCATCTGCTGCCTTCACTTACCTCCAGCTCAAAATAATACTCCTGCCAAAGTGGCATACTCAGAGCTGGCAGAATCCCAAGCCCCCTTCAGCAGTTACCTGCGGGCTAAAATTGGAACCCATGCCACGTGACTTTAGGGCCATCCTCTCCATTTATCTTTTTCTTTTCTTAAATATTAAAATAGCTGCTCATCTCTGCAACATCCCAGAGGCTTACCTGTTCTAATATTAGAACCCTGGCTGCACACCCTTGGCAGACATTATAATCAATTGCAGCACAGTGTCTCCCAACCAGCACACGATGGAGATCCATCCAACTTGGAGCGATGAGCTGAACCCACTTGCCGTCTTGACCCTGAGTAACCCTGGGATTAAGCAGTAATTCCTAGTTTAGAAAAGCAGATGGAGATTCACTTGGATTATTGAGTCTTATCTGAGAGCAGATAAGATTACCCATAGCTCACATCGTGGGAGTGATGGTAGTCCCCACTGTACACCAGTCACGTGTGTCTCAAAACTTGTCAAGTAATTTCTGTTATCTTCATGACACCAGTTGAGGAATAGACATGGGAAAAGTTAAATAACACAAGAATGATCATAAGAAGCCATAGATTTAGCATGGGGCCTAGGCCCCTCTATCTCTTGAGGATACCCCCCTTTTATCTCCGAGGATGCATAAGAGCACCTGGCCAGACCCCAAATGTTTCTTACCATAAGAACTCCACCTTATTCCAACCTCTCTAAAGATTTAAAAACATATTTACTGTTTATTTATGAGTATGTGTATGTGTGGCCAGAAGAGGGCATCAGATCCCCCTGGAACTGGAATCATAGGTGGTTGTGAGCCACCTGATGTGGGTGCTAGGAACTGAACTCGGGCCCTCTGAAAGAGCAGCAAGCACTCTTAACTATTTACCCATCTCTCCAGCTCATCTCCCTAGCCTTTTAGAAAGATTTGTCTATTTGTTATATGTCTATGTGAGTGTATGCACATTTATGTATAAGTGTGCATGCCCATGTGCAGAGGCCAGAAGAAGGGTAGCAAGTGCCTGGCTGTATCACTGTCAATCTGTTCCTTTGGGGAAGGGTCTCTCCCTGAACCCAGAGCTAGGCTGGAAGCCACCAAGCCCCAGAGATCCCTGTGTCTCCACCCTGTCAGAGCTGGCTTGCAGCTATGCATTGGGCACCTGACTTGTCACATAGGTGGTGGAACCTGAACTCCAGTCCCCGTAGTTATACAGCATATGCTCTTAGTTGCTAAATTATATCCCCAGCACCCTTGCTAGCCTTTTCTTTTGGTCTTATAAAAAAAACACCCTTTGGGTTCTTTGTGCTGCCAGCTAAAATGAATAATGCTATTCAGAAGAGAGGCTTGCCTGGGAAGCTAGGAACACTTCCGATTCTTCCTGTTCAATGTCCCTGTAAGGAGACGCCTAACAGTACCCTTGGGTGTCTGTAGTAACTATTTCTTTCCACTCTGGAGTCAGCACACTCATAAGTAGAAAGCAGTTGGTAGGATTCACTAACTCCTCCCTTGCTTTGGGCGCCCGTGTGTGTTAGGCACTGAGCAAGGCACTAATTCGTACCATGAAGAAGAAAGACAGGTCTCCACTCTGAACATCTGACACTTTAAACCCCACATTTCCTGCTGGGACTATCTGGATTCAGTCTCCATGGCATTTATCACCTCTGGAAGGCTGTGAGCTGTCTCTGGGGGTTTAAAGTGTCAGATGTTCAGAGTGGAGACTTTAAAAGGCAAATAACAGTTCTAAATCTCTGGGTGTGCCAGAGGTATGCTGTAGGGAGGAATGAGATGGGCCAGGAATAGGATACTGGTTAGTTTCCTTGTGAACTGCACTCTTTCTTTCCTGAGTGTCTCTTCTGGTAACTCTGCCAATTCCCCAGCTGTTCTACCTGATGTCCAAAGCTCATAGTCTGTCCCTAACTATCCCCACCATGAACCATGAGCAGTCTTGTGTTTCTTCTGCTCAAAACTCAAGGCCTTCTGGATTCCAAGGTCCAACTGGCAAACCCAGCCTCTGCTCCCTCCTCCCAGGTGAGCTGGGTCTGGCCACCAGGGTTTAATGAGATGATGATAATGGGAGGGACTGATAGCAGATGTCTGTGGTGGGGTCAAGTCAGTGCCACCCCTGCTTGAGAGCCTTGGGACATCCTTTTACCTCACTGAGCCTCCATTCCCTTGGCTGAAGAGTAAAGGGCTGTTTTTAGAGAGAAAGATAGAGTGTGTGTGTGTATATGTGTGCAATTGTGCACACTCAGGTGCTTGTAGAGGCTATAGGAGGGTGTTTTTCTCTATCCCTCCATAGCCTTTTTCCTTGTCCTTCACTGACCCTGGAGCTCACGTTTTTTTAAACTGGCCACCCAGCAAGTCCAGCCACCCTCCTGTTTCAGTACTCTTTGGTGCTGGGATTACAGGTGTCTTAGGTAGGGTTTCTACTGATGTGATGAAACACCATGACCAAAAAGCAAGTTGGAGAGGAAAGGGTTGATTTGCCTTTCACTGTTCATCACCAAAGGAAGTCAGGACAGGAACTCAAACAAGGTAGGAACCTGGAGGCAGGAGCTGATGCAGGAGCCATGGAGGAGTGCTGCTTACTGGCTTGCTCACCATGACTTGCTCAGCTTGCTTTCTCTAGCTTCTATCAAGTTGACATAAAACTACCCAGAACACCAGGCATGCATGGGCCCACATTGAAATTGTTACATGGCTGCTGGGATCTGAACCCCCGTCTTCATGCTTGTATAGGAAGCCCTCTTACCTGCTGAGCCATTTCTACAACCTTCAGAATATGGTGTCCACTTGGGTTATCTCAGAGGTCCTGATAGGTATAGAATTGAATGATTTGAAAGGTTAAGTTCTGCTCTTTAGAGCAAATTAAACAAAACAAAACCTATGGTTTACTCCAGGCAGACCCCTTGCCTCTATTTTCTCATCCAAAGTGGTTTCAAGATTGTTGTGGGGTCACTGTAGAGAGCAGAGACAGGTCTATTCAAGGTCTTTTACCTTCCTCTCCTGAGGACAGTCAGTGCTGGGGTTGGAACCAGGCTTGGTGCTCACTAGGCAATGCCTTGCCCCTCGTCTACATTCCTAGCCCCGTTCCCTAAGCCATGGAAACACAGCCAGTTCTAATTATGTCAGCCACCTCTGCTGACCAACATGTGGAACTAGGCATCAAAGCAGGGAGATCACTTGCTTGCATAAATCACTGGTTTCTTCTCATCTGTCATTTTCCTCTCTACTGAGGACAGAGTGGCAAAATTATTATGCAGGATATATTTCCATTTGCGTAAAAGACATGAGATTGCCAAGACTACAGATAAGGCTCCCGAAGTACCTCCAAAGGCTGACAATAAACTCTTGTGACTGTATTCTTTGGGGCTATATTAAATGTGTCACATATGCCTTGCACAGCTATGAGTTAATTGCTTTCACTTATGGAGTCCTGTGAAATCCCTTCGCAGTAACTTGAAAGATGAGACACTAATTCCTGGCTGCCTTGGTATTCTTCTAAACTGGGTTGCTTTGGTGTGGTGAGGAGCAAGAGACCCATGAGAAGCTTCTTGCAGACTAACAGGGTAGTCAAGCCAGCATGCTTCTGCCAAATGCTGGTTTTGTTTTCTGAAAGTGTGGTCGTGATTTCACGTGGTAGATCAATGATTTTGGACTGCCTGTAGCTTAGTTTTGAGGCATGAGTTCAGCCATTCATTATTTGAACTTATATTATTTCAGAATGAGGGTACTACTGTTTCTTGTCACCTCTTTTAGAAGTCACCCTCTATGTGACAATATTTACATATTTTTTTCTTAACATCCTCAAGGAAAGAAAACATCAAAAATAAGTGTGCTGAGCTGAGAAAATGGCTCGACTGGCAAAGAGCTTGCTGTGCAAACGTGAGGACCTCAGTTTGATCCCCAAGAACCCATGTAAAAGAGCTGGGCATGGTGGCCAGCACTTGTAATGCCACGCTGGGGAGGTGAGGAGAGGTAGGTCCCTGGGGCTCCCTGGTCCGCCTACCCACTCTGTCTCACACATACAATGTGTGCTGACAATGTTTAAGTGAAGGTGATTGAAAGCTGTTCACATCTCCATTGATATTTCCCAGATATGATACTACAGCAAACACTCTTTAAAATGTATTTTTATGGAGCTCTAACAGATGAAATCAATAATACATGGATTATGAAGTCTATGGCTGTGAACATTAGTTTTTGAGATACGTCTGGGGTGAATATGAACATTCAGATTTCCACCTGAGTTTTAAGTCTGAGGTTTTCTTCTGTTTTCTTTTCTTTTCTTTCTTTCTTTCTTTTTTTTTTTTTTTCTTTTTTGAGACAGGGTTTTTCTGTGTATCTCTGGCTCCTCTGGATTCATTCTGTAGACCAGAGATCTACAGAGATCCACCTGCCTCTGCCTCCTGAGTATTGTGATTAAAGGTGTGTGCCACCACACCCAGCAATTACAGTCAGCTGTGAACTGCCATGTGGGTGCTGGGATTTGAACCTGGGTCCTTTGGAAGAGCAGCCAGTGCTCTTAACTGCTGAGCCATCTCTCCAGCCCCCTTCAATTTTTTTTAAGTCAAAAGTAGTTTAGATTTCAAAAACAAAATTATTGTCTTTGGCCATTTATTTTTCAGATATCACTTATATTTTAATAAAAGAAGCTGTGTTGACCACAGTCCCCTCCCCCCAAAAAAAATCACACACTTTTCATAAAATACTGGGGCCTGCTTAGTAGATATTTTATAAAACAAAGATTAAAATACAGATTTTTAAAAAAAATCTCTCATACTTTGAAAAAGAAATAAGGGTGGACAATGATGTAACAATTTAAATTTATAATTTGGAAGCAAGAAACACTGTGTGAACTCTTTTGGTAAATCCCATAATAAGTATCACCATCTCCCACATGGGCTCAGACAGCCCTCCAGTGAAAATCCACCCTGGTGTCTAAAGGCTGTTGTAATGTTGGTCATGGTGGCAAATGCCTGGAATCCTCACTCAGGAGGCTGAGGCAAAAGGATCAAAGAGTTTGAGGGTGTTCTAAGCTGCATAGAAAGTCTCTGAGTTAATTTTTTAAAGGAAATCAAATAAAGAGCATATCAATGAAAAGGTAATTCTACTATCACTATAAGGAGCAATTGGAGGAATGTAAGAAAGTACAAATACACTGTATCATGGAAAATTAAAAGGTACTCTCTACTACTTTTTGGTAGCTTGTTCTTACACTATTAAAACCCCCAAATTACAGCAAACATTCACTATATTTAGCCTGTTTCCTGATGCTTTTTGTTATAGAAAAGGAGTGGAAGAAAGAAAAATAGTGTGCACTCTGTCTATGTCTGTCTGTATGTCTGCCTCTCTCTCGATGTGTGTGTGTATAGAAGAGGGAAAACATACCACAAACATACACTACCCTACTATACTACCTACCAAATAAAATAACCAGACTTCTTTCTGGTGCCCAGCTCTATCACGTAGAGAACAAGTCCCCATGTTTTTTAATATCGTAGCACTAAGTCCACACTGCTTGCCAAGCTTCCTTCTTTACCTGTTTCTCAGATGAAGTCTGATACTTTGCCGTGTTCTCAATGAAGTCAGGCAACAGATTCGGAACATGGAAGGTGCTGTCATCAAACACACTGACAAATGCTACAGTCCTGCCTTACCTTCTCAATAGGATCTTACCAACCTTTGCATGTCAGCGGGTTCAATTAGAGCAACGGAAAGCTACTATGCTATGATTGCATTGTTATCCATGTTATATTTAGCTGATATGATGTATGTTTGAAGGTCATATATATACTTCTTGCCTCCTAAAGCTTGAGGACTGCATGTCCTCCCGTGAACGTTATTGAATGACTTTAAAATAAACTGGTGGCCTGAATGTGCCGAAGTGCTGTTGAGGCTGGGGTAAACCACTTATCTAGCATGGGCAAGGCACTGGGTTTGATCCTGAAGCTGGCACAAAAACATTTTTAAACTGGGGTTCAGGGGATTGTGTGATTGCTTCCAATGGGTTGCTCAGCGTCTCTGGACAAGTATGAGCACAGGGCCCCAGATACCAGCAAGTGGAAAGTCGTGGTCTCAGCCGGGAGATGACTTGGAGCTCCCGTGGAGACAGTGTTTTCGCATGGCTGACATTAATGACAACCCAATGCCATGCCCTCATGAAGGGTTTTCATTTCAGAAGAACGTCAAAACCACCGAGTCCTTTCAAGCCATCTTCTTTTACTATGAAACCAGAAACCCTGCCGACGACTGCTTGTCGTAATAACCTGTGTCCCCAGCTGCAGGCTGTAGAAACTGGCTGTCATATAATTTTCTAATTTGTGTGTAGGTAGTTTCAGCAAACAAGTTGGTTTATTTCAGAGCATGACATCAGAAAGTGTCTTTTAATCTGTGGCAATGTGTAACAAAATCAGAGTTTCCACCAAATCCGCCCTTATTGGGCAGTATTGTCAGGAGGGATAAAATATGATAGAGTCTCATCCCTTTTCATATGTTTTAAGGTAACGGGGCTGATTTTATTTTAACAAATGTACCAGGAAGCATCCCTTCCCATGAACTTTGTCCCTTCAAAGCAGTCAACCAACCGGGACAACCAAACATCTGTGCCAATGACACCAGCACTGCCAAAATGTTGGTGAGCAATCCTCTCTGAAATTGCCTCCGCCTCCCTCTGCAATGTCTTGGTCTTTTCTCCAGAGTGGCTACGCTCCTCCTCCTGGAGAAGTGAACATGGCCCTCAGGAACACCCAGTCATTAATGCCCTGGAAAATTTTAACATCAACAACCAAGAAAGTCCCAGGCTATTTTCCTTTGCAGGGGTGGGAGGGAGGGCCAGGAAGCAGACAACATGCCCTTCTCATCCATTGGTACTCAATGTTTACAAAAGAAATCTTGCAAAGTTTTCTGTGGCGATGTCAGCATGAGTGTGTTACAGATCAGCCCTCATTGTGGTATGGAAGACAGTGCCAATGATCTCCTCGGAGGAGAATAGGAACCACTCATTTTCTCCTTCCAAAAAATCAGAGTAGATGATGGTGTTCAGAGCTGGCTGTCCACTGTATCTATATCCATGAGCTTCTTCTTAGCCTTCCAGGTTCCCTGCTCTGTGTAGTACACATGTTGGGTTGTGTCCGAATCTCTGCTCCCCTAACATTGTCCAGCTGACACAAACAGGGAAGTCCTACCCAGAAGGCCCTGGAATGGTGACTTTCACTGTTATAAACTGGAGCTGTTCTCCAAAGCTTTCTCACTTCAAGCTGCCATTTCAAAAATCTCCAAGGTGAAGCGTTTGCTCACAGGAGAGAGCTTGGGACTTTTGAGCTGTTTCCAGGATGGGCCAACCTGAGTCACATGACTATGGGGTCAAGGGTAGGATGCTCCAGGTGGTGGTTTGGTAGAACTCAGTTGTAACATTGTTACTGAAATCCTGTCCAGCGGTCATGGTTTTAACCCTCCTTACAGGTAGGTATGTTTAGAGAGATTCAAATGGACTATCTAAAGTTTCATGCCTTTGACGCAAGTATGGTAGCTTATGCCTGAAATCCTAGTACCCAGGAGGTGGAGGCAGGAATTTCAGGAGTTCAGGGCCTGACATAGCTTCATAGAGTTCAAGGTCAGCCTGAGCCACAACAGGACCTTGTCTCAAGAAATGGAGGAGTGGAGGCAGGAGAAATCTTTTTGATAGTATAAAAATGCCACTGAAGAGAATTTATAAGCACTATATTATTTTCCATTGCTCTGTCTTTTTTTTCTGGGGATTGTTTGAGCTTGTTGCAGAAGAGGAGAAATGGCCACATTAGACTGTGACAAATGATGGAATTCCTGGAAAAGTCCTCCTTGGGGCTGCCACTTGTGATCTCAAACTCCAAGGCTCACTGGCCATTTAGACACATGGTTAAAGAATTTGTGACTAATCCTCCCATTTTAGCAGCTGTTTTCTTGGTAGACACAACCCATGTTAATTGAAATGACACTTGATACTGAATCCAATTTGTAGACTAGTTAATAACTGCATGGCTTGCGGAGTTTGTTAAGTGAGCCCTGGAGTCTTCCTTTTTTTATTTATTTTTTTATTGTTACAGAATCCCTGCTCCATATTTGTTGTTGTTACAGTTGAACAAAAAGTGGGCTGTGATGTCATAACAGTGATGGAGACAGCAGCTACCTTATTCAGGTTAGCCTAAGGCAAACTGCTCACTGCCTTCAAAAAGTGGTCTTCTTCATCTCAACTGCTGCCTTTAAGTCTTTTAAAGGGAAATTGTAGGAATGATACATTGTAAAAACCCAAATTTTAAACCACTGAAAGAAATCATTGCTGTGACTCTTCCTCCCTCCACACCTTTATAAGCATAGGCTGTCTGACAGTGGGCCTTGAAGTTTGAGAACCATTCTCAGAGAATATTTGTAACTGGGCTGGAGCTGGAGCTCAGTTGGCACAGTGCCTGCCTAACACACATGAAGACCCAGGCTTTATTTCCCAGCATTGGATAAACCAGGCATGATAGCATATGTGGTAACAACATGAAGGAGGTGGAGTTAGAGGTTAGGGACCAGGAGTTCAAAATCATCCTCAGCTATATAGCAAGTTTGAAGCCAGCCTGGGTTACCTGAGATCCTGTGTGTGTGTGGGGGGGGGGGAGGAGTTATATTTATAAATTAGTAGTGTACAAAAGTCAAGGATGAGGAAAGGGGAACAAAAGCTCCGTTCTGAAAGGACTGCCCTGCCCAAGAGCTTAGCAGTTTTTAATTCAATAGACCCCAGTGGAAAAGGCTGATCTCCTTGGGGTACTGTAATCCACTCTTGAGAAGTGTCTCTCTGGTAGACTAAGAACTTTGCTACCAACTGTGCTGAGTTCTAGAGCAAAGCCATCAGTTCACCTTGACAAACTGACGTCTGAAAAAGCTGATTGGCTTTAATCTAAATATTGATGTCTAGTTTGGAGGCTGGGGGTGGCTTAAACTTTAACCCTTGTGACACATTTTGAGTGGTATTTTTTTGTTTTTGTTTTTTTAAGGTTTATTACTTCAAGTTGTATGTCCATCAAGGTCCCCTCTCTCCACCCCTCCCAGTCCTGCCCTCCCACCTTCTCCTCCCCTCCCCCGACCCTACTCCTCCAGAGTGGATTGTTCCTCCATATCAGCCCCCCTCAGTTCAGCAGTCATTGAGGGTTAAGAACCTCCTCTTGCACTGAGGCCTATATGGCAGCTCCATTAGGGCAAAGTGTCCCACTAACAGGTAACAAGGTCTGTATGTTCCTGATCCTCTTTGGTGTGTTGGCTGTAGGATAGTTATCCTGTACTATATGGCTAAAATTGAATTATAAGTGAGTAGATGTCATGTGCATCCTTCTGAGTCTGGGTTAGCTCATTCAGGATGAGCTTTTCCCGTTCCATCCATTTGGCTGCAAATTACATGATTTCGTTGTTTCTGATAGCTGAGTAGTATTCCATTGTGTAAATGTACCACAGGGTTTTTTTTTTGTTTTGTTTTTTTTTATCCATTCTTCGGTTAAGGGACATCTGGGTTGTTTTCAGTTTCTAGCTATTACAAATAAAGCTGCTATGAACTTTTCTAAAATGTTCCTTTTTATCATTGACAGCTTCATACACATACATATTTTGATCACATTCCTCCCCATTGCCCTCTCTTATCTTTTCACACCCCTTCACATTCCATCTGTGTACCCTTTTCTCCCTAGATAAACACCTCTCCTACTTTAACATCTGGGATGTTTTAAATGACTTTTCATTCAGAGTAGATGATAGCCAACCTTCTTATGTTTGGCAAGACTGCTGGAGGCATGACTGAAATTTACAGCTAACATACCAAAGGTTATGTATTTGAAAACCTCCCATCCCACTCAGAATTTGAATTTGGACATGTATACACTCATTCAAATGGTTATGTTTTTCTGGGCATTAACCCTTCTTGAACTCCATTTCTGGGAATTGTTTGCAGTGACGATATTGGGTCTCTTTGAGTAACAGCGAATAACCAGGGCACAGCACCGTGAGTTAAATTGGTTTTCCTGGAAGTCGGGGATGCCCATCACCACCACACTGGGTATTGGCCCCTCAGCATCTAAGAGGAAAGACTGTAGTCTAGGGTGCCATTACGATGCTACAGGAGACTCTCTTGGATGTTATTTCTGTGTGCTGGCAGGCCTTGTTCTTTCAGATCTATTACTGGAGACATTTGTGGGTAGGTACAACGCAGCTTCAAACCGTAAGATGCTCTGCAGATGGCAATGGGTTGTGTTTTGAAAAATGTGGATGGGCTTCCACCACTAATGTGGCCTACAGTGGGTGAATGTGGATGGGCTTCCACCACTAATGTGGCCTACAGTGGGTGAATGTGGATGGGCTTCCACCACTAATGTGGCCTACAGTGGGTGCTTTCTCTACTGATTTAAAGCATGGAGCAGACCCTCAAAGAGGTAAAAATCCTGGTGAAGCACTTTAGTTTGCAATTGTTTATGCCTGAAGGACACAGAAAATAGTTTTTTCTTTTCTATCAACACTGCCTTAGCCTTGCATTGCCCCATGTCTTCCACCACAGTGAGATGTGGTATTAAAGGGAATCACTGATAGCAGTAAATATTTTGTAAAGGAGTCAAGAGAAGGCTGGGGAGGTAGCTCTATCAGTAGACTGCTTGCCTTGGAAGTGTGAGAACCTGAACGTGATCCCCAGAATTCACATTTTTAAAAGCCATGCATGGTGTCACTTTCTTTTTAATCATATTGTAGGAGTGGCAGATACAGGAGGGTTCCTGTGGTTCACTGGCCAGCTGAGCGTAGCCACACTTGTTAATTTCCAGGCCACAGAGAGGCTCTGTCACTCCCCCCCCCCCCCCCCCCAAAAAAAAAAAACCAACCCAAAGTGGACTGACTATTCCTGAGGGACAACAGTCAGGGCTGCCTTCTGCCCTTCACAAGCATAGATATACTCATAAACACAAAGGGAAAGGTAGGCATGACAAGAGGGCCTGATTAGGTACAAACAGCATCCTGGCTCCACTGCGTACTCTGTCAGAACTTTGACTTCTAGGCTTGAAGAGAACATCTCAAAATAAAACTGGCCATGTTCTCTTTCTACTTCCACTCTTGCACTGCCTCTTTCCCGCCCTAGGTGACAGCTGCCAGAGCTCACCACAAAGAGATGTCGCAGCGTTTAGGGGATCAGACCTCAGCTTACTTGGTAACATCATCACACCCAGGGGTAGGATCCAGCCGCCCACCTAGTCCAAAACTGTAGAGCTAAAGACACAAGTCCTGCGGGGGAAGATGGTAACTCTCTAGCCCAAGCGTCTGCTAAATGGGATCTGTGAGTGCCTCCTGCCCTACAGTGTGCAGCGTGGGGCTTCTCCCCAGCTTCCTCTCCTGTCAGCACTTCTCTAGGGCGCCAACTCTGCTGCCGGCTTGCTCTGGAAAGAAACATTTGTTTCTTTTTGATGCTTTTTTTTTTTTTGCCGCCTGTTGAGGGTTATTTCTCAGGATAGGTCTAGGCAATCACAATAAAGCTGCTAAACACAGAAGGAAATAATGACTTATCCTTTGTCAATTTTCCAAGCTGCGTCCATTTCAGCTGTGGCCCCACCCGCCACGTCTACCGTCCTGACAGACAGCAGCAATGATGACCAACGCTATCGCTCACTGAGCACTTGCTAAGTGCAAGACTGTGACGCTGCAGGACCCTTTGCCAGTGTATACTATAATAACGAAATAGAAATTATTTTAAACATGAAACACACAGGGCTTAATGAAGTGTGTGCGCATGCACACAGACACACACGCGCACACACACACGCACACACACACACAGCCCACTGCAGACTCTGCTGTCTTTACTTGTATTTCCCTTGCCAGCCAAGAAATAGCCAGCAGTTTCTATATTTTTCCCCCTTGGGAATGGTGACAGAAACAACTGGACTTGAGCTTTGGGCGAATATTGCTTTCTTCCTCTCCTTGAGTTTGTGTTTTACAGTTAACAATATAACTGTGTCTTGGTTCAAGTTTTCAGAGCCTGCATCCTGAGATGGGATAGGCAGAGATCCCTCTATCATCTTCCTGATGATTTCCATGCCTAGCTACACTGGTTGTCTTAAAAATGCACAGTGAAGGAGAGTAGACACCATTGATGATTTGGCGTCTTGATGCACGCCTTTAACCCCAGCACTGGGGAGGCAGAGGCAGGCAGATCTCTGTGAGTTTGAGACCAGCCTAGTCTACAATAGTGGGTTCCAATCCAGCCAAGTCTGCATAGTGTTACCCTGTCTGTCTCAAAATAAGGGAGGGGAGAGAGGAAAAAAAGTCACTATTGGATAGTAATCAAGAAATAAATCTTTGACATATTTCAATTTGTCAGATATAGTGTTTCAGATGTTAATATCTGTATCCTAGATGTTGGATATACTGGAAAACAGGTAAAAATTTGTCATCCAAGAGTTCAGCCATTCATCCTTTATGGTCTCACAGTATTTTTAATGACACAGGGTCTTACATAGCCCAGCTGGCTTTGAACTTGCTATGTAATGGACAATAACCTTGAACTCCCAATCCTCCTGCCTCCACCTCCCATTGCTAGGCTTACAAGGATGTGCCACCATATCCAGTTTATGCAGTGCTGCGGTTAGAACCCAGGGCTTCATGCATGCTAGGCAAACACTCTGCCAACTGAGCTACATCCCCAACCCATGATCCTACAAAGCTTAAAATCTGGACCCCTGCTTCTAACAAGGCTAACTTCTTGCTTTTTAACAAAAGAATAGACGTCTCTCTCTCGCTCTCTGCTCCGTCCCCCTAGGGATTGTAGGGAGACAGTGTGGAGGTAGAACATAGGCCTTGGATAATCGTCTTCTTCATCCTCACCCGTTCACAATCTGCGGGCCTCCAAAGTCTAGCTCTTGTGTTCCACGACCATGTAAGTGTTGAGTGTTGTCTTTCCGGCCTCCTGTGGCTTGATACAGAGGGAGGTAGGCACATTTTCAAGGTTTAAAGTTACATGTTCTTTCTGACTTTTCGTCATGAGTCCACGGTTTAATTGGTTGGAGCATATTTCCTAACTGTGGTCACCTGCTGTGCAAGGAGCAGCCACTGCTCTTGCAGAACCACTCAGGGTCATGGAAAGAACCGACAGGCTTTTCGCCGGGCACACTTGTGTGACTTAACCTGAATTCTGGTGACTCTGACCCAGTTCCACACATCTTACTTCATCCATGTGGTTTTGCTGAGAGGAGGTCATGGAAAGTGGGCAGCTAGAATTAGCAATCAATGGTTGGCTTTTCAGGCAGGAGACTCTGGCCTTTTCAGGAGTGTTCTGAAGCAGACAGACTGTTCAGAGTTAGGTACTCTGTGCACTCTGATGCCATGTGCCAAGGACACCAGGGGCCACACTCAGAAAGCCATGGGGCAAATCGGCTTAAACAAACAGCCCAGTTAGTTATTGTAAAAACCCATTTCTATGTGCACAGATTTTTTTTTCCTCCCTGTTTGCTTGTGGAGTTGAATCATCTGGAATGTTCTTTTCATAGCTTTATGTGTGGCCATTATTTAAGAAGCTTCCCAATGGAAACACCACAATTATAAAATGGATCTAGCTTGCTGTCTACACAGGCAGGTGGGATGAATGGGGAACTATAAAATGGAGGGGTTTTCTCTTGAGTTTGGGTGTGAGAACCGGGCTATAATTAGGTGAGATGTGTCAAGAAATGCAGTAAGAATAATTCAGATAGTTCTTGTTGGGCAGAAACTAGATAAGATTTCCAGATTTGGTTTAGTCACTAAAGGCAATCTTCTCTGCTGGTGTGAAAAAAAAAAAACCAGATGCTGAATGATGGCAGCAAACAGCTGACTCCCTGCCCTCAACTGGAAGGAAAGGAAGACTTAACCTAAATGTGGTGTGAATGTTCTTGCTGGAGGTGGAGGGAGGGGTGGGGGAGAACTTGGTGTCTAGAGTAAGGTTGATCTCAGAAAAGATTAGATGCAGCTTTTTCAGACACATGACATTTGCATCTAGTAGCATATAAGAGACACCTATTTAAAAATAAGCTATCTAACACAGTCTAACCAGTGAACAAAATGGATTATTTTTCCCAATGGCATGAAATAACATTTAACCCACACCAAAAGATTAAGCAGGGATTTTCTAAATGTTCCTCATCCTGGAGTCCTAGAAAATTTTCAAGAACTATATACTGGAAATACGTGTGTGTGTGTGTGTGTGTGTGTGTGTGTGTGTGTGTGTGTGTGAAATACATATATGATTCAAGAATCTTCTAGTTCATTATAAAAATCCTTGAAGAAACTTATTCCAACTGGGAGTTTTGGCAGAATGTCTAGTGACCTTTTTCTTAGTCTTTAATTTCAATTAACACCACAGATGCGCTCTGTGGTTGAAAGGGATAAGATTTGGGAAGACGAGACAAGGGTTTGCATTTGCGATTTTAGTGTCATCCCCTTTCTGGTGGGGCGGTGGGGGGGGGCGGGTTGTGGTTCCTCAGCATCTGGCCCAGTTTGTGAACCGAATGACGTCTAGGAAGCATCGTGTCCTTGCTGGTCCAGTCATGTTGCTTAGTGTTTAGTTGGTTACTAGGGAGTTACCAAAAGAGGTGAAGGAGTCAGTTACTTTAAATTTAGACATTTTGTGTATTACTGTGTAGAATTCTAGAGAGACTTGGATCTAAAAATCAAAGCCTTCCAGTACTCTCGTCCATGGCAAATGTGATTCTCTTCTCATTGGATAGGATGTCCCTGTCAAGGATGAGCATGCTCATCTGGATTTGGCTTTTAGCAAAGACACAGATGCATCAGGGAATGTGAGTCGGGTTTTCTCAGGAAAGCTTAATCTGGTTGGGTTGGAAACATCACAAGGGATTAATGTTCTGTCCCCATTGTCAGAACTACCTATGCCTTCACAGAAAGCCACATTAGAAGATGGGGCTGGCTTCCTTATTCTTCAGAGACTTCCTGCATACTTGGCTAGCTCAGCGTTCTCCGAATTCAATATGGGACATCCTGGCTTACTTTTTAAACTCTTCTCCATCTAAACTGCACACAAAATAGTCCAAGTTCCAAATCCCCAGTTGTGTTCAGTTATAATTACAGTTTGCAATCTCTGTCGTTTGAGGTAGAGATGTATCTGCGTGTATGTGTGTGTGTTTAATGGGTATGTACAATTACGTACTGAAATTTTTATTTTAAAAGGATGCTAAGCTTTAGGAGAAACCTCAATCAATGTGAAGATTTTAAGAAGTGACTTCATGGACCAAGGGCATAGACCCATTACAGAGTGCTTGCCTGGCACACATCACAAGGCCCTGAGTTTACTCCCTAGCAACACACACACACACACTTATAACAGGTAAATTTTAGGCCTTTAAGAACAAGGGCATAGAGAAGTGCAGGTCTTAGTTTCTTTTAATGGTGTAGCTTGATGGAGGAGACATCATTTGAGTGAATTTAAAAAACAACTTACTATTGAACCTTGGGATGTCTGAGGGTCACATGAACATGGACTGTGTTTACCAAGTAGACATCATGGCATTAATGGTGCTCCCAAATGACTGGTCTAGCCTTGATTCAATAGTGTGGCTCAGTGACTTTGTTGTGACTTTTTCATCTTAAGGGCCTTTTTTCTTTTAGGTTGAGACTACCATAGCAATGCCCAAACCCTTGGTCCTCAAGAAATGAAGGACTTAAAACTTAGTATCTAGCTCATAGGTACAAATTATAGCACCATGTACTTTGATTCTTTGTGGTGGACCTGCTGTGGGCATGGCGTCCTGATTCTTGCCAGCGATGATACACCAAGCTTCCCAAAGCTTCCTGTTTATATAGGGTTTTTTTTTTTTCATCTTCAAAGAGGGTTAAAGGCATTCATTTACCACGACTGCCTGGGAGGTATTCCCATTTTATAGGTGGAGGAAGTAGAGGTGTAAGTAACTTACCTGAGGCCACCCAGGGAGTTGGGTGTCCGAGGATAGGTTGGCAGGACTGGTACCACCTCTTCTTGGCTGGATGGTTCTCCAGCTCTTTCTCCCTGGTGCTGTTTGCTCTTGAGAGCAGCAGACAACTAATAACAAATCCATGGTATCTATAATAAACCAGAATAGGAAAGAGATGCCATGTGTATTTATTTGTGTGTCTGTCTGTCTCTCTGCCTGCACATTAAGTTCCAGGATATTTAACCATGAAGGAGAGTTCATGTGACCCTCCCCACATTTTCCTTCCCTATCTGCAGAACGGGAATGCCAAGAGTTGCCTTCTTAAGGGATGCTGTGCACATGGAAGTCAAAACAAGCTAATGAGATCAAAAACTTTGAAAACTGCACAGAGGTCTGTAATTCTCAGTTGTCATTAGTGCTTCCAGAAAATGACAATGAGGCTGCCTATGGAAGGGGTATTGAGGGGTAGGACTTTCCTAATTAGGGGTCTAATTGTTTTGGTGATGTGTGGCGATGATTTCAGTACAGTCATGAAAGAATCCAAAATCAAGGGAAGAAAAGACTATCTTTTGGGGGAAAGCTAGCATTCTGAGTAGTGTGTATTTAGTAGACACAATGGCAAAGAAGTTGATTATGAGTTTTTGGAGTGGGCAGCTGGACCATGGCACATGCAGGGGGCCAGGGAATAGAGCCACACTGTATTCCAGAGTGACAGGCTGCTCTCCTCCCACCATAGAGATTAAAGGGGAGTGCTCCGTGAACCTCAAGGATGCATCAACCCTCCCAAAGCAAGAGGGACAAAATAGTTACCACTGGGCTCCTGACCCTTCCCTGTAGTACATTTATGCCAAGCACTTTTGGAAGTGGTAGCGCTGTGGGTGAGGGCGCCACCCCAGAGGGGCTAGTTTGAACAATAAAATGACCTCACTTGAGCAGACCAATCAAAAGAGGCCTCCTCAGCC
Organism: Lophiomys imhausi; assembly: GCA_907164525.1. Taxonomy (NCBI): domain Eukaryota; kingdom Metazoa; phylum Chordata; class Mammalia; order Rodentia; family Muridae; genus Lophiomys; species Lophiomys imhausi. The sequence continues at coordinate 3,573,547 of CAJQZJ010000220.1, forward strand.
CGACTCACAGGACCAGTTGAAGCCTGGATTCCTCCTTTCTCAGCAGGACTATCCTAGGCAGGGTGCAACTTCCACAACCAACTGTGGAGGCCCTGGAACCAGAGGGGCCAAGACTGCAGAAGCCTGGAGTCTCCAAAGGCATTTGGGCAGCTCAGAGGCTGTGGGCCAGCCAGCCTTGATACACAGGTTAAACTGCTGTGTACGACCATGCAGGAGCCCTTAATACCCCAGCAGTTTTAAACTGGGGATAAAATAAAATGACTAATCCACAAAGGACTCATCCATTTGACTGAAAATAAAATCAAATGCCTTAGGGTTTTTCTTTTTAATCTTTATTGGGTTTTCTGCTTATAAAAGTAATACGTGCTGGTTGTAAAAAAATTCAAATATCAGAAAAATATGTAACAGAACAAGGAAGATGTCCTCCACACACTCAGCCTTCCAAGAAGAAAAAAACACCTTAACAAATTTGTGCAAATGAGAGTTCCTTTTCCCAGCATATCTTTGCTGATTTTTTTTTTTTTTTTGCAACACAAACAAAATTGACTGACATCCACATACGTGACAAATACATCATAGTTGCACCATGGTTTGGCCCCTAGCCATTTTCCTGCCAAGCTAGAAGTCACCCCAAACACATATAGTCCAATTCAAGATAGAATTGGTACTAAGGAGATCACTCAGTTGGTAAAGTGCTTGCCCTCACAAGCATGAGAACCTGACTTTAGTCACCAGTGCCTATGTAAAAAAAAAGAAGAAAAGAAAAAAAAAACAAACAAAAAACTATGTGGGGCAGGGAGATGGAGACAGAAAAGTCTAGGTCTAGCCATATTGGTAAGTTCCAGATTCAGTGAAAACCCCTATCTCTAAACATGCAGTTGAGAGTCCTGGAGACAAACACTCATCATCAACCTCTAGCCTCCAGATACACATGCATGCAAGAGTACGTGTGCACCCACACAAACACAAAGAAAGCATGATGTGCACATGGTCTGTAACGACAAGTGATAGGCATGAGCCAGGTCTATAGGTTGTGTTCAGTTTTTCTATGAACCGATAGAAAAACCACCTACATCCCACTACTGTTTGTGACATACCCTCTTGCTCCCCCTAAGTGCTGGTGTATGTGGTGCCCCTGTGGCGGCCAGCATGAGCTGCCTTTACAGTCCTTAGGAAATAAGCAGGTTTTCACTGTCCACACCTCGCAAAGAGCTTAGACTCCGGAGGAAAGAATTTCATTCCACTATAAGGCAGTACTCCTTATCAACAACAACAATAATAACTAGTAGTTATCAAATGTGAAGTCTGAGAACCATGCAGTGTATGTCCCAAGAGGACACATGTATAAAAAGACCATGTGGAAACAGCTCAGAGTGGCCAATGCCATTTGTGCACTGTACCAGCAAATCTTTGCCTAGGAAGCTGGAATCAGAGGGGCTTAGTTCTTAAGCTTAGGCTTAAGAATTGGTAAACCTGAGGTGAGTCACTGGAAGGCCAAACGTTCTACCTGGAATTCTGCAAGATAGAGCCAGTAGCCCAAAATGTGAATGGCGATTTCCAGCTCTATGCTAGGGAGATAATCCCCAGAAGGGCTACTGACATGGGCTCCTATATCATGTAGGCTTATCCCAATTACTGAGATAGTATCTCTTGATCCTCCACTAATGATTGTGTACCAAGTGCAAGCTCATTGATGTTTGTGGTTCAAATGGTTTAGCTTGGCAGAGCTGTATGATGAGAAATTGTTTCTATTACTTTGTGTGTGTATAGACACAAATGTCCCACAGCAGTCAGAGGACATCTGGCAGGAGTCAGTTCTCTTCTTTTACCATGTGGGTCCTAGGGGCTGAATTGAAGTCATCAGATTTGGTGTCAAAGGTGTCTTAGCCACTTTGCATCCCCAGAGCTAAGCTTGTTGTTAAAAGTCTTCTCACCCATCGGAGGAACTGATGGCTGCCTCTCCCGTAGACTATAAATAAAAAGCAAGCAGTGCTAACTGACCACCCAGTGCAAAGATCACGTGTTTAACCAGCATGCTGGCATTCCCAGGGTTCCTACTATCACATGTCAGTTCCAGCAATCTGCCTCTGTAAGTGTGAAGATCCTGCCAGAATTATTTGCACAAGAGTAAATTATTTAGACAGTAGGACTGAAATTAAAAGTGTGGGGAAATGAGAAGTTTTCATAGCAAGATTGTTCATGGGGAGGCTAATCTGGGACCATACAGCCACATCTGGCTTCCAGTGGTCAATGATATTCAATGGCTTTCAGTGCTCAATGGTGCTGGCTGGGAGGAATATATGTGCGCTCCAGATTAGTCTGTGTACTTGTGATTGTCAACCATGGTGGTGTCTAACAGAGATCATCCTTTTTTAACACTGGCCGAGTTTCATGTGTGTAGTAGATACAGGGGCCCAGACACATACATTTGGGCTGAAAGTATTATTTGGAGAAGGCTGTGCTTCCTGATTGAGAATGGAAAGGCAAAGAAAGGGATTTTTATCATTCTTGTTGAAATGAAAACTTAAATTGGTGGCCATCCTTTTGAAAAATCTGTAAGGCATTGACTGAGTTTCTTGTCTATGATTCATTTGAGTCTGTCAGTTGAAAGTAAGTAGGGCTGGGGAGGGCTTCTGCGCACTGGGGGGGTTGAATGGAGAGATGAGTGCCTTGCTCCTGGTCGCAAATGTTGGCTGTGAGAATGCCAACAGGTGTGATCAGATGACATTCAGAGGGCTTGCTATAGGACCAAGTGCATTTTTGTCATGTCCCAAAGAGCACTCAGGGCTGAAATTATCTCCTGAGATAAGACAGCCATGTAGGGGGTCAGCTAGCAGAGCAGTTTAATCTGACCAAACAGAAGAGCTGAACCTTGCTCTGCAGAGAGCCTTTGGTCCCTGCCTGTGAAATTCTTGTTTGAAGCTTGTTCTACCTAATTCTGATTCTTTAGCCTACATTGCCCACTGGGGCTAAGCCTGCCACTCGGGAACAAAGGTGTCTAGGGGATTGGCCCCATCTTGGACAGAGTCTACATGAGCCTATTCATTCTTAGCTTTGTGGCCTCTGTGTAAACTTGTGCAATCAGCTTGGGTTTGGATAGCCTTGAGATCTGAAAGACCTGAACTTATGCAAGGCTGAAGACCAAGGGTGCCGAAGCCTGACTCAGGCCCCCAGCCCTGACCCAGCAATACCTGACGCCTGAGTCTGTGATGCCATTAATTGTTGCCCTTCCCCAGCCAGGCCATGAACCATTCCCAGGGGATGATGTTAAGGCAGGGATGATGCTTCTAGCCCCTTCTACTATCCTGAGTAGACCACCAAACCTCTATGCATGTAATTTAAATCATTACTGGAACCATTTAAAAGCATTTTGAGTACTCTCTGAACTCCCACTTTCAGTTTAATTCCTGCTCCACCTCAGAGCACAGCAACAGAATTTATACCCTTATTCGATTCAGGTAATGTTACTTAGTTTCCCTAGATAACTGGTCCATGCCCTTCAGATTCTTATACACAACTGACATATGTATTTCCCATTGTTAAGACAGAAGAGGATCTTGTTTTGTTGTCTTTTACATCTGTATGATGGTATGTGTGTGTGTGTACATGCATGTGGAGGTCAAAGGTTCAGTCATGTGTCTTTCTTAAGCACTCTGCATTATTTCTATATTGAAGCATATTCTGTCATTGAACCCAGTGCTCCACTTGTCCCTGCCCTCCAAGCACTGGAATTACAAACTGGCTGCCATGGGCACCAGGCATTTAGGTAGGAGCTAGAGATCTGAACGCTAGTCCTCTGCTCAAGCGGCAGATGGTTCATACCCACTGAACCCCATACCCTGAAGATGGCTCTTGAAAGGCCCGGGTTGAAGATGAGGGATGGTCAGTTTGCCTCACGTGGTTCTGATGCTGATTCACACCACTGGGGCTGGAGGGTCTGCTTATACCATTTCAGTGACAGCTTGAAGTAGAACAGGGCAGAAGGCAGCTCCTGGGTGGTTGTCTTTATTTCACAGATAAATTCTGTTTAATAGTGTCACCTCATCATTCTCTCCCTCACAGGTCAGGCTGGAGACAGCCAGTTCTTATCATAGACTAGTTCATGCATGTGGGAAGACCCAGGTTGGAACTGTGGGCTGATAGCACTTTTGAGATGCCTTTCTCTCTGCCACCTGTCTGAAAGGCATTGAGCATAACTCTGTCTGGTACTGCAGACTGCCTCTCCCACAACTCTAGTGAACATATTGAGAGACATGCTCAATATGAGGCTTTATGCTATATCCCTCAAGGGAGGCAAGCAATGCAAGGTTGGAAATGGGATTTTTATTAATACACCTCTAAACATTCTAAGTCGCAGTAGCACCATTATGAGGCAGTAGGCGTCCAAATGACATAAAAGAAATTGAGTGAGATTTTGAACAGTCTCTAAACCTGGGCAGGAGAGATGCCTCAGTGGTTTCCAGTGCGTGTTGCTCTCCTAAAAGAACCTGAGTCGGGTTTCTGGTATCTATGGTGGACAAGCTCCAGTTACAGGGAACCTGACGCCCCCTTCTGGCCGCTATAGGCCCCAATGTCACATGCACATACCCACACAACTGAATCTTGGATGAACAAACATGGGAGGCAGTGATGAAAAAAAAAAAAAAAAACACAGGAAAGGACCTTCCTTCTAGAATAGCTGGAAGTCACCACAACACTTGTGTCCATCTTCTTGGGAGTTAACAGGCTGCATAGTTTATAATGAGCTTTAATCCCGGAGCTTTGTGTATTTGGTACTTGAAGCAATGATGTAATGCCATACCCAAAGTCAGTGGTTACAGAAAATATCCCTGGATATATTTCATTAGAAGAGGTAGGCTGTGTGTGTGTTGTATGTGTCGTACAACAGAGTTCCTGGCTGGGATCATTGCTTTGTGGGAGGCATAAAGCTACCTAAATGCTGCTGTTCTGTCTGCGAGTATAACTTGGTAGATAATGTGCTGTGGTTAAATCCAATGGTGAAAACTTTGGAATATATGCGTAGCACAACAGAACAGTCTAAGTAAGCAGGGGTTATCACCATCATTGCAAATTAGCTTTAGTCTCCATGATTTCCCATATAAATCCTATTTAAGAGATGAGTTAAATGTGAGAAAAATTTTGCCCATGTATTCTATTCTGTATATTTCAATTTTCAATTCTGCTTTTTCTTTTTTCTTTTTTTGGTTTTTCGAGACAGGGTTTCTCTGTGTAACAGCCCTGGCTGTCCTGGACTTGCTTTGTAGACCAGGCTGACCTCGAACTCACAAAGATCCGCCTGCCTCTGCCTCCCAAGTGCTGGGATTAAAGGCGTGCGCCACCACGCCCGGCTCAATTCTGCTTTTTCTAACTCTACTGGAAATACAGTGTGCTTATTTAGAGATATGCCTGGCCAGGATCTCGAACTTTGGTTTGATATCTTAATAATTTGGTTTTTCAGAGGCAAGCGGCTTTAAATAATCAATTGCCTAAAAATACATGCATGCTGCACAAAAAAAAAAAATCAATTTCCATCCTAAAAAAATTTTTCAGAAGCAACCTCTTCTGTTTGGAAAAATTCATCATTATTAAATTCAGGCAGGATATTAACTTTATGGCTGAAAGGTTTTGCCTGTGCAGAGATGAACTAATTTTGAACACATGGCAACTACATTAATTCTTTTAAAAGATGAGCGAGGAGCCCTTCCAATCACACGTAACTTATTAATATTTTGAGTTGAATCATCTTCCTAAGTAGACCTGACTTTTTGGGGGTGTATTTTTCTCTACCAGTCAAGGACCACGTGCTCAGGCAAGACAGATCTGTGACCTTTTCAAACTAGTGATGGAAAGTGACAAGCAGTGGGAGGGGACACATTTTAGTATCTGCTGTGCTCTGAGGCCCAAACTGCGAACTCTCCAGTTCTGGAAGCCTTTGAAATGCTGATTCCGGTCTTCTTGTGGGCTCTTAAACACCTTCTCAAATGACCCATTTTAATAACCCGAAAGCTATTATATAACGAGCAGCCATAATTTAGTCCAGGGCTCTAGGGGGACCCTCACAGTTCAGCAATGAATAGTTAATGCAGGATAATGTTTAGCAGGTTATTAGTTTTCACTATACAAATGCTGATCGGGGAATGCTTTTATAAGGTGTTTAAAAGAAAATGTAATTAACTGGTTGCATGCTTCTGTTGCAGCTCAAATTGAAATTATTCCATGCAAGATCTGTGGAGACAAATCGTCAGGAATCCATTATGGTGTCATTACGTGTGAAGGCTGCAAGGTAAGCTTTTTTAATTGTTGTTGTTTCTATTCATGTCACAGGGCATCTTTGTGATTTCTATTTTTTACTTCCAGTCTGCCTAAAAACTCAAGTCCTTGAGATTCTGAGTGATGATGACAGGGTGCGGCCAGTACTGCATTGTTAAATTATAATTACTGCAGTTACATATACTTTACTCCTTCCTTCAAAGTATCAGGAGAATAAAGAGCAAGGGACAAGAACCGACTGCACTGATGAGATACGCTCTGGGGCTGGGAAGATGCTGGCTCATGGATCATAGCATCACACATGCAGGAACAAGGACCTGCATTCAAATCCCTGGTGCCCGTGTGAAAAATCCAGGAATGTCCACACATGCCTGTTACCTCAGTTTTTTTAGGGCAGAGATCCTAGAAGCTTACTGGCCAGCTATCCTAGCTACTACAGTGAGGTCCAGGTTCAGTTTGAGGCCAAGTCTCTAGGAAATATGACATGGAGCAACAAGGGAGGACACTGACATTCTGTTCTGGCCTCCATTGGTGCAAGTGCGTGCACACACACAGGGACCTCTGACTGCTCCTGCTAACTGGATTTATGAAAAGGTATTTCCAGTAAGTTTCACATGGATGTGACTGAGTTTTTCTGTTGGCACCCAGATGTAAATACACCTGGCCAAATTATAGGAAGAACTGGGCTTCACTCTTGGTGTCGCTTGTCCACATCTTAACCTTTGATTGACTCAACTTCATCCATAAAGTGGCCACCATTGACGCCTGCCCTTCCCACCTGTTAGGACTATGTCAAGACCAGGAAGTGCTTTTAAATAAGAGTCCATACATAATACAGAAAAGTGCCATCATCTTCATTATTGCTACTGTGACCCTTTCTGTGGTGGGACCCTGGGGATGTGGATGCAGAACAGGTTCACTGTGAGAATGAAAACAGAGATGCTTATCTTACTCAGACCTAGGCCACACCCCCAGACTGTTATTCAAATTCCCATTGATTAAAATTTAAATTCTGCTGCTTGTATCGGAAGAGTCCTGAGATGTGGTTAAAACAGCATAAAATGAGTGGGAGAGTTGCCATTTGATTCAAAGGGCCAAGGAGACAGTTACAAGCCTGGCCCAAAATTAACCCTGAGGCGTTTTAAGATGGGAGAGGGGAAAAGAAATCTGTGAATTTGGTTTGATTTTCTGTGAGTTTGGTTTGATTTCCCTTAGTGAAAACTAGAATGTGGTGTCATAAGATAGAAAAATCTCTTGCAGACATTCTTGATGGCTGAGACATCTGGGGGGGGGGGGCGGAGATTAGCCTTGTAATTTTTTAAAAAATTCTTCCTCTCACTGCCAATCATATCATTTGCTGATTTACATCTGTGTAAATGCATCATCTAAAGTGCCAGCTACTGAAGACAGATTTTTAAGATTATATGTATTTATTTGGGGCAGGAAGATGCAGGTGCCGTGGCATGCATGTGGAGGTCAGAGGACAACCCGCAGAAGTCAGTCCTCTCCTCCTACCATGTGGGTGGGTCCTAGGGACTCAGGTCATCAGCTTGGTGGCAAGGCCCTCTACCCACTAAGCTACCTGAGTGGTCCAAAGCTTGGGACTTTTGCACATCACCAAAATCCTTCTGTACTTTTTTTAAAAGCCACCCACGTTTCAGAAGTGGGGAACTTGTTACATGAGGGGAATTTTGAATTATTCATCTCTGTGGTAAAGGCCTCATGGTACTCAATTGAAAAAAGAAAAGAAAAGAGAAGAAAGAAGCCCCTTTCTTCCTTAATCTGGCCTCTCTAAATTCTTTTAAAAATGAAATACTTAGGGCTGGAGAGAGGGCTTAGTGGGTATCACTTCTTGCTCTACAAGTATGAGAACCTAGCATCTCTGTTTCAAAAAACACAAAAGGCTGGGCATGGCTGTGTGTACTGTAACCCTGACACCGACAAGGGCAGAGCCAGGCAAGTCCCCAGAGCTCAGTGGCCATCCACCCTAGCTTAAACAGTGAGTTTCTAGTTCAGTGAGAGTCCTCTGTCCCAGATAATAAGAGGGACAGAGGAAAATACTCAGTGCCCTCTTCTGCCCTCTGCATGCCCCACACACATGAAAAGGAAGTGGAAATACTAAGCTAGCTATGTGAATCACATGTCTGGGACTGCTGACTCAGCTTCAGCCTCCTCGGTGTCCCCAAAGGTGTGTCTTTGGTGAAAGTGCCACTTCCTCCCTCATCCCTGACCAGTATTTGCTCTGTCACAGTCCTCAGCAGATCTGACCTTTGTGTGTGGCCTGTCACCTGGGTCCTTGCATTCTGCCCAAGAAGCTCAGCACTCCCTCTGAGTCGGCTGTGGCACTGTGGTCCTGTGTGTCAAACTGACACACAGTATCTGGAAATACAATATTCAGGAGTGGGGTGGGAGTGGTTTGTGTGCTATGCCTTAGCCATTTGAAATGCTCATTAATAGGCTATTCAGTAAATCCTGAATTGACAAAGTACCAATGCATTTGTACATGCACTGTATACATTTAAGGCCAAATATTTATTGTAGAGAAAATAAATACACACAGTAAGGCTAACAGCAGTTAAAATCCCATTTTATCTAGACCCCCTTCCAAAGCCGGTCAGCATGCGACACCTCCATGCTGAAACGACTTTCAGTTGTTAGTGGTTCTGCTCTTCTGCTCAAGTGACTTCCCACAATGAACACCACTAAACCACAAAAGTGTGATTTATTCAGTGTTGTGCAGTATTATGAGTTCGGCTTTTTTATGGTACCTGTTCTATCTTATAGTTTCTGACCATAATAATTTTATCCCTAGTTACAGTGAAGTCAAGAGACTTCTGCCACTGTCATTAATTATCATATTCTAACCAGGTGGAGGTTATCCCAACATGACAAATCATAAATAATTTTCTTTCTGGCAGTGTAATTAGAATATAGGAGAATAAACCACATTACATACCAAAAAGATCTATGATAAGGAGGGGATGGAAAATGGGCTGTGTTTTTGTATTAGTTACTTTTCTTTTGCTGTGATAAAACATGACAAACACAACTTATAAGTGAAAGCATTTAATTGGGTTTACAGTTTTACAGGGTTAAGAGTACCTGATAGAACAGTGAAGGCATGGCAGTAAGAACAGCTGAGAGCTCACATCTCAAACTGCAAGGAGAGGTACAAGGCAGGAGTCTGTTGAAACCTCAAAGCCCACCCCCAGTGATGTACCTCCTCCAACAAGGCCACACTTCCTAGTCCTTCCAATCAGTTCCATCAATTGGGGACCAAGCATTCAAACATATGAGTCTATGGGAGCCATTCTCATTCAAATAACCACAGTCATTTTCTGACTTAGCTGTTTTGCAGGTATATTTAAAAATCAACCTGAAATCATAAAGAAGCCAGAGAATGTGATCACTGAAGTAATTACCATTTTTTCCATATATTTGCTCAGGCAAGCAAAGACAGTAGATGCGAGGCCTCCCCCCCTTGTTTCTGGCTCTCCCCAGCTTGCCCTCTGCTCTACCCTTGGGGATCTAGACAGGGGCAATGCACTACATGGACTCTGACTCTGAGCCCAGACTACCAAGTTGGAATTCAAGCTGGAACTTACCAAGTTGAGCAGTCACCCCATCACCTACAGTAACAATCAGCCCCCTTAACCTGTAAGGCAAGGGTAGTAAGCTGCTTGCTGGGTTCTCACATGCATTCGGGTCAAACACTCGGGAGAGGCTCAGGTATGCAACAAGCATTTACCAAGGGTTGGCTGTTGTTACCCAAACTCCTTCATGCTCAAGGTAGGCAGGTACTACATATGGGATATTCATGGTCTAGTCCTGTTGTCTGTAGCCACTGGCACTTTTTCATGTCAATGCTCAAGATAGTAGATATTAGAACTCTCCCTTGGGGCTATGTACCATAAGCCCTATAAGGAATCCAAAGACATAGGTGAGTAAATCCTCCTTCAAGAAGTCTGTGGTCCATCTGTAGAAAAGAAGCCTGCACAGGGGAAAAATAGCTATACAAACTCACAGATGCCCATTTCCCCATTCCCAGCTGATAGCATTAGAGGAATCTGGGCCTGGCTCAGTTTCACAGGCACCAACATGGCACCACAGAGGACATCCTGGGCTAAGGATTAAGGATAGTGAGGAATGGCAATGGTGAAAGGCAGCCTTGGTATGTCCACTGTATTTAGGGAAAGGTATATAGCCCAGTTGGAAGAGAGTAAGCACTGCTTTCTGTGGGTAGTGGATGGGAGCAAGGATTCCCTCCACTAAGTTTTGAGGACTCTATCATGGTAAGAGCTTATCGTCAATGTGCTTTGGTTGCTCTTTTGAAAGAGTAAGACAGCACAATGCAAGGGCTCTACTCTGTCAAGAGATGTTTCTGGAGCCAAATCTGGTTGAAGCCTTGGTGAGAATGACCAGCAACTGGGAACCAGATGTTGGAAAGGACAGAAAAAAACAAAAACAAAACCTAGAAACAATGCCTGGGGCTGTAGATTGAAAGCTGAACCTCCATCTTACCAAGTGAAGAAAGGAATATTCTGAGAACTGTGCTCAGGGTTAGGATCTGCCTTTGAAAATTGGTCCAGTTGCCACTCACTCTCACTTCCCACCTTTGTCATGAGGCATGGCAGCTCGGCTGATAATGGAACATTTGTCACTGTCACAGACACCTTTTTGGTTTGCTTTCAAACCTGTAACCATTTTAGACTTTTTATCTCTACAATTTCACCTCTAAGGTTGCTTTAAGATGTATTTGTATGAATGCACGTACCCCACGAAGGTCAAAAAAAGTGTGTCAAATTCCCTGGGGCTGGAGTGAGAATTGGCTCTGAATTGCTGGACGTGGGTACCAGGGACCAAACCTGGGGTCTTTGGAAGAGCAGAAGTGCTGTAGCCCCTTCTAAGCCCCTCGCCCATAAGTTTTTTATTTTGTTGTACAATCTAGACCTGGGGTTAGTAAATTGGTTTCTGATTATATTTAAGACCCTCTGTTCTCCATAAAAATACATATAACCAGGCTGGGCATGATGGCTCACCCCTTATATCCTAGCACTCAGGAAGCAGAGGCAGGCAGATCTCTGAGAGTTCAGGGCTAGCCTGGTCTACAGAGGGAGTCCAGAACAATCAAGGATACACAGAGAAACTCTGTCTCAAAACAAAAACACCTTAAAAGATGCCTAGTTCTGGACTAGAGATCAACCTTCTTAAAATGAAAAATTTTAAATGAAAATCAGATTTGAGGAAGGGCAAGCTGTTACTTCACCCTTCAGCTATCTAAGCTTTCCATTGTGCTGTGCTAGGTGAGGAGGTGGATGGAGTGCCTCCAGTTCAGTCTCCAGCATCACAAAGACAATCGACCTGTTCATATGTCTCAGTAGCCACTGCCCTTCCTCAGTTCACAAGCATGCTAGGTTCAAGGCAGTGTGGTAGGTAGAATTCTCCCTGCCCCAGTGGCAGATTTCTGGAAGGTCCTCCCAGAGGTGCTGAGCGCCTTTCCTGAGACTGGATCTGAGAATGTGGAAGCTCTGGTGCTGGCAATATCCACACTTACAAATGGGACACATGAGGTGAGGTCATCTTCGAGTCAGAGCTCATTGGCAGACAGTTCCATGAGGAGGTAGACCATTATCTATGGAAGAAAGTTTCCCGGGGAGGGTTGGCCGGGGGCGGGGGGGGGGGGGGGGGGGGGGGGGTGTTTACCAGCTAACTGTTGCAAATGAGGCCGCCTGCCCTCTACCTCCTCTCCTGCTTTAGAGACTGTTATTCCTGCTCCCCTACCCCATTTGCATTTTCTCAGTTCCTTTGCTCTTCCTCTCCCTGATTTCAATCTATGGGTGCCCTTTCTTTACCCTCAGTAAAACTGACAGTTACCACCTTTCCTGCATTGTCCAGATTCTCCACTTTCTACCCACATTCATCCTTACCCTCCTGAACATTCCCAAAAGAAAGCTCCCCGGATAAACAAAATTGGGACATAAGGTATCTGTTTTCATAGAGGACTCAGCTCTTCTCATCCTCAGAAATAAAAGGCAGACATGGAACCCACTTGAATAGTCTCCTGAATTTCCAATTCTTAGTCGAATTGCAAAATGCAATGCTTTGGGCAGGCATAGGAGCACTCACAATAACTCAGAGTCATGAATAAATCTTGGTTGTCAAAAAGCAAATGTGTAGCCATTTCAAAGCGTCTGCCATTAGAATTCCTCAAGGCAGCTGTCAGCTGTTTTCTTGTAATTAAACAGCCAATGAGCAGCTAATTAAGACATATGTGTACACAGAAGTGGAAGTGGGTATGTTAATGAACTGTAGGAATCAATTCATTACGTGAAAATTGTCATAAGACCAAACATCAGATCAGTATTGCAGCCTGTGCCTCACAGAGAAGGAACCCCAAGCAGGAGGAGGCACCCCCCCCAACCAGGATCAAGACTTTTGAGTACCTCCCTACCACACCTACAGTCCATTGTCCAGCGAGCCCACATGCTTCGGTAAAACCATTAATAACCTCAATGAGAAAGGTCACTGATATTTCAAATCTAGCAGACTAGTTTTCCCACCTATATAGAAATTCAGCATTTGAAACCCTGTATCACTCTCGATTTCACAATTATCAGTAACTTTTACCACAGATCTGAGAAGGGAATGGGGAGCTTATTTTTTTCAATCTGCTCTCCACATTTCTGTGACTTGAGGCTGGGGAGATGTCACCATTGATAAAGTGCTTTCTAGGCAAGTTTTATTCCCCTATAACACATGCCTGTACTCCCAGGAAAATCCCTGAGGCCAGCCTAGCCTAACTGGTGAGCCCTAGGGCCCAGTGAAAAAACCCTGCCAGGAAGGAAGGAATGAGGGAGGGAGGGAAGGAAGGACGGAAAGAAGGAAGGAAGGAAAGAAGGGAGGAAGGATACAGCTCCTGAAGATTGATGCCCAAGGCTGACCTTTGGCACACCCACTATAAAAACAAGCCTTTGACCTTTGGAATAAGATGCACCTAGAATCAGGAACTTAAATTCCGCACCTTCTGTCATCCACTTGCTGTGAGGTCTTGAACGTGTAGCTCGATTTCTCTGAACTTTAAACACATCCCTAAAACAGATACACAAATGGCTACTTTACATACAGTTAATGAGGTGTCCTACACAGAACCTAGAGTCATGCTCAGAATATAACTATTACTGGGGCCCCCCTCTCCTACATTCAACAGGTATCTGAGTTAGCAATCTCGAGCAAAGAAGGCAGGGGAGATACTAATAATGTAACTAGAGGGATGAAGTCAGAGTAGGAATATGCCTGGGAAGGGCTGGTTCAGAGGAAGTTAAAAAATAAAAAGGCAATGGCAGGGACAGAGGTCCTTGGGGAACTTGAGCAGAACGCAGTAGTTTAGCTCAGTCTGTGTATGACTTTGGGAAGAGGATTGAGTATGGGAGAGAGATGCTTGGCCATTACCTGGTTGTCAGGATGAAGCACTGGGGGCTGATAGGCAGAGAGATGACTCAGCCCTTGGTCTTGGGTGAGTGTGGACCCAGGTTTGCATGCAGGAAGTGAGACCAGAGGCAGCTGATGAAAGTCTACCGTCTCAACATGAATTTGGGTTGATAATTTCATCTCCATATATGAATAAGCAGACAGTGAGACAGAGACATTTTGGAACTTCACATCTCTTTTTAGTGAAGATGGGAACAACTTGGCTGAATTGTTTAGTAAATGTCAAATTCTAGATGAATACGTCCATTTTTCTGTGCTATTCCCAACTCCATGCCCAGAGTTATGACACACTGTCACAACTCAGTCTGCAGTGGGATCACTTTTCTTACTTTCCAGTTTAGACAGCCACCAAAAGTAGTAGCAATTAACCAAACCCCAAAGGGTAGTGGTTGCCAGTTTCTGTGGTGTAAATTCTCCACCATGAGGCTATGGCAAGCTGCCCAGTGCACCACCTTGTTGGGGGAGTCAGGAAGAAACAACCAATACTTCAGTATCTCCAACAGCTGCCATTCTTCCAGTACAGTCAACACCACACATTATAATAAATAATAATCACTTTTCAGTGATGGTTAAGTTTAGCAACTGTATTGAATGAGGTTCCTTACATTTAGCATTCAGCTCTTGAATTCAGGTATGAGCCTTCTCATGAACACCCTGCCCCAATCCTAACCCAGGGAATAGAAGAAAGAGTCCCACCCAATGGTCAAATTCAATATATGTAACCATATTGTTTTCTGAAAAGTACTGAGGAGTAGATACATCCAAAGAGCAGTAAGCAGATATCATAAATAAGACTAAAAATGCACTTTAAAGACAAGGCAACATAGGGCTGGGGAGATGGCTCAGCAATTAAGAGCATGAATTGCTCTTCCAGAGTTCAGTTCCCAGCACCCACTTCAAGTAGCTCAGAACCCCTGTAAACTCGTTCTAGGGGATCTGATGCCCTGTTCTGGCTTCTTAGAGACTGTATTCAAGCATACAACCCACACCCAGGGACACACAAGTGCATAATTTTTATTTCTTATATTTTTTGAGATTATAATATAATTACATCATTTCCCTTTCCTTACTCTAGACCATCCCATATGCCTTCCTTGCTCTCTTTCAAAGTTATGGCCTCTTCATTGTTATTTCACACACACTCACACACACACACACACACACACACACACACACACGCATGCGCACACGCGTGCGTGTGCATATATATTCCTAAACACAACCTGCTCAGTCTGTATGTTACTTGTATGTTTCAGGGCTGACCATTTGGTGTTGGATAGCTGGCTGACGTGCTTCTCCCTGGGAAAGACTTTCTCAGGCTCTAGGCATCCATCCTTTGGTTGCCTATAATTTGTGTGTGTGTGTGTGTGTGTGTGTGTGTGTGTCTGTGTGCGCGCGCGTGTGTGTCTGTGTGTGTGTGTGTCTGTGCGTGTGTGTGTGTGTGTGTGTGTGTGTGTGTGTGTGTGTGTGTAGGGTTTAAGCCTCTTTGGCTTGCTGCTATGTTACCATTCAGCTCATGTTTAGACAGTCATGTCGGTGAGACTTCATGGGTCTGTATCATAATGTTCAAACGTGAGCTGTATCCCTAAAGGCAACAGATCTATGGTACACCTGCATAGGTGATTCCATCATGTCTCCAGTTGAGGAATATGGGGCCTGATAATCTTTCGAATCCTCCATTCCAGCACTCAAGGCGTATTATTGGGGTTTCATTTGAAAGGCTGCATGGCAGCATATAGACACTAGGTGGTGGTAGTGTGCCACAATCCAAGCATCTCCTCCCAAAGGTAGAAGATCATGGTGACTCTTCACTCAAGCCCACCATGTCTAGCTAGCATGGAACTACTTCATGTGTTCTACATAGCTTTTGGTACTAGTAAAATTGCACTGTGGTGTAGTTGGTTTCTTTCTTACTAATCCTTGGCTTGAGTACTGGCTCTGTGATGCACATTCCCTTCAAAGCTTTGTCACAGGCTGCTCAACCTCAGAAACTCAAGTCTCAGAGGAACCTTCTCTAAGATGTGCTCCAAGCAGACAAACACCTGCTTCTCACTCAGAAGCATGCTGCTTCCACCTTAAGAAACTAGGAACCTACTACGCTTTGTACATAGTGTCTTTCTCCCTTCTAATTCCTCTCTCCCATATGGATTCTAAAGCTTTACTTTATTTTACCAGTGTAACTTCCTAGACATTTAAACTGCTCATAAATCCCCCTAAGGAATACTAAAGGGGTTTTTCAAAGAAGGCAAGGGGCTGAGGAGATAGCATTTGCCATGTAGGCATGAGGACCTGAGTTCAACCCCATGTTAAAAGCCGTGTGTGACAGCACACGTGCACTTACAATCCCCATGTTGCAGGTGGATGGGGTGGAGACAGACAGATACCTGGGCCCGCTGGTCAGCAGGCCTAACCTAATCTTGAGTTCCAGTGAGAGAAGTAGTCTCAAAAAACAAGGTGGAGAAAGAAAAAGATCGAAAGTAGATAGCACCTGATGGTCAGAGCCAGAGTTTGCCGCTGGACTCCTCATGCATGGACAACACACATGGAAACCGGCAAAGCACTCAGTCTTTCTGAAAAGGCAAAGTTCAGTCTCTCCCTAGAAAGTTGCACTGGACCCCTCCCACAGGGAGCGGGATATTTCCTTTTGAGGCTGGGCTCTGTTGTCTTTGTCCAAGAGAATGCCTCTTCCTGGTTCTCAGCTTGGCCCTCTCAAAGATGCTGAGCCAGCCTGTGCTTAAAGGGCTAACTGAGGAATAAATGTGAGGTGAAGGGGGTGTGTCTGCTGAATTCTGCTTTCCCAAACCCTTGACAAGTCCACATCTAGGCAGACAGCGTGGAAGCCTGTCATGAGCTCCAGGACTGGTTGCTCCTCCAACCCCTAGATACACAGAATGCTGCATTAATTTTCCTTGCGATTTAGGGCCGGTTTTACTCATGTCCCTAACGAGAGTGACTCTGAGCCCTTGCCTTGAGTTTCATTGCTGTTCCCTCCATAAATGAGCCAAAGTGATTGCAATGTGGGTGAGGTAGGTTGAGGTGAACCAGAGGAGACATGCTACTTCTGGCCAGAGAGGGAGGGGCATGATGGGATTTGGAGACTGATTTCTCACGTGACTCCCACCCCACCTCTTCTGCAGTTGGAAAGCATGAGTTGATAAGATGCTTGCACAGTGGCAGCCTGGGCCAGCTGAAGGAACATGTCTAGAGGAAAATGTTCATTTCAGAGGCGGTTGGTCCTGCTACTTTGTCGATGCATGCTTTGGGTTTGGATACTCATTTAATGGTGGGCCTCTCTATGAGAATGGGAAGAGGCATTCTTTTGAAAAATTGTGGAAACCAAAGGGACAAGAGTATTCTGGAAAGAAATCTGGGAAATCCTTGTCCTGGCTCCCTGTCGTGGTGGAGGTGGTATTTTGAGCAAGTCACCCCATCTCGAGAGGCTTCAGTCCCTTTACCTGTCACACAAATAAAATAAAATAAAAACTAAAAATTCCTGTGAAAGAAACATAGAGGGCGTAGACAGTGGCTGAGTGTGAGGAGAGCCGTAAACACTGAGCTAAGTCCGGGCAGACATGAGCACCCCTGCAGGGGATCGAACACCCCTGCAGGGGATCTCTTGGTGTGTTGTAAAATGTATTTTTCTGGCTTCCTTTCAGTAAATTCTAAGAAAACTTTTTCCTCACCCCCTTTTTACCAGGGACCCCCCCCACACACACACGGTTTTAAATATTTTGACAGAGGACTGCTTTCCAAAAGACGCTGGACTTGATACAAAGCAGGTTAACAGAGCTGAGCTCACGTGCTTCTAACTTACTTGACATAGTTATCATGCAAAGCAGACGAGGCCAATGGCGGCAGATTCCCAAATGCCTTACCTGCCCTCCCACCAGTAGAGAAATAAGCAGAAAGCAAAGAGAAAGTTAGAGTCACTTGTGGCCCCACTTCTTTTCATTGGGGGGCATAATTTTCCATAGTGTCTTTTATATCAAATATGGGATTGTCTCTCACTCTCAAATTGGATTACACTGTAATTTGCTTGGTACTGTAGCCCGATTTCATCGTCCTTTTACACCAGCATGGTTTTCAGTGGCCGCTCAACTGCATCCTGTGAGTGTGCCCTGGAACTTAAGTCAGTCACTCTGGGCACCAAGTGCACCAAAGAGCGTCCTTCTGGGTGAGTCTCCACACGTTTCTCTAGCATTCTTTTAATCAATGCTTATTCTTTAAAAGATTCCTGGCTTACAGGACAAGCACATTTTGTTTCTGTCCTTAACAATTCTGGTACAGTAGCCAGAATTGGCTACTGAATTTTCTGCCTCTGGAAAAATCTGTTGGTTAAAGCATATTATCAGTGTTTTCAACATTACCTGGTGCGTTCTTCTGTTACTCCTCGTCCACCAGTTCCCTTTGGTTGAAGACTTCTGTCTTTATCATTAAAGAAAGCTCTAAAGATGACCATTCTTGCTCTTGTACCTTTTGTGATTCTGCTCCACATAGACAACGCCTTATTTTTCTTTCGTGTTATTTTTCTTTTGCCCAGATATTTGCCCAGAATACCACTGAAAGAAATCTATATAAGTATACATATACATATATCCCCAACCCCTCCACTACCATGTATTTTGGAAGCTATGGAGTATGCTTCTAAGTAGCACATGTGTTGTGTAAGAAATCTATGGCAGATTAGAATATATGTCCAAGGAAGTGATAGTGGAAATGCCGTACCAGTGGTAAGTGTGTGATTTCTGCTTAAAAACAAAACAAAACACTAGAGAAAAGTTTACACCTTTCAGTCCCAATACTGAAAATCATGAAGTTAATAAATACACAAGCTAAAATAGCATCCTTGAGGTCAGTAGTTCCCTTGTGTCTTTGCACACCCTCTCATTTCCAACACAGCACTCAGCACAGAAGAGAAGCTGATGATCCCCACACTGGACCTGTCAAATCCTAAAGGCCATCCATGACTCTAAACATGGCTGATTCCCAACTGTTGAGCATGAGAATTCCCAATGCAACTGATCTTTAAAGTGGTCATCCCAAGTGATATCTAACTGTTTGCACCAACAGCTTCAGGCCTAGGGAGTGAGAGATGCCTAAACAGTCAGAGACTCGGGAGAAAATATCACCGCATGCCCAGACTGAAGAGAGCCGAGTGCAACCACATTTCCCTGAACTCTAGACAGCCTGGAGAAGTGTTTGTTTTACCAAAAAGTGTTTTGGGTGCTGGGGAGCTAGCAGACTTCGTGGGCTTGACAGCACTTGCTGCGCAAGCATGAGAACCTAAGTGTGAATCCCCAGCACCCACATAAAAAGCCAGGTGCAGACACTGACACCTGTCACTCCAGCACGGTGGGAAACAGAGATGGGGGGCTCACAGGGCTCATTACCTGATTGATAGTCTATATATCCAGGTAAAGTGAGAGACCCTATTTCAATGAAATATGACAGAGTGTGACACCAGGACACCTGATATCCTCCTCTGGCCTCCACAGCACACATACGAATATACATGTCCACACACAAACACATGCGCATACACTTTTACGTATACCTCCGTACACACACCAAAAGAAAAGATATTTTAGAGATACAGATTAAAGGCAAGTCCTTTGGTGTCACTCCAGCAAGCACATTGCTTTGTTTGATCAGCCTGATCATGTATCTTTGACACAGGCAATTGGGTGGAAGTTGAAGTTTTGCATGTGTAAGGGATAGAGGATTAGACTCTAGGGGTTAATTTTACTCAAGGACAAAGAAGTGACTTTAATTTCATGAATGGTCTCCTGAATGATCCTGCTCCAAGCTTAACCCTCTATTAAATATTAATGCCACTCAGTGCTTGATGCTTACTTAGTACATAGCCTTCGGTATCACCATTGGAACTGACACTAACTTGTTCCGTATTTGTAACTGAATCACAGGGCTTTTTCAGGAGAAGTCAGCAGAGCAATGCCACCTACTCCTGTCCTCGTCAGAAGAACTGCTTGATTGATAGAACCAGCAGAAACCGCTGCCAGCACTGTCGACTGCAAAAATGCCTTGCTGTAGGCATGTCTCGAGATGGTGAGCCTCTCACAACTGGAGTGGGACAAATACATGGGGCTGAGTAAACACTCTTGAAACATGGGCACAGCTCCATCAGGGGAAGCCCCCTCAACCCCTTCCCAGGCTCCGCAATCCCAGCACTGGCTTTATCCATGATCTACTGAAGTCAGTCAGCCAACTAACTAGTTGATGAGGGTAGACAGAGAAGTGTCTCATAGCTAGAAAACCTTCAGATTGTCAACATTTCAAAAACTACAGGTATGCAGGAAATCCAAGCCAGGACAAACTGGTACTTGCCTTATGCTGGTAAGTCTACTGGCATTTGGCAGGAAATAGTTCTTACGGTAACTGGGTCATCTGAATTGCCTGCCAGCATCAAATATTTGCACCTTCCAAATGTGTGAAAATAGTGAAAAGTGAGGCTCCGTGGTAGATGTCCTTCTTCATTACGAGGAGGCATAACGGCTAGAGATGGGCCACTGCCCAATTATAGAGTATCTCAAGACCCTTCCTGAAACCTGCTCGTAAGTGCACTGAATAACCAACACCAGGGTACAAGACAGTCACACATGGGAACTGGCAGAAAATGCAGCAGGTTCATTTGAAGGACTTTTCTGAGTACACTGACTGACTGTCTCCAGAGATCTCCTTGGGTGGAGTGTCAGTCTGTCCTGCCCACCATCAGATGTTCTTGGCGCTAGTGTAGCCACCCAGGCTCAAGTTCACTTTCACTGCCTATCCTGTGAGTCTGTGCACCACCACCAGGGAGGTCAAGCGTTTGCCGTTAGGAGACTAGTATCTCAGAACTCACACTATAGTCTAAGTTCATCTTCCTACAGCATTAAACTCACAGTTAGGTGTGGCTCTTATCAGCCTGTAAGTTAAAACTGAGAGTTATAAATGCATTTCCCCCACTCAGTGGATACAATTGTTGTTTTATTAAAGACAAAAGTCCAAGCATAGTCACAGAGCCAAAGCAGAAGTTTTACCCGCGGGGTATTCTAGAATATTCTCTGCTCCTCCCCAAATTAAGTATCTTCAGGGTGGCTTCTTACATGTGTAGGTCATAAAATATTATAAGCTGTTGTGAGAAAGAAATGTATTTTGAGGGTTATAAAATTATGTGCCTGTTTGGTGGCCAGCTGTGTCTGATCTGTGGAAGCTCCAAAATGGCTGATATTCTAGTTTGTTCCCTCTGTATAAAGGACGGCACATCCTTCCCTGGCAAGAAGAGTCCACCAGCTGGTCAGCGGAGTGGGTTCTCGGCTCCCAACCTCATTTTCATCTCCCCTGCCTTCTGCCCCTCATGTCACTGTGACAATGGTGGAATAAATGAGTTCGTCCCCCCAATCAGGAACCAATTTAACTACAATCAATTAGGAGAACTGAGTCCCTCCAGCAAAAGCTTCATCTATAGAGTGCCTAGACAAGGGGAGGGGGCGCCCTCAGTGGGAGAATTCAAACCAGGAGAAAAAAAAAACCGTTTTCTATTATCAGGATGGAAGTTTCAGGAGAAAACATCTGAGATAGAACTGGGAAGTTGTTGGAACCCTTACAGCCTTTAAATATGGGGATCAGTCCTGAGGAGAAGCCCTACAGACACAGACCCTCCCCCCATGGGATCTTCTTATCCCTCTTGTTCGTTTGGCCTGAGGCTAAATGATTACAGAGCAAATTATCCCTTAGTGGTGGATCCAGTTCAGATCCAAGGGCGTGTGCCTTAGCTACTTGGGAGGCAGAAAGGATGCCAGCTTGGACCTGGGAGTTCAGGGCCAGCCAGGGCAACACAGTGAAATGACACCCCCATCTCCAAAAAGATAATAACTAAAGACAAGGCAGCAGGTCTCACAGGTCAGGCAGACTCAGACAGACAATTTTGGAAACTACAAACAGCCTCACCATGAAGCCCAGATCCATCTGGTCAACCAGGAAGAACTTTACCTTACATACAGACTTGAACACGTAGTAAAAGATGAGGCTCCTGCCTCAGTATACCCCATGAGTCTTTGCATCTGTCTGTCGGTTCTAACACTCCAACGTTAGGGGTGAATCTAGGCCAGGCCATGTGGTATAAAATTAACAGAACCATTAAGCCACACCTCAGGCCCAGGCAGACCGTGCCTGTAATCCCAACACTCAGGAGGCTGAGGCAGCATGACCACCAGTCTGGGCTACTTAGTGAGGTCCTGTTTCAAAAAGAAAAAAAAAAAAAACAAAGTATTATAGTCTCAGTGAGTGTAAGGGTACGAGACTTCAGGTAAACAAGGGGAGGATTGCCTGGGCTGGCCTGCAAAACGTGTCACCCAGGATATGTTAGGGGCACATGTGAAAGCCCCTTCTTGCCTGTGGGTGGCCTGCGTTTGTGCTGACCTGCTCTGAGACTTCCTGGAAACTTGAAAGCTTGGGAGAGGATAACGCCGCCTGGTTCAAGGTGCGCCACGCTTTCTGTCTTCCCAGCTGTCAAATTTGGCCGGATGTCCAAGAAGCAGAGAGACAGCTTGTACGCCGAGGTGCAGAAACACCGCATGCAGCAGCAGCAGCGAGACCACCAGCAGCAGCCTGGGGAGGCGGAGCCGCTGACACCCTCCTACAACATCTCAGCCAATGGGCTGACGGAACTGCACGATGACCTCAGCACCTACATGGACGGGCACACCCCTGAGGGCAGCAAGGCCGACTCAGCCGTAAGCAGCTTCTACCTGGACATCCAGCCCTCCCCGGACCAGTCAGGATTGGACATCAATGGGATCAAACCCGAACCCATATGTGACTACACACCAGCATCTGGCTTCTTCCCTTACTGCTCCTTCACCAATGGAGAGACTTCCCCGACAGTGTCCATGGCAGAACTAGGTAAGGCGAGTGTGCCTGTTGCCTCTGGCTTGCTCTGGGCATGCCCTGTGAAGTGAAAGGCATCCAGGGGATTGTCCTCTCTGATGGGTGGGATTTCCTCTCCACCTTTCCCGCGATTCGGATGCCAGCCGCCCGGTCTTTGGAGTAAATGCACTGCTCAGTAGCTAGACAGGGTGTATGTAATCAGCCTATATAGCCCACAGTGCCCAGTAAGCCCCAGGAAGGCCACTCCAACTGGTTATTCACTTAGACTCCAAGCATTGTTCTATGCCTAAGGTCACACACATACACAAAGTCCACTAACCAAATCTAAGCCATAGACATAGTTTTGTGATTTTAAGACTTTTAAATTGGTTGCTGAATTTTTTGAATTTTTAATTGACACATGACAACTATGTATAAATCATGAAGGACAGTGTGACATTTCAATAGATGCACATGTAGTGTAATAATCAGCAAAGGGCATTTAGCATATCTGTCACCCCGGACTGTTAGCATTGATTTACAGTGAGGATTCAGAGCTCTTCTTTCTAGCTTTTGCAAAGGGGTAGCTGGGCATTAGTACCATTATCTGAGCCACTCTGCTGAGGAACAGTACATGATAATTTGTTCCTCTTAGGATTCTAACTGTCCCACACACTGGCTGGCCACCTTGTCCATATCCAGTCACCCTGCTGAGCCTTAACACTTATAATAAAAATCAGCTCATCAGCTCTTTGTGGGAAATTTATTTTTTTTTAATTACATTGGGCCAATATTTGTGAATACCAGTAGCCATCTAGCACCCTTGGGGGATGAGCCATCTGGGGGACCCTTTGCTACACTGGTGTAAATTGTAAATCCCTGAGGTGACTTACCTCTGAACTTGCCAAAATGTTTTGAAGATGGCCCTTAGTGACCGAACTATGTAAGATTTCATACAGAACTTGATTTGCGAAACAAAACAAAGCAACCCAAAACAAACAAACAAAGAAGCAAACAAACACCATTGTTTTCCTTATTGGGAAATGGCTGTTTCTGGAGAGACGATGGCCTAGAAACCCTGATGGCACAGACCTTGGATGTTCCCTTCCCGTGCGTAATGCTAACACCCTCTGCTATATTTAATTAATTTTTTAAATACGGTGCTATTATTAGAAAAACTTTGATAAGAGCCTTTAAGTTCTTGAATGATTTGCTGCTCCCGGTGACTCTGCATATGGGGTTGTTATGCTCCTTTTGGGTATTTCAGTTAGCTGCTGCGGAGACCCATGAGCCTGAGTGAGGGGCAGGGGCCGCAGAGAGCCAGCAGAGGCTCTGACTCCAGCGCAGACACCCTCGGCTCACAGCCCTGAAGGCCGTGTTATTTAGATGGCACCTCCACCTCTGTACCCATAAAACATCTTTTTTTTTTTTTTTTAAGGGAAAATTTATATTTCCAGGCAAAAAATCTCCAAATAGAACAAATTGAACGTTCTTTACGGGTTTCACACAAGCATCTCTTTATGGATCTAAATTTAAATCCTCGGGAGCTGGGGCATTTTAAGCCTTCTCTTTAACCACTACACGGCACTAAAGGTGCACCGCAGCTCTTTTGATTAGCAGAGAAACCTCTGAACTAGAAGTCATGCTGAGAAGTAGGGTTGATTTTTTTTTTTTTTTTCCTGAACTAGAACAAAACCTTTTTTTTTTTTTGTCATGGAATCTTGCTTAGCTGAGCCTGAAACAGAACTGTAATGAAAATTAAATTTTCAAAAATGAATAAGGATATGATCTAAAGCTGACATGTTCCCAAGCAAAGTGACCTGACTCACCCCAAGCCTGCTGCTGCTCTACTGTCGGGACAGTGAACCTGCCTGGTCGCCTGCGAGATATTCAGTGCTGAAACAGGGCCACAGAATTGAGTCAAAGCATTTCCCTAGCACCTGGTATTTTGGCTAAAAGTGCACAAATACCTGAATGGGGCTAAAAATGGCTGAGTTGGTGCCCTCAAGTCTCTGGGCAGATCTATACTGGTCACCTCCCAGTGAGTCTGGGAGCCATGGGTTATGGCATTTTCCAGGATGAATTGACTCAAATAGAACCTAACTGAACAGTAAATTAGAATTCTTCTGAAAAAGGATCTTTCCTATGTCAGGGTGGTTCAAGGGAGCTGAATGTGACATAAAAACAGCCTAAGACTGGCTGAACCTGATTCAGAGCTGCCTTGTGTTCTGTGAGACTTTTGGCACAGCCTGTGTGCTGTAGTCCTTTCTAACAAAAACTCCTGACCTCGTAGGCGAAACTTTGTCATCAGAATTTTAGCAAATGAAATTGCACAATAGGAAAATGAGTTCTACATAAACATACCCTGAGTCCGATCCCATATTTCAAGAATTATACCCACAGAATTTTGAGCAGCACAGGCCTTCATCCCTGGCTAGGAAATCTTGCATTTGGCATTCAGTTAGTGCCTGAGTCATGCATTCCAGATAAATAACCAAGGTTTAAACTTTTAAAAGTGCTAACTGAGTTTGTTACGGAAACTCTTAGTTAGTGCCTTGTGCAAGAGACAGCTGACAAAGTAAGCACAGTGAGACAAGAAGTCAGTTTATGTGGGCTGTGATCCCTCCCAGCTTTGCAGTTGGCTGCACAACCCATTGACCCACACTGTCCGCAAGCTGCTGCTGTCCAGCTTGCGCATTCACATATGTATAAAGGTTAGCACAGACCCTAAAGCCAGATACATCAGAGCTCTTCCACTGGACAACTGTAACACCTTGGAAATGTCACTTAACCACACTGGCTCAGGTGCCTAGCCAAAGAAAAGGGGACATTACTGTCACTTCTGTGTGTGTGTGTATGTATGTATGTATATATAGTATCAAAAGGTATCTGTCCTATCCTGAGCATCTGAGAGAAAATCTTAGAAGTCAAGACTTCTCATCTGTAGGGTTTAAATGTTGTAACTCATACAGCACAGTTCAAGTAAAAAACAGATTTTCCTGCCCCCCCCACCCCTTTTTGTTTAAGTAAGCTTACAGCTTTGCCTTGGGCATCCATATCTGTGGCCACATGCTACCCAAGGGCAGCAGGCAGAACACACCTGGGTACTGTGTGTACCCTGACTGTAAATAAATGATCACAATTGGGGAGGGAGACTGACTCACAAAGCAAGAAAAATAACCAACCTGCTGAGCTTCGCCCAGAAAGCTTGTCTTGTAACTCGTTGGTTTTAGGACGTCACTGTCTTTACCCAGTCTGAGAGCCACACTGACTTCCTAGATTTTGTACAATCTAGTTATGCTCTCCTTGCTGAAAGGAAGGGACATATAGAAACAGTGGAGGGTCTTAAAAATGTTAGCCTTGCCAGATCTATTCTCAACTAGAATCAGAAACACTGCCTGAACAGTTGGTCAGAATGTACCTGCTGCCCCCTGCTGGCCCACTGCATGCACTGCGTTAGTCATTGTCTCTTCCTATTGGCTGCTGTGAAAGCCCCTCACAGGTTCAGGAGTCCAGGAACCATTTGCAGTACTGGGGATCCAACCTAGGGTATTGAGTATGGTAAACAAGCACTCTGTCTCTGAGCTATGTCGTTGGCCTTGAGTTAAATTTGAGACAGGGCTTCACTCCATACCCCTGAAACTCATTATGTCACAGTCTGGTCTTAAACTCATGGCAATCCTCTTGTCTCAGCCTCCCAAGCACTGACATTACAGGCATGTAGCATCATACTTGGCTCCCAGTAATATTTCTTAAGATCAATTGAAACAAGGTATTGACCACAATAACTGGAAAAGATATAAGGACAAGCAGAATGTGAGCCCAGTAGGACCTCCTAGGCCTCTTTTTTTTAAATATGCAAATCTTGGTTTATAATCCAGACACTGTCCTCCATAGTGAGAGCTTTTTATCTGAACGTTAATTGTCTGCTTTCCAACATACATTCTTTTTATCTTAATGAGCAGGCTTCTCTGCTTCTCCTCAGGTCTGTCTCCTTGAAGTGCTTTCTTCTGTTTACATTCGATTATTTTATTTAATACTATTTATCCAGGCTGTTCTGTTACCTGTATGTTGCCAGACAGGGTTGTTAGAGGTTATTATGTTTCTGTGTCTCCAGGGAAACTCTGGTTTCAGATTGCATTTAGGTGAACTTGCTGTTTTCATACAACTATGTCTCCTTCTGTCTGATGGAAGCTGTAGCATGTTTATAAACAAGCAGACTCTGTTGTTATTGTCGCCAACCTTGCATTCTTTGTCATCCTAAGTGGCTTGCCTGCCATAGACTCAAGACCCTGGGAATAGGATCATTTTTCAGTATGATTGGATGTTCGTAAACTCCTGTCAATTCTTTCCAGTACACTTTTTGAGGCAGGTTCTTGCTTTGTAGAAATGCTAGCCTAGAACTTTCTATGTAGATCAAACTAGCCTTAAACACTAATCCAACCTCCTACATCTGCCTCAAGAATTCAAGTTACAGACATGTATTATCAAGTCCAGCTTTTTAAATATCTCCTGAGTCATCCTTCTATTCCCTAACACTGTTTACTGTTCTGCTTCACACCCAAACTCTATCTAGATTTTAGCGGCTGTCTACCTGATCCTCCTGCTCCAGCCTTTCTAGGTCCCAAGCTACCAAGCACGACACTGCCCGTCCTTTGTCTCCAGATGCAGTCTTTAATACCTCAGCTTTCCTGGCAGAGTTCTGATTAGTCCTAATGTTATGTCATATCCCAGCTCAATCCTAAACATCCAAGATCCTTCAGAAGGTGGCTCCTAGCTAACTGTGTCTGCTTTAACCTTTTTACACCATCAAATCTGTCTGTCCCTTACAAATGCCACATGTGTTCTTTCATCCACTTCCCCTTTTACATAGAACTGAGCCCCCTCTCCCAACACAGCTGACCCCTCCTGCCAACCTTACCCATCTCTTGAGGTCCAATACAGTATCCCTCCTTTTCTAAGAAGCTTTCTCCAATTCTATTCAGCCAACCCTGACTTCCCCCTATCCAGATAGTGACTACCTTTATCTTGGGACGCGATTTACCACACACTTTATTTTCTGATATCTTGAATTATCTTTTCTGTGTGCCCACACATGTCCACAGATGATCAGTTCTAGGCACGTTTTTGGCATGTTCAATAGCACCAAAGCCCTTTTACACAGTATAACAACTATACAGCATCAGCATGTGACACACCCTGTTCTAATTGTGATTCACTTGATTCTCACAGCATTTTACCAAGGAGGAAAGCAAAGTACAGAGAGGCTAAATAATTTGCCCAGGCCATGTATCTCAGAAATAGCAAAGCAAAGATACAG
This sequence comes from Lophiomys imhausi, assembly GCA_907164525.1. Taxonomy (NCBI): domain Eukaryota; kingdom Metazoa; phylum Chordata; class Mammalia; order Rodentia; family Muridae; genus Lophiomys; species Lophiomys imhausi. The sequence continues at coordinate 3,601,490 of CAJQZJ010000220.1, forward strand.
TCGCAGACCGTCTCAGTCCAGGGTCAGACTAATACATAATCTGTTCATGCCTCAGCAATGCTTGTCCCGATATTTGTTAGCAAATCAAAGGTAAAGACCAGTTGTCATCACTGAAGGATATCATTTTCTGAACTGGGGAGACGTTTCAATCATAAAGCTTGCCATTACAACATGAAGACCTGAGTTTGATCCCTAAGAACCTGTGTTTAGAAAGAAAGGAAGGAAGGAAGGAAGAAAGAGAAAAGGAAAAAGAAAAAAAAAAACTGGGTATGGTGTAAGCATGGCACTGAGAAGGAAGAGAGGCAGAGCCAGGAGCTCACTGCCAGCCAGCCTAGCTAAATCAAAGAGCTCCAGGTTCAGTGAAAAACCCAGCAGTGGGAAAAAAAAAAAAAAAGTGAGGAAAGCGCAACACATGTACACACGTGCAAATAAAAATGTGTGGACAGGGGCTGGAGAGATGGCTCAGCGGTTAATAGCACTGACTGCTCTTCCAAAGGACCCGGGTTCAAATCCCAGCACCCACATGGCAGTTCACAGCTGTCTGTAATTGCTGGGCAGTGTGGCGCACGCCTTTAATCCCAGCACTCGGGAGGTAGAAGCCGGTGGATCTCTGTGAAGTTCAAGGCTACCCTGCTCTACAAAGTGAGTCCAGGACAGTCAAGGATACACAGAGAAACCCTGTCTCAAAAAAACAAAACAACAAAAAAAGTGTGAACACACCACAAACACACACACACACCCTTTTCAAGAGCTACTTATCTTTTTCCCTACCTAATCTATATTCATCGCCAGATACTGGTAGAAAGCCTATGACAAGGTCAAGGTCATCAAAGCTTGAATCCACCATATTTCGTTCCATCACTGTTGGCTTTGTAAAGCCTCTCTCCTCTTCCCCCTGTACGCAAACACAGAAGAGTTCCACCTTCTTGCTTAGTTACACAAAGGAAACCGAAACTGGTCAGCACATTGCTTTACGTGAGTTACTTTTTAAGGCAAATGACACAAAAAGTGGAAGAGTTACTGGTTCCTGAAAAAAATGTTCATGGTTGCAATCTCCTGTTTTCTCCCCAGAACACCTTGCACAGAACATATCTAAATCCCACCTGGAAACCTGCCAATACTTGCGGGAAGAGCTCCAGCAGATTACGTGGCAGACTTTCTTGCAGGAGGAGATCGAGAACTATCAGAACAAGGTAGAGTCAGAGGACTTTCTGTTCCCACTGAGGCAACATTGAGAAGGGGGGTGGAGGAAGGCATTCATTCAAGAGTCCAAAAAGACCTGAGGCTGACTGTCCTGCACTAAAGCTCAAATCGCTGGTTAGGACTTATTTCCAGAGCTGGTCACATGCTCAAGCTTTGTTGTCTTCCTGAGCTGCTAGTATGTGAAACTTCAGCTGGGACAAATTTTATTGTTCTGTAAGTCCTTCTGTGTGCCAGTGGGGGACTAGATCAGGCAAGTTCCAAAAGCCACCATGAGCAAGGATTTGTCCTGATGCCACAGTAGAAGATTTTGAGGTCTAAGAATTGGTATTTAAAAAAAAATAATCTCAGCCCCACACTGCATACTTCAAGATTAACAAGGAGTTGGTTAGAGATTATAGACAAGGACAGGACTTGGTTTGCAGGTTAAGAGCACTTGATGCTCTTCTTAGAAGATCTACTTTGAGTCCCAAGACATCAGATAGCTTGCCTGTAACTTGAGCTTCAGGGGACCTGAAACCTCTGTCCTACACACACACACACACACACACACACACACACACACACACACACACTTAAAAATAAAATCTTTTAAAAAGAATGAGGTTTGGAAGGGTTTGGCTGCAATTGCTCAGAACCGAAGAAGAGCCTGGCAGGTGGTAACCCTACTTGCTTTTATCTCTATGACAATGACAGTGGGCCACTAAAGTGGGAGTGTAAGCTGAAGGTAGGGTAATGGAAATTATTCATTTTGCCTTTGGAAAGAGAAGATACAATGGCTTTTGCCAGTGATGGTAGAAAGTCAGGCTGGGAAAGGACTGTGGAGATGATGGAGGTGAATCCTTCCCTTCACTGTTACATGAGAGAAAACTGCCAACCCATGGCTTTGACCACACAGTGAGAGCATCAGGGCTGTGGCCTCATGCCACTCAATTCCAGGGTTTGGTCCCCACCATACTGTTAGAAATAACCTTAAACCACAGTGTGCAGTGGGAGAGCCGATGAGCAAAACAAAAAGCTGCAGGACACTGTAATGAGTCAGGGGGTGGGAACAGTGACAGCTTACTTAGTGTGCCTTTCAGAACAAAACAACCCCCATCATCTGAGCTGCAGAGGAGACCCAGCAAGCCTTGGAAAACAGGGTTTCAGCCCCAGCTCCTCAAACATATACTGGTTGGGAAGTCTCAGAGTTTTGGTGTCACTTCTGAATAGAAGACAATTTATATAAATATATATATGAAACAGGGATGTCATCAAGCATCTAGCCCAGCAAGTGTAGACAAAAAATGTGGTTGATACCCCTTTTCTCCCTTCTACCCCCAGTTAGAGCATGGGTAAACTCCCTAAAATAAATTAATTGCTTAAAAAAAAGATCCTTCTCTTACTGTGGAGCACACGGCTACTGTAATGATGTATATTGGTGCCCTGGTCCCATATGTTCATAATACTCCTCCCTTTCTACCTCCGCACCTTACTGCCTCCCATTCACTTGCCTTCAAACTGTAAGCTAGGAAGCTCAGGAGCTAGCAGGATATGGAAGCAGGCTTTTATAACCTAAATAACAGAGACTATTTTTTTTTAATCCTATAATCTTTTTTTTTAACCCATTTCCAAAGAAAGCCTTTTACAAACTAGCACGCAAGCATGAAGCTGGCTGCACTGGGTTCCCAGCTAGCCTTATGCTGACATGCCATCCTCTTTCACAGCAGAGGGAGGTGATGTGGCAGCTGTGTGCCATCAAGATTACAGAAGCCATCCAGTATGTGGTGGAGTTTGCCAAACGCATTGATGGATTTATGGAGCTGTGTCAAAATGATCAAATTGTGCTTCTAAAAGCAGGTATGTGCTCTGCAAGTGAATCCTGATGTTGCTTCTAGCCTGTTTTCACCTGCTTGTTAAAGAAATGCTTGCTAAGGAAGGTGTCAAAGTCGTTTTTCTCCAGCAATAACAGCTTGGGGTGTGCTTAGCAGAAATTGAACCCCTTTTATAAAAACATTTTAACGATATGTTCAGGGGGAGCAGGGCTGAGGAGATGGCTCTGAGGTTCAGAGCACTTACTGCTCTTGCAGAAGACCCAGGCTCAATTCCCAGCACCCACATGGAGGCTCACCACCATCCATAACTACAGTTTCAGGGGATCCAGTGCCCTCTTCTGACCTCCACAGATACCAGGCATGTACATGGTACACACATACATGCAGGCAGACACTCATACACATCAGGTTATTTGTGTGGTATGTGGGAGGGGGGTACATTTTTAAAAATATGTTCAGAAAGCATTCCTTCCACGTTCCTATTCCTCTGGGGAGAAGGTTGCACTAGAGGATCTTTGCATTCCCAAAATTTACTATCACCCTTCAGCCCCTAATGCTGAGCTGCTGGGAGGATGTTTATGAGCTCCAAGAGTCATTCCTAGGCTGACCTGTTGTAATAAATATGCATAAATGTTTCCCACTGCAGTGTGAGTCTGTCTTCATCTCTTCTGCCCCCTTGGACAGAGGACGAGCGTGACTGAGAACACGCGAGTCACCCTGCACTCAGCGCTGTGTCACCTCAGGAAGGCCTCGGTGTTAGCACCTCAGAAAAAAACTGAGAGCCATGAGATGATGCTAAGCAATTCTTCCTCCATGCAGGTTCTCTAGAGGTGGTGTTTATTAGGATGTGCCGTGCCTTTGACTCTCAGAACAACACGGTGTACTTTGATGGGAAGTATGCCAGCTCCGATGTCTTCAAATCCTTAGGTAAGGAAATCTCACATTTTTGTCTCTGTAAATGGGGGTCATGTGCAGGGATGTGGCTGGATGGAAGCTCTTGTTGCACAAAACAAAACCGATTATTTGGAACTAAAATTAAAGGGTGACACACCCGTCTGACTGTATGTGGCTATTAGCTATATGAAGGTCAGCAGGCAGCAAGTGTCATCATCTACAGCATATGTAAGCTGAAGTTCACTTGTAGGCTGGTCATTGAGTTAGTTATTACACGACCTTTCAGTCCCCCTTCCTGGTTCAAATAAATCAGATTTTCAATGCATAAAATTGTTCAAATAATGGAGAGAATATGACTCATATGCAAAATGAAACAAAGATGGAAAATCCCACTATCCCTGACCTTTCATACAATAACCATTTGTGAAAAGGAAATGAAACCATCAAAAAAGTCCAGTAGAGCTAAAGAAAACTATGGCATATTCTTCATAAATAAGACATTTTGAGTTTCTACAATTTAAATAATCAGAATGTTGCCATTATGGAGAAACAAATGGAACCCAAGATATGTTAAATGGCTTATTTTAAAGGCATTTTGACAGCATGTTTATCTAGCTAAGTGCAGCACAGCCCACTGCCACTTACAAATATTAACCAATTGGCAAACTTTACAGACACAAAACATAACCAGTCTTAGGTGGGTTGAATTATTATTTTAGGGTACTTTCAAATTCCATTTTCAATTCAGTGAATAGTTAGAATAATTACACCACAAGCATGGATCCGAGTATCATAGCCAATAGAGCATCACAGTTGGCCAGTAGCCATTAGATCCTATTCATTCAAACTGAGGGTTCTGAAGTCAGACAACCTGGCTTTGAGTGTCCAGTTGTGACCACAGGTACATTACTTATTTCTGTTAAGTCTCTGTTTCCTCAGCCCTGGAATGCTAACAACAATATGGTTTTCTAAGGGCTGTTTTAACCTGAGGAAACTTTAAGAATGTTGTTCAAGTAGTTACCTGCCTAGGAATCACATGACAGATGTTCCCTCTCATTACTGTAGATGATGGTGGGGGGGGAGGGGTCCTGATGTGCAGCTGATGGCTGTGGTGGCTGTGATTCTACTAATGGTGGTGACGATGTTGGTAGTGGTGATAATACTTTGTGATGATGGTGACAGTGGTAATGGTGGTACCAGGAGATGTTACTAGTGATGGTAATGCTGGCTAAGCCAATTTCTCTTTTAATACTTCAAACTGGTCAACTAAGAAACACCCTTACTCTCCCATCTCATTTCCAACTTCCACATCTTTCTTTGCCTGGTTCTGTATTCTTCTCCTAAGGTAACCACCGACATCCTAAACTGCCCTTATTTTAATCATAGGTTGTGAAGACTTCATTAGTTTTGTGTTTGAATTTGGGAAGAGTTTGTGTTCTATGCACCTGACTGAAGATGAAATTGCATTATTTTCTGCATTTGTACTGATGTCAGCAGGTAAGAAAAATCAAACAGAAATTGAACAGTTAACAGTTTCTAACTTATCTAGGCAAAGAGTTGTTTTCACAAGGCACAGGACTTCTATGTGTTATACAACATTTGAGGGGCTCCCAAGAGCAGCTGCCACCCTTATTAAATTTAAAGTTTTTCAAAGAATACCTCCCCTACACAAACATATACAACTATTTACTAAAGACCTTACAAGACCAAAGAGATGGTCAGTGGGTAAGAGCACTTGTTGCACAAACATTAGGACCTGAGTTTAGATCTCAGCACTCATATTAAAACAAACAAACAAACAAAAAACCACCACTGGGCACAGGCACACACTTGGGTTCAAAAGTAAACCTCAGCGCTAGATGGTGACTGCAGGTCTGACAGTGCTGGCTACCAGCCTAGCTTCAAGTCCAGTGAGAGACTCTGGCTCAGGGGAATACAGTGGAGAATGATGGAGCAGGACACCTGATGTCTTCCTCTGGCCTCTACAAGCATGTGTGTGTGCGCATACACACACACACACACACACAGAGAGAGAGAGAGAGAGAGAGAGAGAGAGAGAGAGAGAGACCTCATGACATGAAGATAAAATTTTTAAGAATAGCTTAATAAAACCTTATCCATAACTAACTCCACATACCAAGACAGAATTTTATAGAACAGGGTTACTCTTCTTGATGCCAGTCTCTAAGGCAACATGCCTTCGTAAACACTGCCGTCCAACCTATTTTCCAAGCAGGTCTGCCTCTTGGGGAGCAATCCTTTACTTGGAATTCTCACACAAAGACACTCCTAAATTAGCAATCCTTAAATCATTTGAAATTCTGTTGACAGTTTGAGTTGCCCTGGATTAAAAAGCAATTTTGCATTTCCAGGAAAGCCAGCAGGCAGGTGGGATCATGCCTGCCGAAGGAGAATTATCAGAAAGGCTTGGGAAGGGCGGGGCACCGTAGCATCACTTGCAGTTGTCTGAGTTTGGCCCTTTGATTTAGCGGTCCATTTGAGAAGCACTCACCCTCCCTCCCTCCCTCCCTCCTAGTACCAATGGCAGTGGAAAAGATTTAACACCCTGGCCTATATGGCAGAGATTGCCTTTGCCTCCTGCAGAAGCAAGATTTCAAAGAGGGAAACTGGCCTGTGAGTTTTTAAACAGACACTGTCTTGGTCAGGGGGAACACAGGTCTGACACTGTGTTGGAGGGACATACTGAGTCTTAATTTTTTTCATGTTTAGATCGGTCATGGCTTCAGGAAAAGATAAAAATAGAAAAACTGCAACAGAAAATTCAGCTAGCCCTTCAACATGTCCTACAGAAGAACCACCGAGAGGACGGAATTCTAACGAAGGTGAGATCCAGAAGGCCCAGCTGGCCAGGCCAGAGCTATCCTCTGGCACAAATCTTGCTTATGGGTATCTTTATAAGTCACATGGCCAGTATCAGAAACTATCAGCATGGCATGGGCTACTACGTTAGGAAATTCTGTTGAGCCAAAACTCATTACTCAGGTTAAACTCTATTTATTGTAATTGATTGCAAAGTTTCCTGCAGTAATACAGCAGTCTGGGAAAACAGCATTTTATTACATGTTAATTATGTGTGTTTATGAGAGGTGGACGTGTGTGCAGGTACTAACAGAGACCAGAAGAGGGTGGCAGATCCTCTGGAACTGAAGTTATAGGCGGTTGTGAGCTGCCACACTTGTGAGCTGGGAACCGAACTCTGGTCCTCTGCAAGAGTAGTATGTGCTCTTAAAGGTTGAGACATTTTCCCAGTCCCACAAAGACTTTTTTTTTTTTTTTTTTTCTTTAAAGAACTAATCCTTGCCAGGCATGGTAGCACACGACTTTAATCCCAGCACTAATCAGGCAGAGGCAGGCAGATCTCTGTGAGTTCAAGTCCAACCTGGTCTATAGAGTGAGTTCCAGGATAGCCAGGGACACATACAGAAACCCTGTCTTGAAAAAACTGAAAAACAAACAAACAAAAACAAAAGAACTAATTCTCTCAGGAACCTATTTCCGTTCTTTAAAAATAAGCATACAAGAAGATCAACATGCTGCACTGATGTAAAGCAGGAGGATCTTAAAAAGGATTAAAAGAAGATAACTAAATATTCTAATATTGGTTCTCTTAAGTTCGTTATTTATCAGCAATACATAGTTTTTGCGTTTTATCAGTTTCCTGTTTCTGCACTGTATTAAAAGAATGAGGCTTCATGTTTGCTACTTATCTTTTGCAGCTAAAAACATATGCTAGATCTTTCAGTGTTGTTGATGTTAGAGAAAGCAGCTGTTTTCGTTCCTTGCCCATTTGATGTTTTATCTTACAAGAAGTTGATTTGAAACATGTGGGGCTTAGATTTTCTACCTGATTGTTTCTGGTTGTGTGTGTGTGTGTGTGTGTGTGTGTGTGTGTGTGTGTGTGTGTGT